>JAWPHD010001051.1:0-363197 GCA_037043455.1 Cyrtodaria siliqua
GCTAGAACTATCAGTAATGTAGGCATTAAACTAATAGTGACACATTGCTAGAACTATCAGTAATGTAGGCATTAAACTAATAGTGACACATTGCTAGAACTATCAGTAATGTAGGCATTAAACTAATAGTGACACATTGCTAGAACTATCAGTAATGTAGGCATTAAACTAATAGTGACACATTGCTAGAACTATCAGTAATGTAGGCATTAAACTAATAGTGACGCATTGCTAGAACTATCAGTAATGTAGGCATTAAACTAATAGTGAACCATTGCTAGAACTATCAGTAATGTAGGCATTAAACTAATAGTGACGCATTGCTAGAACTATCAGTAATGTAGGCATTAAACTAATAGTGAACCATTGCTAGAACTATCAGTAATGTAGGCATTAAACTAATAGTGAACCATTGCTAGAACTATCAGTAATGTAGGCATTAAACTAATAGTGAACCATTGCTAGAACTATCAGTAATGTAGGCATTAAACTAATAGTTACACATTTCTAGAACTATCAGTAATGTAGGCATTAAACTAATAGTGACGCATTGCTAGAACTATCAGTAATGTAGGCATTAAACTAATAGAGACGCATTGCTAGAACTATCGGTAATGTAGGCATTAAACTAATAGTGAACCATTGCTAGAACTATCAGTAATGTAGGCATTAAACTAATAGTGACACCATTGCTAGAACTATCAGTAATGTAGGCATTAAACTAATAGTGACACCATTGCTAGAACTATCAGTAATGTAGGCATTAAACTAATAGTGACACATTGCTAGAACTATCAGTAATGTAGGCATTAAACTAATAGTGACACATTGCTAGAACTATCAGTAATGTAGGCATTAAACTAATAGTGACACATTGCTAGAACTATCAGTAATGTAGGCATTAAACTAATAGTGACACATTGCTAGAACTATCACCGCATTGCTAGAACTATCAGTAATGTAGGCATTAAACTAATAGTGAACCATTGCTAGAACTATCAGTAATGTAGGCATTAAACTAATAGTGACACATTGCTAGAACTATCAGTAATGTAGGCATTAAACTAATAGTGAAACATTGCTAGAACTATCAGTAATGTAGGCATTAAACTAATAGTGACACATTGCTAGAACTATCAGTAATGTAGGCATTAAACTAATAGTGACACATTGCTAGAACTATCACCGCATTGCTAGAACTATCAGTAATGTAGGCATTAAACTAATAGTGAACCATTGCTAGAACTATCAGTAATGTAGGCATTAAACTAATAGTGACGCATTGCTAGAACTATCAGTAATGTAGGCATTAAACTAATAGTGACACATTGCTAGAACTATCAGTAATGTAGGCATTAAACTAATAGTGACACATTGCTAGAACTATCAGTAATGTAGGCATTAAACTAATAGTGACACATTGCTAGAACTATCAGTAATGTAGGCATTAAACTAATAGTGAACCATTGCTAGAACTATCAGTAATGTAGGCATTAAACTAATAGTGACGCATTGCTAGAACTATCAGTAATGTAGGCATTAAACTAATAGTGACACATTGCTAGATCTATCAGTAATGTAGGCATTAAACTAATAGTGAACCATTGCTAGAACTACCAGTAATGTAGGCATTAAACTAATAGTGACACATTGCTAGAACTATCAGTAATGTAGGCATTAAACTAATAGTGAACCATTGCTAGAACTATCAGTAATGTAGGCATTAAACTAATAGTGACATATTGCTAGAACTATCAGTAATGTAGGCATTAAACTAATAGTGACACATTGCTAGAACTATCAGTAATGTAGGCATTAAACTAATAGTGAACCATTGCTAGAACTATCAGTAATGTAGGCATTAAACTAATAGTGACGCATTGCTAGAACTATCAGTAATGTATGCATTAAACTAATAGTGACACATTGCTAGAACTATCAGTAATGTAGGCATTAAACTAATAGTGAACCATTGCTAGAACTATCAGTAATGTAGGCATTAAACTAATAGTGACACATTGCTAGAACTATCAGTAATGTAGGCATTAAACTAATAGTGACACATTGCTAGAACTATCAGTAATGTAGGCATTAAACTAATAGTGACACATTGCTAGAACTATCAGTAATGTAGGCATTAAACTAATAGTGAACCATTGCTAGAACTATCAGTAATGTAGGCATTAAACTAATAGTGACGCATTGCTAGAACTATCAGTAATGTAGGCATTAAACTAATAGTGACACATTGCTAGAACTATCAGTAATGTAGGCATTAAACTAATAGTGAACCATTGCTAGAACTATCAGTAATGTAGGTATTAAACTAATAGTGACGCATTGCTAGAACTATCAGTAATGTAGGCATTAAACTAATAGTGACACATTGCTAGAACTATCAGTAATGTAGGCATTAAACTAATAGTGACAACACATTGCTAGAACTATCAGTAATGTAGGCATTAAACTAATAGTGAACCATTGCTAGAACTATCAGTAATGTAGGCATTAAACTAATAGTGAACCATTGCTAGAACTATCAGTAATGTAGGCATTAAACTAATAGTGACACATTGCTAGAACTATCAGTAATGTAGGCATTAAACTAATAGTGAACCATTGCTAGAACTATCAGTAATGTAGGCATTAAACTAATAGTGACACATTGCTAGAACTATCAGTAATGTAGGCATTAAACTAATAGTGAACCATTGCTAGAACTATCAGTAATGTAGGCATTAAACTAATAGTGAACCATTGCTAGAACTATCAGTAATGTAGGCATTAAACTAATAGTGACACATTGCTAGAACTATCAGTAATGTAGGCATTAAACTAATAGTGAACCATTGCTAGAACTATCAGTAATGTAGGCATTAAACTAATAGTGACACATTGCTAGAACTATCAGTAATGTAGGCATTAAACTAATAGTGAACCATTGCTAGAACTATCAGTGTAGGCATTAAACTAATAGTGAACCATTGCTAGAACTATCAGTAATGTAGGCATTAAACTAATAGTGACACATTGCTAGAACTATCAGTAATGTAGGCATTAAACTAATAGTGAACCATTGCTAGAACTATCAGTAATGTAGGCATTAAACTAATAGTGACACATTGCTAGAACTATCAGTAATGTAGGCATTAAACTGATAGTGACGCATTGCTAGAACTATCAGTAATGTAGGCATTAAACTAATAGTGAACCATTGCTAGAACTATCAGTAATGTAGGCATTAAACTAATAGTGACACATTGCTAGAACTATCAGTAATGTAGGCATTAAACTAATAGTGACACATTGCTAGAACTATCAGTAATGTAGGCATTAAACTAATAGTGAACCATTGCTAGAACTATCAGTAATGTAGGCATTAAACTAATAGTGACACATTGCTAGAACTATCAGTAATGTAGGCATTAAACTAATAGTGACACATTGCTAGAACTATCAGTAATGTAGGCATTAAACTAATAGTGAACCATTGCTAGAACTATCAGTAATGTAGGCATTAAACTAATAGTGAACCATTGTTAGAACTATCAGTAATGTAGACATTAAACTAATAGTGAACCATTGCTAGAACTATCAGTAATGTAGGCATTAAACTAATAGTGACACATTGCTAGAACTATCAGTAATGTAGGCATTAAACTAATAGTGACACATTGCTAGAACTATCAGTAATGTAGGCATTAAACTAATAGTGACACATTGCTAGAACTATCAGTAATGTAGGCATTAAACTAATAGTGAACCATTGCTAGAACTATAAGTAATGTAGGCATTAAACTAATAGTGAACCATTGTTAGAACTATCAGTAATGTAGACATTAAACTAATAGTGAACCATTGCTAGAACTATCAGTAATGTAGGCATTAAACTAATAGTGACACATTGCTAGAACTATCAGTAATGTAGGCATTAAACTAATAGTGACACATTGCAAGAACTATCAGTAATGTAGGCATTAAACTAATAGTGAACCATTGCTAGAACTATCAGTAATGTTTGCATTAAACTAATAGTGAACCATTGCTAGAACTATCAGTAATGTAGGCATTAAACTAATAGTGACACATTGCTAGAACTATCAGTAATGTAGGCATTAAACTAATAGTGACACATTGCTAGAACTATCAGTAATGTAGGCATTAAACTAATAGTGACACATTGCTAGAACTATCAGTAATGTAGGCATTAAACTAATAGTGACACATTGCTAGAACTATCAGTAATGTAGGCATTAAACTAATAGTGAACCATTGCTAGAACTATCAGTAATGTAGGCATTAAACTAATAGTGAACCATTGCTAGAACTATCAGTAATGTAGGCATTAAACTAATAGTGAACCATTGCTAGAACTATCAGTAATGTAGGCATTAAACTAATAGTGACACATTGCTAGAACTATCAGTAATGTAGGCATTAAACTAATAGTGACACATTGCTAGAACTATCAGTAATGTAGGCATTAAACTAATAGTGACACATTGATAGAACTATCAGTAATGTAGGCATTAAACTAATAGTGACACATTGATAGAACTATCAGTAATGTAGGCATTAAACTAATAGTGAACCATTGCTAGAACTATCAGTAATGTAGGCATTAAACTAATAGTGACACATTGCTAGAACTATCAGTAATGTAGGCATTAAACTAATAGTGAACCATTGCTAGAACTATCGGTAATGTAGGCATTAAACTAATAGTGAACCATTGCTAGAACTATCAGTAATGTAGGCATTAAACTAATAGTGAACCATTGCTAGAACTATCAGTAATGTAGGCATAAGCTAATAGTGACACATTGCTAGAACTATCAGTAATGTAGGCATTAAACTAATAGTGAACCATTGCTAGAACTATCAGTAATGTAGGCATTAAACTAATAGTGACACATTGCTAGAACTATCAGTAATGTAGGCATTAAACTAATAGTGAACCATTGCTAGAACTATCAGTAATGTAGGCATTAAACTAATAGTGACACATTGCTAGAACTATCGGTAATGTAGGCATTAAACTAATAGTGAACCATTGCTAGAACTATCAGTAATGTAGGCATAAACTAATAGTGACACATTGCTAGAACTATCAGTAATGTAGGCATTAAACTAATAGTGACACATTGCTAGAACTATCGGTAATGTAGGCATTAAACTAATAGTGAACCATTGCTAGAACTATCAGTAATGTAGGCATTAAACTAATAGTGAACCATTGCTAGAACTATCAGTAATGTAGGCATTAAACTAATAGTGACACATTGCTAGAACTATCAGTAATGTAGGCATTAAACTAATAGTGACACATTGCTAGAACTATCAGTAATGTAGGCATTAAACTAATAGTGACACATTGATAGAACTATCAGTAATGTAGGCATTAAACTAATAGTGAACCATTGCTAGAACTATCAGTAATGTAGGCATTAAACTAATAGTGACACATTGCTAGAACTATCAGTAATGTAGGCATTAAACTAATAGTGAACCATTGCTAGAACTATCGGTAATGTAGGCATTAAACTAATAGTGAACCATTGCTAGAACTATCAGTAATGTAGGCATTAAACTAATAGTGAACCATTGCTAGAACTATCAGTAATGTAGGCATAAGCTAATAGTGACACATTGCTAGAACTATCAGTAATGTAGGCATTAAACTAATAGTGAACCATTGCTAGAACTATCAGTAATGTAGGCATTAAACTAATAGTGACACATTGCTAGAACTATCAGTAATGTAGGCATTAAACTAATAGTGAACCATTGATAGAACTATCAGTAATGTAGGCATTAAACTAATAGTGACACATTGCTAGAACTATCGGTAATGTAGGCATTAAACTAATAGTGAACCATTGCTAGAACTATCAGTAATGTAGGCATAAACTAATAGTGACACATTGCTAGAACTATCAGTAATGTAGGCATTAAACTAATAGTGACACATTGCTAGAACTATCGGTAATGTAGGCATTAAACTAATAGTGAACCATTGCTAGAACTATCAGTAATGTAGGCATTAAACTAATAGTGACACATTGCTAGAACTATCGGTAATGTAGGCATTAAACTAATAGTGACACATTGCTAGAACTATCAGTAATGTAGGCATTAAACTAATAGTGACACATTGCTAGAACTATCAGTAATGTAGGCATTAAACTAATAGTGAACCATTGCTAGAACTATCAGTAATGTAGGCATTAAACTAATAGTGACACATTGCTAGAACTTTCGGTAATGTAGGCATTAAACTAATAGTGACACATTGCTAGAACTATCAGTAATGTAGGCATTAAACTAATAGTGACACATTGCTAGAACTATCGGTAATGTAGGCATTAAACTAATAGTGAACCATTGCTAGAACTATCAGTAATGTAGGCATAAGCTAATAGTGACACATTGCTAGAACTATCAGTAATGTAGGCATTAAACTAATAGTGACACATTGCTAGAACTATCAGTAATGTAGGCATTAAACTAATAGTGAACCATTGCTAGACTATCAGTAATGTAGGCATTAAACTAATAGTGACGCATTGCTAGAACTATCAGTAATGTAGGCATTAAACTAATAGTGACACATTGCTAGAACTATCGGTAATGTAGGCATTAAACTAATAGTGAACCATTGCTAGAACTATCAGTAATGTAGGCATAAACTAATAGTGACACATTGCTAGAACTATCGGTAATGTAGGCATTAAACTAATAGTGACACATTGCTAGAACTATCAGTAATGTAGGCATTAAACTAATAGTGACGCATTGCTAGAACTATCAGTAATGTAGGCATTAAACTAATAGTGAACCATTGCTAGAACTATCGGTAATGTAGGCATTAAACTAATAGTGAACCATTGCTAGAACTATCAGTAATGTAGGCATTAAACTAATAGTGACACATTGCTAGAACTATCAGTAATGTAGGCATTAAACTAATAGTGAACCATTGCTAGAACTATCAGTAATGTAGGCATTAAACTAATAGTGACACATTGCTAGAACTATCAGTAATGTAGGCATTAAACTAATAGTGAACCATTGCTAGAACTATCGGTAATGTAGGCATTAAACTAATAGTGAACCATTGCTAGAACTATCGGTAATGTAGGCATTAAACTAATAGTGACGCATTGCTAGAACTATCAGTAATGTAGGCATTAAACTAATAGTGAACCATTGCTAGAACTATCGGTAATGTAGGCATTAAACTAATAGTGACGCATTGCTAGAACTATCGGTAATGTAGGCATTAAACTAATAGTGACGCATTGCTAGAACTATCGGTAATGTAGGCATTAAACTAATAGTGAACCATTGCTAGAACTATCAGTAATGTAGGCATTAAACTAATAGTGAACCATTGCTAGAACTATCAGTAATGTAGGCATTAAACTAATAGTGAACCATTGCTAGAACTATCGGTAATGTAGGCATTAAACTAATAGTGACGCATTGCTAGAACTATCAGTAATGTAGGCATTAAACTAATAGTGACACATTGCTAGAACTATCAGTAATGTAGGCATAAACTAATAGTGACACATTGCTAGAACTATCGGTAATGTAGGCATTAAACTAATAGTGACACATTGCTAGAACTATCAGTAATGTAGGCATTAAACTAATAGTGACACATTGCTAGAACTATCAGTAATGTAGGCATTAAAATAATAGTGAAACATTGCTAGAACTATCAGTAATGTAGGCATTAAACTAATAGTGACACATTGCTAGAACTATCAGTAATGTAGGCATTAAACTAATAGTGACACATTGCTAGAACTATCAGTAATGTAGGCATTAAACTAATAGTGACACATTGCTAGAACTATCAGTAATGTAGGCATTAAACTAATAGTGAACCATTGCTAGAACTATCAGTAATGTAGGCATAAACTAATAGTGACACATTGCTAGAACTATCAGTAATGTAGGCATAAACTAATAGTGACACATTGCTAGAACTATCAGTAATGTAGGCATTAAACTAATAGTGACACATTGCTAGAACTATCAGTAATGTAGGCATAAACTAATAGTGACACATTGCTAGAACTATCAGTAATGTAGGCATAAACTAATAGTGACACATTGCTAGAACTATCAGTAATGTAGGCATTAAACTAATAGTGAACCATTGCTAGAACTATCAGTAATGTAGGCATAAACTAATAGTGACACATTGCTAGAACTATCAGTAATGTAGGCATTAAACTAATAGTGACACATTGCTAGAACTATCAGTAATGTAGGCATTAAACTAATAGTGCACATTGCTAGAACTATCAGTAATGTAGGCATTAAACTAATAGTGACACATTGCTAGAACTATCAGTAATGTAGGCATAAACTAATAGTGACACATTGCTAGAACTATCAGTAATGTAGGCATTAAACTAATAGTGACACATTGCTAGAACTATCGGTAATGTAGGCATTAAACTAATAGTGACACATTGCTAGAACTATCAGTAATGTAGGCATTAAACTAATAGTGAACCATTGCTAGAACTATCAGTAATCTAGGCATTAAACTAATAGTGAACCATTGCTAGAACTATCAGTAATGTAGGCATTAAACTAATAGTGAACCATTGCTAGACTATCCGTAATGTAGGCATTAAACTAATAGTGACACATTGCTAGAACTATCAGTAATGTAGGCATTAAACTAATAGTTAACCATTGCTAGAACTATCGGTAATGTAGGCATTAAACTAATAGTGAACCATTGCTAGAACTATCAGTAATGTAGGCATTAAACTAATAGTGAACCATTGCTAGAACTATCAGTAATGTAGGCATTAAACTAATAGTGACACATTGCTAGAACTATCAGTAATGTAGGCATTAAACTAATAGTGAACCATTGCTAGAACTATCGGTAATGTAGGCATTAAACTAATAGTGAACCATTGCTAGAACTATCGGTAATGTAGGCATTAAACTAATAGTGAACCATTGCTAGAACTATCGGTAATGTAGGCATTAAACTAATAGTGAACCATTGCTAGAACTATCGGTAATGTAGGCATTAAACTAATTGTGAACCATTGCTAGAACTATCAGTAATGTAGGCATTAAACTAATAGTGAACCATTGCTAGAACTATCAGTAATGTAGGCATTAAACTAATAGTGACACATTGCTAGAAATAAATACTTCTGCTTAATTAACAAACCAACTGCCCTTTGCCTTCGGCGCAGTCGGTTAGAGCGTCGTCTACTGTGTGTCGTCTGAGTTCGAGCCTTATATAAGGCAAAAGAAATTAAACCATACAATGTTAAAGGCCAGGGTTGAGTATAAAAAAAACAAAATGGCCCCAGAGAAACTTTTCTGCTCATTTTATGCATTATGCTGCTCAGAGAGGTTTAATCACAAATTTCTAAATAATAAAGCATTTTTAAACCATAAAACTTAGCACGTAAATACATTAAATATGTATAGGATAGAGCATGAGTTTTGCACGTGTACGGGGAGATAATGCACGAGCGTTAGCGAGTGCATTATCGTCCGTACACGTGCAAGACTCATGCTCTATTGTATTTATACCACAATAACTAACATATGCTGTGTATATCCTCGGGTATTACACGATGCATAGTGTGTATTTAGGCTATTGTGGTATAATACTCTATACAGATATATCAAAATAATTATATAATGTATTTATTTTCTATACTTTCTAGAACAAAACTTTTATTCCTTTCAAATTTTGAATTTGGTGCATCTATTAATAGGGGGTCCCAAATGGATTTTGCGTGAAAACGTGATCGGGGTGTTTTTAAAAACGTGACACGTGTAACAAACAATATTTTTGCGTGATTGCGTGAAAATTATATCAGCGTGATCCGTGATTTTGGTCTTGGTAAAACGTGATCGCGTGATATGGTGACGTAAAACGTGAATTTTTAGTCCTTTTCAGTCTTTTTAGTGTCCCTCCTCCTCTCCCGAGCCTCCCCCGAGAGCTGAACTTTCGTACTTGCGCGAACATCTGGCACGGGGAATCCCCGGGGACACTACAATCAGCCGAATCGTGTATCAGATACAGTATAGGCAGTATAGACTGGTGGTATGCCGACAGTTTCACTGACATAGCTCACTACATTACAAGTAGCACTGGTCGGCCTGGAAGCAGTCTAATACAGTTTGCTGACAAAAGTGGTCTCCCTTGACTGGATTCCAAATCTATTACTATTTGTATGATGGTCTCGGTAGTACAACATTGATATGTGTGGTTTTTTTTGAGTTTGTTTGTTCTTGTTGCAACCACAGGCAGACGGCGCGTACCCTAACCCGCCCACACCCTACCCCCTCTACTACCCCCCCCCCCCCCCCCTCCCCCTCTCTACTACCCCCTTTCCGCCTATTTCTCTACTACCCCCTTTAAATATGTTTTCAATGACATACTGTAAACTGTTTTACTTGGTTTTCAATGTAAAAAAAATATAAAAAAATACATACTCTCTATACCATATATATCATATATATGGTATAGAGAGTATGTATTTTTTATTTTATTTTTTTTTTGTGTGATTTTCATCCACATTTAACGTGAAATGTGAAAGTTCTGCTATTTTCACGTGAAGACGTGATCCTTGTTTTTATTTTACGTGATCACGTGAAAACACCCCCCTTTGGGACCAACTTAATAGCTGTACTAATAGCTGTACCTGTAAAAATAAGACCAGGGATTGGCCAGAGTGCTGAAACCAGACGAAATACTAACTTGCTACAGTGTTCATTAATGTGCACAGAAATGAATGACGTCATCAAAAATGATTCATCACCCCGCCCACCAGGTTTAAAGGATGGCCGAGAGCATCGACCATTCATTGGTTGCTAGTCAAAACGTCCCCTGGTCAAAACGGCCCCAAATTGGTCAAAACGTCCCAAAACGTATTTTCAAATAGTCAAAACGTCCCCCCTCCACCCCCCCACCCCAAAAAAACCCCTTTTAAACAATTAACAATATAAGTTTGTTTTGTTTTATTTTGTTTAACAACTGTTTGGTGCCATTTTTACGTGTTTAAGGTAAGTAAATACTTCTCTTTTTTTGGAAAATAATGATTAATTATTATGATTATATGTATTAAAATAAAAAAAATTAAAGGAGGACGTTTTGACTAGGGGACGTTTTGACTATAATTATTATTATGTACAAGTGTTTGATTGTCGCCAGGTATAATAAATAATTAGTTCACTGAATGGGAAATTGATTAGAAAGAAGAAAAAACATGTTTGTTTTAAGACTTTTTATTTCATAGTTTCATAGCCCGATAAATAATCAATAACAATTATGTGTAACAATTATGTTTTTAATAAATTCTGGTTTCATTTCTGTTTCTGTTGCTGCTGTTGCTGGCTGCTGTTGCTGTTGCTGATGTAGCTACTGATGTTTCATCTACTGCTTTGTGATTATGGGTCGGTAAACCACGGACATTAAATTCAGTAGGCCTGTTGAGGTCAAGGTGACCTCGCGGTATCTATAATTAAATTAAATAATATGAATATTTGGTTTAAACATAGTGCATTTGAAAGGTCACTTATTAAATGCTGCAATAATAAATGGATTGAAATGTAAAGATCTAGTCAAGATCCTTTTTACAAATTGAATATTTCAAAGAACTGTTATTACTATTTTCAAGTTGTTTTTTTAACTATGATAAACAATTTAAATAAAATGCCCTTTACCTTTTCCAGGCGGCGAACACCTTTCCCTGCACAGCTTTCACAGACTTTCTCTGTAGCCTGCGCAAGGAGAGTTCTGTGACAAGTTGCACCTGTACTCGGACAGCTTCCGACTCCAGGTGCAGCACGTTGACCAGGATGTAGAATGGTGGGGATACGCCAGCCTTGCCATTGAGTCGTCTATGCCAGCCTAAAAATATATAGAGATAACATTATAAACAATTAAAAATATATGGAAATTTTAACAAAAATTTAATGTATAATAATACGTTCATTGTATGCATGTATCTATAGTTCATGTATACATATAAGTATTGACAAAATGAGGAAATGTACCGTTCAAAATGCAAATTAAACGTACCCTCTACATAATTGTTCGTCCGTACCGACTGACCGAACACGGACCAGTACTCTTCTGGCCACACCGATGACTGCAGCCAGTTGCTACGTAGTTATCCCAGAAGAGGATCCAGGTGAGCGGCGCCATTCAGGTCACACAACGCCTCGAAGGTAGGTCTGATGTGTTCTGCGGGCAGGAATGGAAGGCTCAGAAGCTTCCTGATGAATGCGGACGTACCAGCGTCCTGCATATATTCAGTTGCCAAACCGAGTGCCTGAAAATAAACAATATTTCTATAAATAATACATTCTAGTATGTGGCATTATGAAAGCGACCACTGTGTTTTATAATTGTAGCCTCGTTTACCTGAAAGAAGACATGCAATATAAAATATAAAATAACACAATACATTGTTTAAATGGAAAACATCAGCGCCATGCTTCATTAACCCAATGTGTATGTTTTCGCCATGTATGTTGTGTTTTCGAAAAATAATGCCTACCTCAAAGTCCATATCTTTTGGTTCTTCGGGACGCAGGTTTTCGCGACATCTATTCACGGTCCGGGCAACCAGATCTGCGTTGATAAGGCCGATATTTGTGATACCCTCAACCCCAACGGCAGCATCTTCGACGATTGTTTTCGCAGACTTGAAGAAGTCTTTGGAGGCAACATCTTTAGCCTGTTAAAATATTAAATATTAATCATAAAACAAAGGATATTAATTTTAGACTGTTATGACGGAATGCATATTCAGCTTACGTTGGAAACAAACATTTATAAAACGTACATGTTATATTTTAAACGATTTTAACGAGTATTACCTTTACTGCTACCGCCGCTGTAAGGCACCTATTCGGGTCTGGCGCATGCACGTGCTCGTGGCTGTTCGCGTTGAAATCACCACCTCTTTCGGATACTGCGGCTGGGCATGTCTGGTTCTTGTTTCGGACCGCACAGCCCACTTCCTGGTGTTACCTCTAACCCCCTGTGAACAAACATTACATGAGCATGTTACGTTTTGGTATATAGTTTTAAAAGTATCATTTTTTCATATCGCAAATAATGATTTATTTTTTAAATATGCCTATTTAAAAAGTGTTTGCATGTATAGACTACAGTCCCTTCCCAACCGGAGAAATTCATGGTAAAATCACCGAAAGGCACCGACTCTTCAGCGTCATCCTCCTCATCGTCATTCTAAAAAATTGTCTTCTCCAATTTCCAATATTTTATTAGTGATACAGGCCACAGGCCAAAACACATAACATGTATACAATATATTTATCAAAATTTACACGTGGTTTGGTTGTTATGCATAAATGTACAATTAACTAACAATACTATCAATACAATACTATTGCTGTTATATAACAATACATAGTAATCATGAATAAATTCACTTCGTTTAACGAAAGCATAGTAAAGAAACATAGCTATATGTTTTATAACACTTTCATTTTTACATGACATGACAATATTAAACTTGTGTTTGTTAGGAAACTCATAGTACTTTTTAGGAATATATAACGATCTTAAATCATGATAGAATGGGCATATCAGTAGAAAGTGATATTCGTCTTCTATAACATTATTACAATGAAAACACAAACGTCTCTCTCTAGGCATACCTACATGCCGTCCTCTCTCTATGAGTAGAGAGTGAGAGGATGTTCTAAAAGATACCATAGTTATTCTAAATTTCTTAATATTTAACACATTTAAATAATTTTCTACAACAAATTCAGATTTAAAATACCTATACAAATGCAGGTTTGCATTACCCTCTACTTGTTCGCTCCACTTCTGTATATATTGGTCTCTGAGCCTTAACTAATATTGCTTTATAAAAACATTTTCATTGACAACACACTGCCGTTCCCATATATATCCAAAGCCATTATAATACAAATTGTGCTTTAGTTTTGTTACCCAATTTTCATATCCATGACTATCTAAAAGAATCAACATTTCATAGCATTTTTTAACATATCTTGTGCAAGGCTTTTTTATAATTTTAAACCAATACTTTATACATCTTTTGTTGGCTGCTATATACATAGGGTATAATCTACCACAATCACCCATTACTGCTGCATTGCATGCATTTATAGATGCATTCATAAAACGTTTACAAGCATACATATGAACCCTTTCAATACATTCCATTTGATCAAATCCCCACAGTTCTGATCCGTAAAGAAATACCGGACTAACTTTTGAGTCAAATATTTTAAAATATATACTGTAAGGTATCGGGGTTAGCTCACTTAATGAAGCTAGCATAGCAACTAATACACGTTTTGTCTTTATTGCCAGTGCGTTCGCCATCTGGTACATAGATAATCGACATGTAAAAAACAATCCAACATAATTATAACCACTTACAGCTTCTATCTGTTTTTCATCATAGAACCACTTCTCTGCTTTTGCTAAATAACCACCATTTTTAAAAACAACAATTTTAGTTTTATCAGTTTTCACTTTCAGCTTCCATGTATTACAATACTGATATAATAAGTCAAGTTTCTTTTGTAGACCATTTACAGTATCTGCTATCAATGCCACATCATCAGCAAACAACAGTAATACTATTTTTACAACATCAGGTGTTAACTGCACTCCATGTAACCCGCTATTACACATTTCTTCACTCAATTCATTAATAAATAATGAAACTAAAATTGGACTGAGAACACAGCCCTGCCGTAAACCTATTGGACAATCAAAATATTCAGTACATTTTTCATTGGCTTTCACACACACTTTAACGTTTTTATATATGCTTTGTATTGATTGCAACAGTTTTCCTTTAATTCCACCTTTTCTAAGTATTGTAAAAAATTTACTTCTATTTACCCAATCAAAACCTTTCATAAAATCTACAAATGCCACAAATAGCTTTTTACCCTTTTTACATAGATATTTAGAAATGATTGCTTGAAGTATAAATGCATTGTCAATTGTACAATATCCGGGGCGAAAACCAGCTTGTGATTCAGTAATTTTATCAAACACATTTGCATAAAACGTAACACGTCTTGCTATTATACTAATATATATCTTGCTAAATGTATCTATAAGTGCAATGCCTCTATAATTATCAGGACAATTAACTGATCCCTTTTTATGAAGAGGTATTAAGATGGATTCTGCCCAAATATCTGGGAATTCACCATTTGCAAAGAGTCTATTAAAAAGTTTGGTCAAATATGGCAGTATAATGTCTATACTATATATAAATTGTTCTGCAATAAGTTCTCCAGATGAAGACTTGTTCTTCTTTAAACGCCTCACTGCAGTCAGTACCTCATCTGCCGTAATCTCTGAGTTCGAAATAAATTCGTCTATGTCATTTATATCCATGTTTTCATCATCCACATTGAGTTCAATATTCCCATCATCACCCTCATCGTCGTCGTCGAATTGGTTAAATAATGATTTAAAATGGTTAAACCATGTCTCGTTTTGTATGTTTGGTTTATAATTTGATTTATTGGAACCACATGCTCTCTGAAACTGCAAAAGTCTCAGAGCCAGAGGTTTAATATTTTGCATTTGCTATAAGCTTTTGGTCCTCTACCAAGTTCGTTCAAATGGGGTCACATTTGGCCCAGCCCCAGGGGTCACATGTTTTATATAGACTTCTATAGGGAAATACCTTAAAAATATTCTTCTCTGAAACTACAAGAGCAATAGATTTAATATGTTGCATTTGCTATAAGCTTATGATCGATCCCCTACCAAGTTTGTTCAAATGGTGACCCTGGGGTCACATTTGGCCCTGCCCCAGGGGTCACATGTTTTACATAGACTTATAGGGAAACACTTAAAAAATATTTTTCTGAAAATACAAGAGCCAGAGGTTTAATATTTTGCATTTACTATAAGCTTATGGTTCTCTACCAAGCTTGTTCAAATGGTGATCCTGGGGTCACATTTGGCCCCGCCCACATTTTGACCAAGCTTCACATGGATGATCCTTAGATGAATGTTTTTCAAAGGACTAGGTATGATAAGGAGCAAAACTTGCCCCCAATATTGAAGTGTATAAATCACTAAGTTTGAATATTTATTTTAGCTAAAATTTGACCAAATCATTATTAAAACTTATTAAAAGTAATTTTGAAAGTTCTTAGTGACTTTAGGAGACTCACAAACAAGGCCCGTTCTTTAAAAACAATGAAATTTTTGTTCAGTTTCAGCAGTTTTCTGTCAATTTTTGGTCACGGAAATACAGAGCGCACCCTCGAGCACAGCTGGTATTTTGTTATAACAAGTATATAATAGAGGCACATCATCAGCCTAAAAACTGTGTGTGCTCGGGGTTGCGCTCTATATTTTTAGGATGAAAAACTTGCCCAGAAACGCCCAAAATATGACAAAGTACCAAAAATGCCAATTTTTGTGACCCATATATAAGTTAAGTCTTCTAGATAAGTGAAACACTTAAAAATATATATTGAAGATAGAATATAATCAGTTTACTTTAACATGCGCAATAAATTAAAGTAAACTAATTATTTTCGCATTTTGAATATTATGGGGGCCAAAATACTCTCTTATCATACCCTGTCCTTTGTTAAAATAAGTTAAACGTGACATCAAGATGGCCACCATAGAAAAATCTTTGAATTACTTCTTTTATGGTTCAAATCCCACTGGAGGTAAATGTTTTTCTCCTTTTTTTTTTAATTCTTCATTTTTAGCTCTGTAACTGTTCGAAGATAAGCAGAGCTTATGCCGTGGTCCAGTGTCTGTTGTCCGTCCTTCCGTCCGTCTGTAAACTTTTTTTTTGTAGTGACTTCTCCTCTGAAACTACTTGACGGATTTTCACGAAACTTCACAGGAATGTTGCTCTTGATGTCTAGTTGATCCTAGCAAATTTCAGGTCAACCGGAAACTCAAGATGGCCACCACGGCTAAAATAGATTTTTAAAAAACAAGTTTGTAGTTACTGCTCCTGATATTGATATGGGTCTTTTTCTAAATTTATGATCAGCATCATATGATGTTGATCCTTGTCGAAAATTATTTTGATTTGACATTCAACATGGCTGCCAATGGCCATCTTTATTTACATAGAGTTATATAGTAAAAACTTGTAGCGACGACTCCTCTGAAACTACTTGACAGATTTGCATGAAGTTTCACAGAAATGTTGCTCTTAATGTTTAGTTGATCCTAACACAATTTCAGGTCAGCTGGAAAATCAAGATGGCCACCATGGCTTAAAATTGATTTTTATAACTAGTACATGTGATACTTTCAGGACCTCAATCTGGGAGTTTAGTGTTTTTTTTAAGGGAGATTCATGCAAAAATCTGGGAGGCTTTTTCGCGGGCTATTTTTTGCGCGCGAGCAGTATTTTTTACCCAAATTCCATAAACGAATACCAAAAAATACACTTTTAAACAAAAAATTTTCATCGATGTCAGGGAGATAACAAGAATGAATAAAAACAATTTTTAAACAATATTTTATTTAATAAACAATGATAAACATCTAACACTATAAATATAAGTGTCATCTCTTGAACAGACTCACAGCCCTAACTTTAACAAAGTGAACTTCAACTTATGCAGCATAAGTACATTCCAGAAATAAAAACACAAAACAAAGAACATTTCCAACTTTTATTATTGTCAAAGACAATTTACAAACATGGAACAAAAGCAACCAACATCAATCAAACTTTTTTTTAAAAAGTAAAATCTGAAATCAAACAAAAAAACTAAAGCAACATACGTCAATCACGGAACTCCTTTTGAAGTAAAATCTTTATAAAAGTCATTAATTGTTTTAATTAAATCACACATTCTCACCAAATTCACGCCGACAAAGTCTACTTTCGTTTCCGCTATCCGATAATTACTGCGTCACCTTTAACAAACATTCATTTTCCACTTCTAAATAAATGACACCGGCAATTTGTTTCAAGTCGTATCGATTCAATTACAGACATCATTAAAGACTTCATAAGTGTGCTGCTACTATCCTTTGGTAAGATCAATTAAGCCAATAAACTGTTTGCAAATAACAGTTTCACCCACTTTCCCCCAAGGCTATTGATCAAGATCAAATCCAGGTATGTCACGTGACGATCTCGCAAATCTCGCAAGTCGTGAGACAATAACAAACATATACCAAACAAAGGAAATTCGAAAAATCTATTTTAGCAATTTTACGGGAGTTTTTCCCACAATTTTGTGGGGCCGGGAGGAGGGTTAGAATTACGTGAGATTTCATCTCACGCCGTGAGGTATCACATGTATGTGAACTTACTAGATGTAGAAAAGGGATATATAAACTGGTTTCTTAAGGTCAAAAGGTTGCTAGAGAAATATTGTTTTATGTATGTTAAACAAACTACTCTATCCTTTGCTTTCCCTTTAAGTTCGAAAACATATACAAATATAGTAATGGATACAACTATATGTTCGTTTAATGTGAGAGGGCTGGGAAGTAAAAGCAAGCGAGATCAAATGTTTAGTTGGCTTAAATCACAATCATATGCGATCAGTTTTTTACAAGAGACACATTTAACTAAGGAAGATGAAGCTATTTGGAAGAAGGAATTGGGAGGGGAAGCATATTTTAGTGGTAATAATACAAATAAAGAAGGCATCTGTATATTAATAAATCCAACATTTCGATTCAACCTTATAAAATATACGGACGTAGTTAGTGGTAGAATTCAAGCTTTGGAAATAAGTGTTGACGACAAAGAATTAACATTAATAAACATATACGGCCCGAACGTAGACGAAGCATCTTTCTTTGAAAAATTAGAAACCTTTATTTTACAAAATGACGAAAATTCCTTTATATTTGGCGGCGATTTCAATACAGTTTTAGACATAACACTGGATAAAAAAAATGGCAGACAAGACACGCATAAAAAATGTAGGGAAAAAATTAACTCAATTGTAAATACAAACAATCTTGTAGATATTTGGAGACTTTTTAACCCAAATAAACTTCAATATACATGGCATTCAAATACAAAAGCACCAATATTTAGTAGGTTAGACTTCTTTTTAATATCTGATAATCTGGTAAATTATTCAAATAAAAGTGTTATAAAACCCGGTTATAAATCGGATCACTCCATTACTATCATAAGCTTTGACTTTGTAAAAATAATTAAAGGACCTGGATACTTTAAAATAAATAACAGTCTTTTATTAAAAACTGAATACCAAAGTGTCATAAGAAATAATATTCAACAAATTGCAGAAATAAACAAAGATTCAAACCCGAACACTTCATGGGAAATACTTAAAGGCACAATTAGAAACGAAACAATAAAATATGCTACAACAAAAAAAAGATTAGATCGCGAAAAAGAGAGTAAATTGATATTAGATATACAGAACATAGAACATAAACTTCAAATAGTACTAAATGATAATGATATAGAAAATACAAAAATCGAATTAGAGAATAGAAAACAAGAAATGAATGAACTGATAGATACAAAAGTAAAAGGAATAATAATACGTTCAAAAGCACAAATTATAGAACAAAGTGAAAAAAATACAAAATACTTTTCAAATTTAGAAAAAAAGAAGGCAGAGAGAAAATTAGTATCAAAATTAATCGTAAATAATAAACTAATTATGAATCAAAAGGAAATACGAGGCGCACAAACCGATTTCTATTGTAATCTTTACAAAAAAAAAAGAAACAACATCCGCTAAGTACGACTTTTATAATAAATCAATGAACACTCTGAATGAAACAGATAAGATTAAATGTAATGGGCTACTAACTGAATATGAAAGAGCTATAGCTCTTAAACAAATGAGCAATAATAAAAGTCCAGGATCGGATGGCATCACAACCGAGTTTTATAAAATATTTTGGAACGACATCAAATTATATCTCTTAAAATCACTTAATTACTCTCTGCAAATTAATAATATGACAGAATTACAAAAACAAAGCATTATAACTCTTCTACCTAAACCAGGGAAAGATACAGCTTATATAGAAAATCAGTCTCTTAAATGTCGATTATAAGATAGCTACAAAATCCATAGCAAATAGAATAAAAATGGTTTTACCATCATTAATAGACAGTTCACACACTGGTTTTATAAAAGGTAGATACATAGGTGAGAATATAAGGTTATTATTTGAAGTATTAGACCATGTTGAAGACTACAATAAATCGGCATTGTTATTTTTCTCAGATTTCGAAAAAGCGATCGACAGTTTGAACCAAGAGTTTATTCTTAAATGCTTGAAACATTTTAATTTTGGTGACTCTCTGATAAATTGGGTAAAAATGTTTTATACAGATGCTAAAAGTTGTATTATTAATAACGGATTTATTTCTGACTTTTTCCCAGTAGAACGCGGTGTTCGCCATGGATGCCCCTTGTCCCCATATTTATTCATTATTTGTATTGAGCTTCTATCTTATGAAATAACAGATAACAAAAATATTAAAGGAATAGTTATAAATGATCAAGAAATTAAACAAGCTTTATTCGCAGATGATGCATCGTTTCTCACAGATGGAACAAGGAAATCTTTTGCAACCTTAATGGATGTTATAAATAATTTTACAAATATATCAGGACACAAATTAAATGACTCCAAATGTACAGCGTTAAAGGCAGGCTCACTGAAAAACTCGGATTTTAAATATTGTCCAAAAAATAAATTTCATTGGTGTTCTGATCAGGCAAAAGCACTAGGAATGTTTTTTCATACAAATAGAAACAATATAATAGCCTTAAATTTAGATCCGAAGGTAGAAGAATTCAAAAATTGTTTGAAAAGCTGGCAGCACAGAAAACTTTCGCTACTAGGAAAAATTACTGTCATAAAATGTTTTGCATTCCCAAAAATTACATATCCTCTAACGGTTCTGCCTAACCCTCCAAAAGAAAAGATCAAACAAATTAACGACGTAATGTTCTCATTTTTATGGGATAATAAACCAGATAAAATAAACAGGAAAACAATTATTCAGGATTATGAAAATGGAGGAATAAAAATGATTGACATAACTAAATTTCATAATGCATTAAAAGCAAACAGGATAAAACGAATACTAGATAATAAAAATAACGGCAAATGGAAAATATTTTACACAAAAGAATTAAACAAAGTCGGAGGACAGCTCTTATTAGATTGCAATTTAAGTAAAGCATGTATTCTTAAATTATTTCCAAAAGACAACTTTTATAGAGATATTATATTAGCATGGAATGAAATAAAAGAAAATAAATGTAACGAAAATGTTAGTCAAGAAATAATATGGAATAATTTGAATATCAAAGCAGGTGGGCATACTATCTCTACAATGATTGGTTAGAAAGAGGAATTAAACTATTAGAACAAATTTTTGACTATAGAAAAAAAGAGTTTTATACATTTCAGGAAATAAGCGAATTATATCAAATACCAAACAAAGACTTTTTAAAATACTCCTCGATAATATCAAGTATACCTAAAGAATGGAAAGAAAAGATAAAACATGAAGATATTAATGCAGAAAGAAATAAAAGTTTCCTAAATAAATTTCTTAATACTAAACAATCAAATAAATTCTTATACAATGTCCAGATACAAAAAGATACAGAAACTGACATGGAAATAAAACCACAAAAAAATGGGAAAACGTGTTTACAGATATAGAATGGAAAGACGTCTATATCACACCAATAAAATCGACAATAAATATAAAATTAAGGAACTTTCAATATAAATATTTAATGAGAATAATACCCACAAATAAATCGCTATTCAGATACAAAATCGTTCACTCAAGTCTATGCGAATGGTGCAATATGAACATAGAAAGCTTAAATCATCTTTTCTTGGAATGTATGCATATTCAACAATTTTGGAATGAGCTGCACATATTGTTAAATACGTTAAACGTAAACATCGATTTCAATCTAAGAACCGTCTGTTTCGGAATTCAAAGACAAGAACATGCTATAGATATGAAGAATTTCATTATTTTAAGTGCGAAATATTTTATATTCATTAACAAATGTTTAAAATCCTTGCCCGAATCAAACAAATTCAAGAAATATTTATTAAGACAAATAGAAATAGAAAAGCAAATAGCGATGAACCACGACAAATTAGATAGCCATGATATTAAATGGCGAAACTTCCAATAATAAACTGGTATTAATTAAAGTACGATATAATACAATACCAAAAACAACAAAAGGGGAAGCAAAGCAACTTTCTTTTCTGTCCGAATTCTCTTCTCTTCTTCTTTCAAACCTTACATAATTCTATTACCAACTGCATACTAAAATATACTCTTCTATACTTTCAAAAACTCGGAGGTAACTCTCTTTTTAATAACATTCGTCTGTAAACAAGAAAATTATTTCATCATAAATATAAACAGTAGTTTAAATAGTACTTATTATATACCATATGTGCATGTATAATGTATCAAATGGATGATGAAATAAACATTGTATAACAAATAAAAAGTCCTTGGCTCCTTTATCGTACTGAAACTTGGATAGCTTGTGTTTCAGCATTTTTTTCTGTAGTACGTTTTCTACTACTTTTATAGGCTTAAGTAGCTCATCCGCAATTGGTAATGTGTGTCTTGTTCGCCTTGACATTAGGCGCTGCGCTGGACTGCTGTCCATTGTTTCTGTCGGAGTGTTTCTCCAGTCGAGAATTGTTTTTCCAAATGTCTCTATTGCTCCTGATCGCTTTCTTTACCAACCCTTTCGCGATTTTGACAGCTGATTCTGCCTTTCCGTTTGACTGACTGTGATACGGTGAAGACGTGACATGGTCAAATTCCCATTGTTGAGAGAATTTATTGAATTCAACACTACATAGTTGAGGTCCATTGTCTGATATGAGAGTGTCCGGAATACCATGCCTGCTGAAATGGCCTTTCAGACAGTTTATTATCGTAGCTGATGGTGTGTACGGTAGCAAGTCTAATTCCCAGAAATCTGAGTAATAATCGACTGTCACTAAGTAATCAGACTGCTTTAACGTGAAAATGTCCACTCCAACTTTGCTCCAAGGCCTGTCTGGAACATCATGTGTTATTAAAGTCTCTTTCTGTTGCTTGGAACTATATTCATTGCATATGCTGCATTTTTCAATGTGATCACTGATTTCATTGTTCATATTTGGCCAGTAGAGTACATCTCGTGATTTCCTGAGACAGGATTCGACACCCATATGGCTTGCATGTATTCTGGTTAGCATTTCACTACGAAGAGGCTTTGGCACTACTATTCTACATCCTTTGTAGACCATACCATCTTGAACTGATAATTCATCACGAATGTTCCAATATTCACGAATTAAAACTGGTACTTCTGCTTTCAAGTCTGGCCATCCAGACAGAATAACCGACTTAAGTGTTTGTAGTGCTTCATCTTGGTATGAATGTACTTGAATTTGCTTAAAGCGCTGTTCAGTCACGTTAACTGTTTCCGCAAAGTTAATTGCTGCTAAATCTTGTTGTAGTTTCTGCTCTTGAACGCTAAATACTTCAGCAGTATTATCTTTGTCCGTTTGTGTCATTGGTAGGAACGCTCTGGATAATGTATCAGCTATGTACATCTCTGTCCCTTTCGTGTATTGCAGACATAAACTGTATTTCTGAAGTCTTAAGAGCATACGTTGTAGTCTCTTTGGCGCGTTTAACAATGGCTTTTTGTAGATTGTTTCTAGCGGTTTGTGATCTGTATGTACAGTGACTAGAGAACGACCATATATGTAATGTTCAAACCGTTCACACGCGAATACTATGGCTAGACATTCTTTTTCAATCTGCGCGTAATGTTTTTTCTGCTGTGCTCAATGCTCTTGAGGCAAACGCGACTGGTTGACCTTTCTGAAGCAATGTTGCTCCTAGTCCTGCTTCACTCGCGTCACACTGTAATGTTACTTCTTCTTCCAAATCATAGTATCTAAGAACTGGTTGTTCAGTAACTAGTCTCTTTATAGTGGCAAATGCTTCTTCTTGCTGCGATTCCCAATACCACAATGTATCTTTTGTCGTTAACCTTCGCAAAGGTTCACATGCTTCTGACAAATGCGGTAAGAATTTGGAAAGATACGTCACGAATCCAAGAAAACGCTGTACCCCTTTTAAGTCAATTGGCTTTGGCATGTCCAATATTGCTTGTATCTTCTTTGGATCTGCACGTACACCACTTGAGGTGAGTACATGCCCCATGTAACTAACTTCAGTTTGTCTAAGTTTCAGTTTGTCCTTGTTAAGCTTTAATCCTACAGCTCTTGCTCGCTCTAGAACTTTAACAAGTTTCTCATCATGATCTCGTATGGCTTCTTCCATGGTCTCACCTTGACCATTCACTAAGATATCGTCTACGATAACTTCTGTACCTTGTAGTCCTTCTACCGCTTCATGTTGTCTGCGCTGAAATTCTTCCGGTGCTGATGAAATTCCAAACGGTAGGCGTAACCACCTGTATCGACCGAAAGGAGTCCAGAATGTTGTTAGGTAACTACTTTCTTCTTCAAGTTTCACTTGCCAAAATCCATCTTTAGCGTCGAGAACTGTGAATACTTTGGCTTTTGACACTTTAGGAAGAATGCCATCAATTGTTGGCATCATGTACTTAGAACGCTTTATTGCTTTGTTAAGATCTTTAGGATCTAAACATACTCGAAGTTTATTTGGTTTTCTCACAACCACCATACTACTAATCCAGTCAGTAGGTTCTACAACTTTTGTATGACTCCTTTGTTCACAAGTCTTTCAATTACTGCTTTGACTTCTGCTTTCTGCGCGACCGGTACCCTTCGCGGCTGATGCTGAACTGGTTTCATAGTTTTATCTATTTCAATGCTGTAGGTCCCTGGTAGGCATCCAAGTCCATTGAAAACATCACTATATTCTTGAAGAATATTTTCTTCTGTTAGTGTAGTTTCAGGTGTTTGTAACACACTGTTTACGACATTTACTGTTATTATGCCTAATTTCACACTAGCTGCTGCCGACAACAATGTTTGAGGTATCTTTGCCTTCAATTTCCACAACATGAAATTCAAGTGTTTCTGTCACTTTACCTACGGTACAGTTAATGGTGCATTTTCCAACAGAAATTAATGTTCCCCCATCATACAATTTTAGCTTTGTTTTTGTTGGAGTAATTCTCAGTTTCTTTTGTTTTGTAATGCTTGACAGCACACTGGATGAAATTACATTACACGAGGCACCTGTGTCTATCTGACATTTGACTGTCTTGTTATTGTTCTGCACCGACATGGTAACATTGACAAACCACTGTTTATCTGTCAAGGCATTCAATGTATATATAGACTCGTCACTGTCTGTTTCCTCCACTATGTTCACTTTAGGTCTCGAACTTTGTAGGCAGACTTTCGCGAAATGGTTTTTCTTCTTACATTTTGAACACGCTTTTCCATATGCCGGACAGTCTTTCTTGCCGTGTGTTCCACCACAGTAACGACACATACTCTGCTCTTTCTGTTCTGAAGTACTTAGTTTGTGTTGTTTCCTTTTGTCAACATTTTTAGTGACTTTCTGTTTTGACGTATAGTTCACCTCTTCTGTAGAACTGAGTTTCCTCAGTTGGTGATCCGCTATCTCACTCGCTCTAAACATGTCTACTGCTTTCTCGAGTGTTAAGTCTGGCTCACGAAGCATCCGTGACCTGGCTCCACTGTCTTTAGTGCCTAACACTATTCTGTCTCGAATCATTTGATTTTGCAGAGCGCCAAATTCACATGAATTGGAAAGACCCCTAAGTCTGGTAACATAGACGTCTACACTTTCGTTTTGTAACTGATCTGTTGTGTTAAATACGTAACGTTCATATATAACGTTTGTTTTTGGTTCAAAGTGTCCCTTTAGTGCCTTCAATATTGCACTCACCTTTGCGCGGTCGTCTTCAGGCATGTCTAAATGCTGAAAAATTCGGTAGCAATCTTTTCCCATAACACTCAATAGCGTAGCTGCGCGAATCTTGTCGTCTTTTCCCTCTAGTCCGGTTGCTACTTCATAATTGTTCCATTGAGATTCAAAGAAATCCAATTATCCCTAAGATCACACTTTACCTCCATTGGAAAAGGTACTGGAAGCTTGCTGGAAGCCATCTTACGAAGCGCGTCAATAAACCGTGAAGTTTCGCGGGAAACACAAGTCCTGGGAATAATGCGCTCAATTCCGCACTTAAAACACGAGAGATCCTGGATTTGCTTTACAATCTCGTAGATTAGACATTCGTTTGTCTCTCTGTTGTATTCTTAATGGTGACAATGCTTAATTCAGGCCGCATTTGCTGAAAGTATCGTCCGGTTTAACTTCTGAACAAGTCCAAGTTATCTATTTAATTATAAATAGTATTGTTAATGAGTTTTGTTATAAATGATCACAACTAGAATATGTAAATTATGTAATAAAAGATTAAAAAAGATTAGATATTATTAAATTAATGTTTTATTTTGTTATTAATATTTTATGTTGACATACAGTTTTAAAATTAATGTATGAGACCTTTTTTATCAACATGATTCCCTGCCATATAATTATTATTGATGATTTCTAAAAGCACCGCATTTTATTAATCAAAAGCGCCGCGTTTTAGAATATCCAAAAACCGGAAGTGAAACCTAATTATTTTCCCTTCAAATTATAACACGAATTTATGATCATGTGTAAAATAAACACTACCATGTCTGTTTTAATGTTGATTTTATACCAGCAAATGTTACTTGTACTCTTGCACATCTAATTTTACATTGACATTCGAAGATCAGAGTACCGTAACATGCAGTTTTGTGGGAAACCGTACATCGCAACATCTCGAACATTGTCTCGTTTCCGCAGTGGAAAAATAAAAAACGTTTGTTTCGTTATTCATAATTTTGATAGAGCATCAAAAAAATCTGACCAATCAGTGACCAGAAATAAATCATACACAGACATTCTGGTAGGTGATAAACTCGGTCTTTATCCTTGTTGTTCAACCAAGTTTAGTGCTAAAATTAAGGTATCTACAGTGTGATTCTTTTAAAAGCCTGCATAGTTCATGCACCTTCATGCAAATTGATTCAATATATGTATCTTTCAAAATTAAAATCTTAAAACTTATCGTCTTTTTACTCTGCTAAAGATTTTAATTTTACTATAGAACCTAAGGATAAAAACCGAGTAACACACATTTTATCACCTACTGAAAATAAGATAAAATCTCAACATCTCTGCAATGAAATATTATGAATTATTTTGTTAAGGGTTTGTCTATTTCGGCCAACAGTATGTAGTTCACGGGACCAAAGCAAAATCTGCGGGGTAAGATCCTCGAACTTAAATGTTTGTGTTGAATGATTACCCTTTTTCCGTTTTTTGGATTGAATATTTTTGGTCGCCACATGGGCGCGTGAAAGTCAAATTTTGGTCAGACCATTTCTTACTCGCCAATGGCGACTGGGCGACCGCTAATTTGTGCCCCTGCAGTGGTGGTGACGTAACATATCACATATGACGTCATCTATTCCTAGAAATTATGAAGCATAGAGGGGCGTTAAAAATGCAATGCATTAATTTGGGTTATGCAATCCAAAAAATACGACTAAGTGGAAGTGCAGGTGAACGGGGCCTAATGGTATAGACCAGACCCACCAACCCTGACCAGGGGTGTAAAAATTTGGAAAAATCCACTCGCCCTGCAGGACTAAAAAGCTACTCGCCCTTACCAATTTACTACTCGCCCTTACCAATTTACCACTCGCCCTGCAGCATATAACCTGAACATTATTTTCACTACTATAGTAAGCTACAATCAGTACATTTGTGTACTCAAGACACTGTAGTAGCTGACAGGCAGTATGTGGATATTTTATTGTTATGCAAATAAAGAAAGCGCCATATTATCTAACAACGCATTTAATATTATGGTCTGCAACCTGTCCTCATACACTGTCACAGGCATAGTGTCTCTCTCTGACAGTCTCTCATTTCAGTGCCCACATTCACTTGAAGAAACACATTAAGATGTATTCCCTTCCACGCGGACATTCGTCGGGGAGTGGGCAAAAAAAATAAGCGCGGCGGAGAATTAACTTCTGCAACAACCGCAACAACATTCTACTGAACTTTCTCTTCAGTATTTTGTCTCCATTGGACCAATAATAGACGCCAGAACTAATTAATAGCGGTTGGGAACTACGCTTGTTGTTCAGCCATACCCGTTCTGATTCGCCGACACTCGGGCCGAATCCGCTTGCAGTCGCTGACGCAGACTTTCCGAACAGCGACCTGATGGTGTCAGACCAGTCAGGAAGTACTTCCAGGTCGTAGGGTGCTGAAATAGTTCCTTGAAAGAATCCAAAGTTTCTAGTTTGCATGTGTTTTTCCCAAGATTAGCTTCTATTTCATTGTTAAATCTAACCTGAGGTTAAAGTAGTATGTCTGTTGTCATGAATAGTAAGTATTTTACTGTGTTTGTCAGGATTATTTCTTTGGAGAGTATGAACACAGAGGTTAGGTAGAGATGTGGTTTTGACAGATTTTTATTTCAAAATACGCATGGTGTGAATGAATGACGCGAAATGTTGAAAAACTGAATTGGTGTTTTATTCCAGATATGGGACCGTTTGCTAGCCAAATGTGTTTAATACACAGAATAAAAGTGTATTTAAGCGAACGAATGCTGTGGAACTTGTGACTGACCTCCAAATATAGCCTATATACTTGGAGACTTTTCTAAGTCTACACTTTTTAAGACGGTTTTATTTTTAGCCTATTTTTGTATGGATTGGCCAAAAATGTATTTGGTACAATTCATGTATGTATATTATAATAAAAATAATCGAAAATATTACTCGTTAAGGTACATAATTTGATATATGCTCTGAAAACCAAACCGTACCGTCGTTTTTTTAAAAACCAAAAGTCACAAAATGGTGTTGCGAAATTTTCATAATTTCAATATATTTAATAAAATTATGTTTTGTGTAAATATTTTGTATTAGGTGTAATCCTTATATCAAAATAAATCAGGAATATGCAATTATGTTTGTGTTCCTTTAAAAATGTAATTGTATTCGGATATTTTATTTAAAAAGTCACAATATTGTGAATTATGTAGCAAATATCGAGAAAAAATATTATAAATTATTAAATTAAAAACTATTTATGTTTTCTTTTCGCATCTTTTCAACTACAAATAACGTTATAAAATTCTATTTAGAAAATGGATGAAAACATCTTACCACACCCACCCAAAATTATTTAAGGCAAAACTGAAAATATATTTATTTCACGAACAATGAATGAATTATCAATATAATGTGTTTTATTTTGGTTGGAAAGTTGTCTTAAAAAATAAATTGTAAAGAAAGATAACATTGTTTGCACAAATCTTGATTTTCTGACTTGAAAATGCATGAACCACGCGCAATGCATGTTGCCTGTTTTCAGTAATTAAAATTAATATAACTTGCTTGATTTAGCTGCACAATCGGTTTACATTATTACATGCACAATTTTATAGAAATCGGTCAAACAATAAAAAAGTTATTGGATTTCAAAAAGTGTAGACTTAGAAAAGTCTCCAAGTATATTGCTTTGTGTTCAATGGGCTTATTTTCACCTGTCTGACACCTGATGTCTGCTTGTTTACCCGCCATGTTTACGGTGTCGATATAATAAAAAAAACAGTCTGACTGGTTAGCGATATATTGCATCACACTCCAATTGATTTTAGCGTGAATTGAATCAGTCTATATGACGCGTGGGTTACCTGGTAACAAACAAACACCTGTTAATCTGGGTCCTGCAAACGACAATACGGAACAAAATTACGCGTCGGAAATGATCCAGATTTGAAATCTTGCAAATATTGCAACATCGTGTTTGAACGATAGTTTAACTTAATTTTTATAGTGCAAAAAGTCACTCGCCCTGTCGGACGACCAGACGCCAAATGTTACTCGTCCGCAGGCAGCTTGCACTCGCCAATGCGAGCGGGCGAGTGGAATTTTACACCCCTGACTGACAGCTGAGAACTGCATTTTTCATGTTACAAATGCTTAGTACTTGTTACGTTTAATGTTGCCAACATTAAATGTAACAAGTAGAACTGTAGTATTAAGCATTTGTAAACATTAAATTATTAGTTCTGTAGCAAAGTCAATCTCTGCCAATCCAACTGGGTATAATACTTTTATTAACAAATGCAGGGATTGTACGTATTTAATTTACAGCCGAACAAAAATGAATGTAGTATATTAGTACTTCTTCAATAATCCGAGCCTTCTCTGACCTTACCAGCCCTTTTTACGATTTTGATATTTCATCTGGCTGTGTACCTAAAAAGCCACACAAAAAGGCTTTCAGGGTCAGTGAAGGCTCAGATTATTCCACCAAAAATCTGTTTTACTTAGATCGGCCTCCATGTTTTTAGCTGGAAGGATTTCCATCACATATTTTCATCCTGCGACAACCATCTCCACTCACACACACACAGCAAAATTCCCCCCCAAACAAATGAAGGGAAAGGGAATATTAACAAATAACAAAAAAAAGAAAGAAAAGAAGAGTAAAACATGTAAGTGAATTGCAGGTTCAATTACACACCAGTCACTTATCCTGCACCTCCACCCCTCTCCGTCACCCTAATAAACAATGTGGTCAGTGATTGAAATGCGAACTCAGATCACAATTACCAAGATGGATGCCTTCTACTCAATAACTATGGCCCCACAACTTCCATGTATATGAATTATGACAGAATACTTGTTTATTTACATTCGATACTGTGTGTGTGTGTGGATTTTGTTTTTAGTCGAGTGTTTAAGACAGTTACATCATTAAGCCATTCACTTCTTTTTTTGTGGGTTTATCTTCATTTAATCTGCGAATTTCGGTAATTGATGAAGAATTTTCTAGTTGGTATGGCATATTTAGGTAAGCCAAGGTTGCAAACTAAGCATTAGGCCATCCTTACAAAATTGTTGGTTGGCTGTGCTCCGACCGAAAACCTGAAATGTTTTAGGTGAGTAGGTAGGTAGGTGAATTTTTTTCCCTCAAAAACCGTAAGAATTCTTAAAATAGCAAAAAAAATATCTGGTAAGAGAATTGCAATAAAAAGTTTTGGGTAGGGCTATTTTTAGTGGGTCAAGCACAGCAAACCAACATTTTTTTTACGGATAGCCTTATGTATATCTGACCTGATCGCTAAACGACATTTACACACAACTAATAGCAAAAATAAAATTGAAATGAATTGGGTTTTAAGGCGGACCATCACATTACACGTTATATGGCGCCTAACAGGCATGAACATGCCAGGCTCATCCAACATGTACATCGAGATAAAATATGGAAAATGAACCTTCTCACCCTGAACTGCAGAGTTGCTGCAAATTCTATCGTAGAAACTCCATTTACGCTGGAGCCACGTTTGTTGTTGTTCTGCCACTGCTCTTTTGGTGTGAGCGAGATGGCACCTGAAACAATGCAGGGATCATGATGAAGACCTTTAATGAACATGAACAAAAAATAATCAAATGAACATGAATTTGGGGGGATTCTACCCCTCTGCCTACCCCTCCAAAGGAATCTGCAGTGGCCCTATTATTTTCCCCGTGACTGACCAAACGGGGCCCCCGGGAACCACACGGGGCTCAATCCGAAAACAAGAGTCTCTTCTTCTCTTCGTTATCCTTCTATACTATCGTAATGGAAGTGCAAATCCCTGCATTACAAAGCCATCACATCATGAAAAAAAGTTTCATCGCAAGCCAAACTATTATTTACAGGCTTAAAAGTATTCAAATTGCCAAAATATATCTGTTTTAATCCATTATGTAACTACAAATGCTTTGGTGGTCGCCCCTTCAACCAAACACATAAACATCCCTTCATTATTTTAATGAACTGTTCCGTAAGTCGTCTCATCCACCATCTTGGAAATAGTGTAAACAAAATTCATACTGACGTCATTTCGAATTTTCCAAACTCATCACTGATATTCGGCAGGTGCCCTCCTGATTTTTCAGGACTTCATCCGCGGTGCGGTAATTCGGTGTGCATATAATCCTAATACATTTAGGGATTCACGAACCTTTGGGGAACCTTTTAAAAATACACAGAAATATAAAACACACATTTGAGGCAAGTTTGATGCTTTTGTCCGGGTGTCTAGATTGGGTCCTAAAACCTGAGTTTTGGTCCCTAGCTATATATATGCAAATCACCTGACCAGACTACTTTTCCCCCCATAATTCTAAGTGCCAAACACGAGAGATGATACTAGTATCGATCGAGGGCGAGAATGAACAAAATTTACATGGGGATCCAGGGGGTAAGATGAACTTTTGTGGATTGTGGGACGGTTTGTCAACCGATTTAGATGGCGTGGAGATCGCTGAAAGCGTCAAAAACCCACATTTCTATTGATGTAAGTTTTAATATGAAATTTCCCGTATCGAAAAAAAAAATCAATTGAAAATCGTTCTCTGGACCTGGTGAAAAGCATAGTAGTTGTTAATTTATTTGTTAATAATGCATGTTGTTATCACAAAGTGTAAAAATAACGCAAACATCCTTAATTCAGTAATAAATAAATTAACAGCTATAGTATAGCCTACACATTATCTTCTTTTGTCTAAAATGATTATTTTTAATAATTGGTGGTATTTGGTATAATAACATCATTATGCTACCATATAATGTAGATTTGGTGAGGATTTGGGAATTTTTTATCCTCGTCACCAATTAAGTAAACCAAGGGGAAAATTGCGGCCGATACGAGACTCACACCAGGGACTCCTCGCTTACTGGGCGAGTGCTCTACCAACTGAACTAACCGGGCCACCAGGTACCCAATATTCATGAATTATGTAGATTGGCGTACAGTCTATACATACATGTGATATTTTCAGGACCTCAGTCTGGGAATTTAGTGATTTTTAGCTATTGGGATGCCGAGTTGTCCGTCGTCCGTCCGTCGTTAACTTTTGTCTTGTTAAGACGATAGGGCCTTCATTTTTCATCAGATCTTTACCAAACTGTAACAGGTTGTTAGTATCAATGAAAGCTCAGACAGGTCGAAAACCAGCCAGATCGGACCAGTAACAGCGGAGTTATGGCCCTTGATTTAGTTAAAAATGCTATATTGCCTCAAGACGATAGGGCCTTCATTTTTCATCCTATCTTTACCACATTGTTAATATCAATGAAAGCTCGAACAATTTCGAAAACAAGCCAGATCGGACCAGTAACAGCGGAGTTATGGTCCTTGATTTAGTTAAAAATGCTACATTGCTATATTTTGCCTGTTAAGACGATAGGGCCTTCATTTTTCATCCTATCTTTACCAAACTTTACCACATTGTTAATATCCATGAAAACTCGGTCAAGTTCGAAAACCAGCCATATCGGACTAGTAACAGCGGAGTTATGGCCCTTGATTTAGTTAAAATGCTATATATTGCCTCGTTAAGACGATAGGGCCTTCATTGTTCATCTGATCTTTACCAAACTTTATCAGATTGTTAATGTCGTTGAAAGCTCAAACAAGTTCGAAAGCCAGCCATATCGGACCAGTAACAGCGGAGTTATGGCACTTGATTTAGTTCAAAATGTTATATTTTGCCTCGTTAAGGCGTTCATTTTTTATCCGATCTTTACCAAGTTTGATCAGATTGTTGATGTCAATAAAAGCTCGGTCAAGTTCGAAAACCATTTGAAAGCTAATTGTGATATAATACATATATTTTTTGGTGGAGTAACGTTATACCAACATAGTTATGTTCATTGGAAAATAATAAAATTGATAAAAAAAAAAGTGTATTTAAGCTGAACCACATTGTCTTGTTTGTTGTTTTTCTCCTTGATATCAGGCGACATGCATTCCTTCCGGATATATTGTAAATGGTCAAGTGTAAATCATAGGTAAGACGAGAAGTATAAACCTGTTACCTAACAATAACTTTATATAGCCTACGCAACATGGTTTTATGTTAGGGAGACTTTTGTAGTGGACATATTAATTATTGTTTCATATAATGTCAGGCAGAAAGATTTTTATTATTGGCTTATACTTGAATGTGTTGGCTAAACATCTCAAGTTCATAGTACATGTACCTACCGGTATGTTTATGAAACTTTTAGTTTATAGTCCCAAGTCAAAGTGAATTGCCTATTTAAGCAGTTTTGTAGCAGTTGCTTAGCAGTTTCTTCATTTTTTGGCAGTTTCTTAGCAGTCCTTAACAGTCCTGGTCTTAGCAGTTTTCAAAAACTGCTAATAAGTTGTAGAAACTGTTAAGAAACTGCTAGGAAAACTGCCATATTTTTTCCTTGACAGTTCTCATACAGCCATGCAACTAAGCGTTTCTAAGCAGTTCCTTACAAGTTCTCTAGCAGTATTATCCTGCATGATGTTATTATTTATCTATTAACACCAATGTGATTCTGATTAGAGTGTAAAAACCACAGACACGGTCTTCCTTTTTTTCAAAATATTGGAGGGAAAATGGCTCCTAAATATTTAATGATTAAAAAGTAAGTGTTTTTGCTATTATACTTAAATGCCTTATTGCAGGAAAACATCTTGTGCATTTAATACTTATATTTGGACGAGAACAATACTATACGTAGTCAGTAGAAAGAGTAATTTGCAAAGAAATCTGTATTGTCACCTGTTTTTGCGAAACCTATATGCATTATATGAAAAAGTATCAAACAGTAAAATAAAATGTAAGTTAATTGTATGAAACTATAGAAATGACATGTAGTTGATATTTTGTTTATTATTATCTGTCAGTCGCATGTATAAGCTACTTTGAATAATTGTTTAGATATAGAGATAAATCATTGTATAAAGTATGTTTTTGTGAGAAATTGGCATTTTTGCTTTATATGATAGTTGATTTACAAGCAAGTGTTTTTTGAATATTCTGAAGGATTATTATTTGACATGTGTAAACAGTTCTCATGTATTTATATTATTATTCTGTCTCGAAACTTAATTGTCTTAATTATTATGCTGTCGAAACCTGGTAATGTACATAATAATTAAACTTTTTACTTAATTTTTATGTTCTATTGAGTTTGTTTAACATATTTTGTCTTTAATATGTCAGTAAAACAAACTGGGTCTGGTAGATATGTTCCTTTTGGCATTTTTTACTTAGCTTGGCTGCAGTCTATTAGAAGTCCAAAGAATAGTTACATGAACTCTTTTATTGAAGCAATTTTCTCGTGGGTGTGTCATTGACCTTACATGGAGCATGGTTAGCAGTTCTCTAGCAGTTCTTCAGCAGTTCTAATGAATATTCATAAAACTTAAGCAGTTTTCTTTTTGCTGTTGGGTGTGTTATGACCTAATATAGAGCTTGAATAGCAGTTCTCTAGCAGTTCTCTAGCAGTTGTAATGCATATTCATTAAATTTAAGCAGTACATTAACATAATTCAGCAAAATAACTGCTTAGAAACTGCTAAAGAACTGCTTAAGAACTGCTAAAGAACTGCTTAAGAACTGTTAAAGAACTGTTAATGTTAAGGAACTGCTATATAGCTTCACAAGGCTAGTGAACTGCTACTGAACTGCTAAAGAACTGCTTAAATCTATCAACTGTTAAGGTTAAAAATCTGCTTAGGAACTGCCTTTCACTTTGACATGGGGTATGACCCATGTGAGTTTGGTCAAAAGTAACAAGGGTTTGGTCAGAAGTAACAACCAAACTGACTTTAGTTGGACTGGTGGTGATCTGGAAGAAATATGGTTGTCAGTCCAAATACAAATAAAACCATGTTTCAGTTTCATTTTCATTTTTTTCCATTCAATTTGCATAATCTAAACTAAGCCCCATGACCCATAGGATTTTATTAACCCTATTCAAAGTAATATTTATGATTTAGCAGCAAAAACCTGCAGTCATTGAGTTTTCCATACCAAACATTTTCATTAACATCAAGAACTATTCCAGATTGCCTCCAGTCCCTTTAACATGGTTTGTGCTTGTTATGAAAAGTCCTACATAATGTATATGCATCCAGCTTTGTAGGTGTGTTTCCTTCGAGGTTGCTCAAATGCCGATTAATGCTAAGATCAGAAGGTCGAAGGTGAAGGTCTTGGTGAACTTCAATGTTTCATAGTAATCATAAGACCTTGACCCTTAAAACTTCATACACATACATCTAGATGAGTACTGAACGTTAATAAAAAAAAACTATAATGACTGACCTTGACCTGTTTTATTCACTGGTCACATACATATGTACTATTCCCCTGTATAATTATTATATGTCCATGAAATGGGAAGTATACTCAGTTGCAAAAGAAACTGGACACTTTGAAAATTTACTTTACACCCTATACTCTTTATCAAGCGACAGTCCCTTAATGATTTAACCTATTGAAAAACAAATGACAACATGATATTGGCAATGGAATGATAAAAACGTTGGTAACAAACATGGCATATTCCTTTTGGAATTTTCAATTTTTTTATTTTTCTTATACAATTTAATCTAAAGAACTCAAAAGTCCACTTTCTTTTACAACTGAGTATATTATACATGGCGTTGTCTGATGATCCCTAATGATGTTTTTATGAGGTTTTACCATGTGCTCAATGGGACAAATAAGTTAGAAACAAAAAAAAAATGAACACATTTGCATATATATCTAAGTCAAAAAAAGTTATTTTTTTAAATGTTTAATTTGTTTGAATGGTGTTTTACATCTTCCTTAGCACATTTTTGGCCATATATGACAGTCGATTAGTTTGTGTGGGACCACCCCATTGTTCCTGGGTAGAACCTGTACTGTATACCTACCTTTTTCAAAAGTCGAGATCCCGGTTTGATTCGAACCCGCAGCAGTGAGAAATGAGGTTTAACCCCTCGACCATGGAGTCACAAATGATGAAGTATAAACGTTACACTGTTTTATGGACCATTTTTTTTATCACAATCAGGTTTTAAAGGGACACACGGCAATCTTGAATTTTGAAAAACTTGCGGCGTCCCGTTAGTTTTTCTACACAACTTGCATTTGGCAATCTGACAGTGATTTTTTTTTGGTAGTTTTTACTACCGATTATCGGCGGTTTCCCCTAGAAAAAAATTCCCAATTTAATGCATATTTTGCCAATTTAAACGGTACAAAAATTAGAAATATTAAATTAACACTTAAAGTATTGGGAAAATTGTTTTCCGTAAGCGTATTCCATTGCAATTTTCGCAAAAAACGATATCGTCGTACAACCAGGTTGGGGTAAATGCCGTACTGTATCTCGATAAAAATAATCATTATGCTGAATAGCTAGTTCATTATCTAGAACATTCGCCGCTTTTACCCCAAGTCGCACACAGGTACCTACTATCCAATGGGCGTGTCGCTTTTATATTTTGTCACCAGGATCAATCAAACGCTTTATTGTAGCATAGTATTATACGATACAATGACGTAAGGCGTTCTTTAACCAAGATTTTCTTCGATATCAACAATTGCCATGTCATATAATTCAAAAAATTATGTCAACAAGTTGAAGAAGAATGACGCAAAGGGCATGTAAAGCATAAGCTCTGTGTTTAAAAAGCTTAGCGAGAATCAGATTCCGACGGGTGATGACGAACCCGACCAAGGTGACTGTGAAACACAGTCTTCGTCAGAAATTTCTCAATCTACCCAACCTATGCGTGAATCTCTTGTCGAATGTCTTTCGAGTTCCACTGAATCATGTGATCTTCCATCTTTTCTTAAGACAAAGGGGTATCATGACAGAGGCGAAGTCTCAAGAAGTGTGCATTGGGCTATTCCAGATAATATCCGTACCACCCCCCCCCCCCCCCCCCCCCTAAGGAAGGTCAATTTTTGTTTCCAGGGGGTGTGTTTAGGAACCAAATATATCCAGGGGTGTATTTGAAGCATATTGCAATATTTCCAGGGGGCAGGAGGTGAAAATAAAAAGATAGGGGGTGGGGTTAATTTTATTTCCAGGGAGTTGTTTTCGTGTTTTTCAAAATGTGTTATTTCCACGGAGTAAAGAAGGTTGCTGGGGGTAAGGAAGGACTTTCCAGGGGGTATTTGTTTGTTAGACTTTTCCTGGGGGTATAATGGACAACAAAGTAATATTTCCGGGGTGTAAGAAAAGACTTTTCTGGGGGGGGTGGGGTGGGGCATTTGTAAGAAGAAAAAAGACATCCTGGGTGTGTGTGTGGGGGGGGGTATCTTATGTATAACGATATTTCCAGGCTGGGGAGTAAGGAAGGACTTTCAAGGGGAGGGGTGTTTCATAAAACAGTATTTCCTGGGGGTAAGGAAGGAATTTCCAGGGGGTATTTGTTTGTTAAAAAACTTTTTCCTGGGGGTATAATAGAAAACAAAAGAATATTTCCAGGGTTTTGTAAAACAGTATTGGCTTTCCAGGGGTATTTGTAAGAAAAAAAAACTTTTTAGAAAAACAATGCTCTAGGGGGTAAGGAAGGACTTTCCAGGGGGTATTTGTTTAAGAACTTTTTCCTAGGGGTATAATAGAAAACAAAAGAATACAACCCTCTCACCGCTTTAAAGGGAATGTAGCGACACAGCCAAACAAGCTCTATTATTGAGAGTTCTGAAAAACTTGGAAAACGGCCAAAGAATTATCAAAATCAGATGATAAACAAAAAAGGTATGACCATTTGATGGTTGTTTTTAAACGGATATGGGAGCCACCATTTTAGAACTGTGACATCATAGTATCAAATGACGATAATGGAATATTGATAAATATCATTTAAAGCAAAGAAAATTAATGCCAATGAATTCAATATCATTTACTGGTCACATAAAGTATAATATTGCCATTATGTATATATATTTTTGATATAGTTGCTGTCATTTTCTTCCTATAAATCAGTGAAGTTTCATATTTATAAATAGTCCATATATGGTCATTTAGAAAGTCTACGATGTCATAGCTCTTAAAATGGCGGCTTCCATATATCCGTTTGAAAAAAAAACTTCAAATGATCATATCTTCTTTATCATATCATGTGATTTTGATCATTCTTTCACCCTTTGCTAAGTTTTTCAGAACTCCATATAATCAACATTGTTTGGCTGTGTCGCTACATTTCCTTAGAGTATCATTACATTGTGACATACTCCCCTGCGGGAACAGAGAACCATTTGCTGAATCTTGGAGCTAACCAAGTCAAGTAGGCGGATAAGTGTGACTGGTGACTGAATAGCTCAGTTTGCAGAGCAGCCAAAGGCCCTAGGTTCTAGTCCCAGTACTTCTGCAAATTATTCTCAGACGGTTACATTTGGCACGCAGCGCCGTAAAGTGACGGAGTTGACTAAGTGATTCATGCGAATTATACTTTTTGTATGGAAGCTCATTCGGTAGATTATCGGTATGCTAGTCGGAGGCCTGGGTTAGAGCCCTAGAGCAGCTGCATAATTTTTTCATCTGATTACATTTCATTTGCTGTTGATTTTGATCGAAGATTTCTTTCGCGATATTGAACGAAGATTTTTCTTTCGCGATATTGAAGTACCGGTATACAACATTTCATGGCAAAGAAGACAAGTTTTGAAAAAAAGAGGTAAGTCAAAAAAAATGTTCAATGTATTTAATTTTAATGTTGTTATAATCACTGGTTCATTATGTGTAAATTATTATTTGTGGAATTATATCAATCAAAACAATATATATATATATGTGTGTAAGTCCTATAAGGCTATATAACTGAAGACAAAATACCTATTATAATTAATATAATATAAATATAGAATTTATAAAAAACAGCATTCTGTGTGCAATAATGATGACGTTGATGTAAATGTCATTTGCGCAACCTTTTTTGGGGTTGTTGGGGTGAAGTCGGTAGCGACGTCGTCATTATTGTGCTAGGTGCAGATGTGTCACAAGAGTCGCTGGTTCGAGCTCTACCTGGGCAGAAAGATTTTCATTATATATATAGTAGTTTTGATATTTCAAAGCAAGTCTGTATTTTAAAGATGATTCTGCATAGAAATAACAAATATTATTGTATTCAGAATTGTTATTAAATTATGTTTTTATATTAAATTTTGTCTTTTAATACTTAATGAGCTTTTTCCAGAACAGAAAGTGTAATAAACGGATGGACAAACAGACCGTCTTAAGTCGTAACTTTGTCTTGCTTTCTTAATATTCTCAACTATTTCCTCAACATCTTCAGTCTCAATGTCACACATTTCTACACTTTCAACATAATTGCTTACTTCTGATTTCCTCTTCTTTTCCACAGCTTTTAAAGATTTAACCAAGGCATCCTGACTTTTTTTTAACTCACATACATTTGGTGTTTAGCTGCTTTGCTCTATCCTATCGGCTAACATGTTTATTTCCTTCTCTGGCATTTCTCACAGTGATAGCATCTTCTCCAACCGTCCGTTCAACTTTCTCCATTCTCTCTAGTTGTCGTAGAACAGCCTTTTCTTCAATTCCAATAGCTTGGTCTTTGAGCAGTTGACATTTTTTAAGACGCCACTCAAAGTCAATTGCGCCTACGATTTAGAGTTTTGACAGATTGGACGCATTACTCAGTTCTTCTGCCATTTTATTCCAGAATGGGAACCTAAGCCTATCTAGCCCTTTTGCCATGGATATTTCTTCATCAGAATAGATTTTTAGACATTTTCTGCGTGCTGCTGTGTACTCTGTCTTTTTCGTTGATCCTTTTATCATACTTGATATGAGTGGTTGTGCACTTTCTGTTAAAGAAAACAGTTATAAATGAAATGTGATCATCATTTACATTATTTTATATGTGTCACAAATTGTGCAGTATGTGTACTTGTGATATTTTTTAAGAATTTTTAAGGAAAATGTTAATTTTATATTACTATCTGATCAATGAATATAAACCATTTTAGAAACCCTCATATCTGTAAACTGAGAGTTTGTGACACTAATTAAAAATGGTTGGCTCAATCATTTGCACCCAATTGTTTACTGTTATTGAAAGTTTAAAGGCCAAACAGTTCACAGCATTATCCCAAAATTTATATTTGTTCCCAGTTTTACAGGGCTATATGTTAATAGCCTAGTGCCCTGAAATTTGAGATAACAGTTCTGTCATACCGGTATCATCAGTAGCATCTCTGACCAAACTAGCTGTATCAAATTACAAATTACATCTACAGATGTCCACTATTGAATGTACATAAACCTCATCATGTGTGTGTGTGAGTGGGTTCACTTGTATAGTCGTTTATAGACTATATCTGCATTGATGAAATCACAGGTTCAAAAACTAACAATAAAACATTAAAGCTGCGTGCTTGAGAAAAATATTAATTCAACGCGATATTGTCCTTTTTTTTGGGTTGTAACGGATTGCAAAAATATGAATATTGGGTGTCATTTTACTTTTCAATATTATTTCGTTATCATCTATTCAAATATGTGATATCACCATTTCGAATTCTTTGATATCAACGAATCAATATGTGATATCATCAATTTGAATAAGCGATGTCACATTTGTTTTAATATCATTTTGCAATATTACCAATTCAAATATTAAATATCACATTCGAATATGTGTGATATATATTCAATAAAATATGTGATATTACCTATTCAAATATGTATACTTGATATCACCTATTTATATTCAATACCACATATTCAAAAGTATGTGATATCACACATTTGAATACATGATATCACATATTCAAAGGTGATATCACATATTTAGATGAGTGATATCACTTAATATGGAGTATGTGGTATTACATGTTTAAATATGTGACATCAAGGATATCAATCAGCACCCAATAACAAAATGGATATGAATGATTTAGAAGTTGTATTATTACTTCCTGATGTCATTGTTCGGCTGCTCTTTATAAAATAAAACCATTTTCACAAGTTCAATACCTCATTTCAATATTTTATTAGTGTATGAAACACATTAAATTTTCACATATTTTAAAACACAATTAAAAGAAAGAAAGAATTACTATTTATTGAAGTTTAAGAATTATTAACACCTGAGTAAAAAATGCCCTCTTTCATAGCATTAATTATAATATGCATTGACATTTCCCCTGAGAAGTGATAATTGAAGCAATTAATACAGCAAGCACATTACTGCAGCTGGGTAATTTGATACTCCAGTAAACGTTTATCACATGTGCATGGAATCTGTATTATAACATATCTTAAAGGTACATATGACAATCTGAATGTTTTTAAATCACAACGTTTTTCTGCCTAACTTGCATTTGTTCAATCAATAATATTAATTACACTAAAATAAATATGAAGTAAATTAATTTACTATAATTAACTGTTGATAATAATGCACCAAAAATATATGTTCAACTTATGGTAAAATCAGTGAGAAACATTGAAAACTAAATATATTTGTATGCAAGTAGTTTTAAAGTGAATATGATACTGGATATATAAATCGAAACAATAATTGCAATGCTTGATAAACACTTCAAGATTGCCATATGTCCCTTTAAGATAATGAAAATGAATGAATGTATACAATTTGCCATTTATACCATTGTAACATACTGCCTTGTTCTAAAACCAGCGAATAGGGCCACTGCAGATCCCTTTGGAGGGGTAGGCAGAGGTGTAGAATCCCCCAAATTCATGTTCATTTTATCATTTTTTGTTCATGTTCATGTTCATCATGATCCCTGCATTGTTTGAGGTGCCATCTCGCTCACATCAAAAGAGCAGTGGCAGAAAAACAATAAACGTGGCTCCAGCATAAATGGAGTTTCTACGGTAAAATTTGCAGCATCTCTGCAGTTCAGGGTGAGAAGGTTCTAGGCCCATTTTCCATATGTTATCTCGATGTACATGGAGGATGAGCCTGGCATGTTCATGCCTGTTAGGCGCCATATAACCTTTTCATGTGGTGGTGCGCCTTAAAACCCAATTCAATTCAATTCTAAAACCAGCAACAGAATTACATTAATTTTAATATGAGCTGACATTTCTTGATAAAACATGACACATGCAGATTAATTAACATGGCAGTTCCTGAAACAATACAAGTTGGCAAATTGCTGCAATCCACCTCCAATGGATAGCTATCAGGTATTAAAGGGAAATCGAGTACATCAGGCTTTGGGGCCTAATTTTTTTAAAACAAAATATAAAATTATCAATTTAAGCGTGAAGTAGTTCATAAATATAGATGGAACATTAACAGTTTCCTATAATACACTGTAACTGTAACAAAAATTATAATTTACAACAAATCTTTAAGTCCATAGAGTATATGCACTATGCATAATGTTCATTTTAGAATTACTGTAATGATGTTGTCACATTAAGTTTTAAATGTTTGAATCCTGATAATAAAGCAGGACCTTTATAAATGATGAACTTTTGTTGTTTTAATCCAGGAATTGTATTGCATGCCACAGTGGTGTTAACTGAACTATTAATAGATGCATCAACATTCAAAATTTAAGGCATGTTATTTTAACATTCAATTAATTACCATACACATGTAGACTGTTTTTGGGTAGGATTGCAAATCTATTAAAAATCTGGTCTATGGAATGATAATACCTGTTAAAATCACATAAAAGTGATCTGATGACAGTACTCTTTCTTGCATGGTATTGGCAGTATTACTTTTAATTTATTGTAAACACATCACATAAGGCTGAGATTGTCCTGAGCCTAATCCAAAAACAGGCAACATGATGTATATATTAATTTATTATTATAGATAGAATGTACATGCTGTATGACGGTATGTGTTAATTGCCTTTATGTTACTTTAGAAAGGGGAAGTGAGAATTGTTTGAAATTATTATCATAGTGTTAAAGCCCCATACACTTTTGAAGTAAATGAATATACTTTTTTATTTACAGGTTGGTATGAAGCAGAAGTCATATCAGTTGAGCCAGAAGAAGACTTTAATAGTTTCTGTAAGATACATGTTGGAACCACACAACATTTACAGTGTTGTGTTATCACCACTCTTAGACAGGAATGAAATGAGACTGTGCAAAAAAGAATTATAAAAATTACCCGTAGTGAACGAAATGTGAACTCAGTGAACATTTCATGTGTGAGAGTGGTTTGGAGATCAAGTAGTTCTGGTCATAATTGTAAAAATCATCCTGGCTATTATTAGAAGCCATCAAGACAGTTTCAAAGACAAAGAAGGGTTCCCGGGCGCCGGTATCTTATTAGGATTATAATACATGCTTCCTCGACTGTTTAATAGAAACCAATAAAGTGACCATATCTAGCAGTATATATCCTATTCATTAGTTTAAACTGAAGGTGTCAGACAGGTCAGGAAGTACTTCCGGGTCGTAGGGTCGTAGGGTGCTGAAATAGTTCCTTGAAAGAATCCAAAGTTTCTAGTTTGCATGTGTTTTTCCCAAGATTAGTTTCTATTTCATTGTTAAATCTAACCTGAGGTTAAAGTAGTATGTCTGTTGTCATGAATAGTAAGTATTTTACTGTGTTTGTCAGGATTATTTCTTTGGAAAGTATGAGCACAGAGGTTAAGTAGTGATGTGGTTTTGACAGATGTTTATTTCAAAATACGCATAGTGTGAATGAATGACGCGAAATGTTGAAAAACTGAATCGGTGTTTTATTCCAGATAAGGGACCGTTTGCTAGCCAAATGTGTTTAATACACAGAATAAAAGTGTATTTAAGCGAACGAATGTTGTGGAACTTGTGATTGATCTCCAAATATAGCCTATATTGCATTGTGTTCAATGGGCTGATTTTCACCGGTCTGACACCTGAAACAGTAAAAATTTGGTGATTATTGTCTGAGTATATGGTAGCCCAGCTATTCCAGTCCTGTTGATTGAGACTATAAACTGTGGTCAAACTTACGTTATTATCCCAGCACTTAGTCCGAAAAGTGTCGGAATAATTTTATCCCGTCCATCCTTGCATGCGTAATTTCACCTGTATCTTCCTACACTGTTTTACATACTTAAATCTTTGGTATATGTTAGTAATATATCTGGAGGCAGGGCTAGATTTCTCTTACAACCATTCACTTTATGAGTGTGATATTTTGTATGGATTATCATTCTCTCGAGGGTAAGTATATTTTAAACAGGTTTTTGCCTGTGCCCACTGGATCATGCCCTGGGGGCAGGACTTTGTGGGATGGGTGGGGTCAATATTTTTTTCATTATAGGGTCATGTTGCAGATCAAATTGAATGCCATGAGATTCTGAATATATTGCAACATATTATATTCCCCATGGTTATTGTAGGGGGTCAGGAGGGGTGTAAATGTATAAGCACTCCTGAGAGCTGGACTTAGTTTGATGGGATGAGTAAAAAAAAAATCATTATAGGGTCATGTTGCAGATCAAATCGAATGTCATGGGAAGACGAATGAATTGTTTTGAAAAGGGAAATTTATTGCGACAGGCTGATAACAGTTATAGTCATGTACTATTTACAATCTCATTTTTTAATGCAGTCTTTTAAAAAACACAAATAACATTAATAGTCATTATAAATTCTATAAAATTACTGATGTAATTATAGTTTAAGGGACTGTAGACGGCTCTGCTCAGTGTATGAGATCTTGTTATTTTGTCATTGTTAGTTTGTTATTTACCAATCATTGTAATCAATGTACTAAATTACTTGCCCCTTTGAGGGCCCTTAATTGGTTAATACAATCTTGTATCTTGTATCAATGATGATGGTGGTTATATTTTATTTTGTTTGGAAAAGGTATCAAAGAAAGTCTGATTACTCTGACAATATAATTACCATAAAATATGAATTTGAAATTAACTTAATCAGTAAATACTTTGTGTATTTACTAAATACTTTGTGTATTTACTAAATACTTTGTGTATTTAGTGATGTATTACATTCATTTCAAATTCATATTTTATAACACCATTATAAAAGATAATAAACTATTACATATTTAGATTTTTGACTGAGGACATGGGACTTTACTCCCTTTCTAAAACTTACATTTACCCTAGTCTTTAGGAGAGGGGAAATATAGTTAGTATATGATAATTTTCAGAAAATATATGTCATCCTGGAAGGTTGACATTCCCATGGATAAGATTTGTGATTGAATATGATAATTTTAATGTTATATTGATTTTAACCCTTTACTTTATAGTCTGAGGCGCTTTTGGACACATTATGCGACCAGTGTAAAACCAACTTGCATATTGATCAGGTTTTACACTGTTCGCTACTCATCTCCAAATTACTGATGAGTAGTGAACAGTGGAAAACCTGATCAGCCTGTGAATCACTCGCAAGCTGATCTGGTTTTACACGGTACGCACAAGTTATTTTATTGGCGCTATACATGTATGAACTAAAGGGTTAAAGGGAATATAGCGACACAGCCAAACAATCTTTATTATTAAGAGTTCTGAAAAACTTGGAAAATGGTGAAAGAATTATCAAAATCGAATGATAAACAAAGAAGATATGATCGTTTGAAGGTTCTGTTGTAACGGATATGGAAGCCGCCATTTTTAGAGCTATGACATCACAGTTCTAAATGACCATATATGGAATATTGATAAATATGAAAAATTACTCATTTATAGGGGGGGGGGGGGGGGGAATTAAAGTAACTCTGAAGAATATGTGTAGCTAATGGCAATACTGCTTTATATGCCCAGTTAAGGAGTTTGCATTCATTTGCAGTGATTTGCCTTGCTTTAAATGTTATCAATGTTCCATATATGGTCATATGGAACTATGACGTCATAGTTTTCAAAATGGCGGCTCCCATATCCATTTTATTACAACCTTCAAATGGTCATATCTTTTTTGTTTATCATCCGATTTGGATAATTCTTTCACCTTTTTGCAGGTTTTTCAGAACTCTCTATAAAAGAGCAAGTTTGGCTGTGTCGCTACATTCCCTTTAAATGTTCACTTCACCTACAGACCCGGGTTCATGTATAGGGACTATAATGATGACCATTCCAGAAATGTCCATGCAGTATGACAACCTGATATTCAGCATTTAATTTACGTTTTTAAAATAGAATGTTCTTACTTTGAATTTGGACTATTTTATACATTGTTTATATGGTTTATTTGGAGCATGTATAGATGGAGTAGAAGCTGGTATAAACCATTTTCAGACTGCCCAAATGTGCATGCTGATTTGGGTTTACACTTCATCGTACTTGTTTCTAGCATTGTAAGATTTAACACTGTTATATATTATTTGATATTTTACTTTACTTTGATACCATTCATTATAATGAAGTGCTTGTTTAAAGCGGCCCTATTAGTCCCAAATTCATTATTTGTTTTACATAGCATCATGATGATCTCTGTGTCAGAGAGGGTAAAGACGCTGCGTCTAAAGCCTTCTCGCCTCTCACCACTGCGGGTTCGAGCCCTACTGGGAGCGACTTGTATGTGAGAAGGTATTGATTCTTCGGATGACGGGAGGTATACAGTACTGGTTCTATCCAGGTAAAGTGGGTGGTCTGCCTCCACCACAAATAACCTATAATGTGTTGAAGAATGACGTTAAAACCACATTCATTCATTTGTTTACATCACTATAATGATAAAATAAACAATAATATTAACTAAATAAAACAAGCTTATAAGAGGCTTGCTTCCAGTTTTTGTGTAATCGATTTACTTATAATTAATAATTCAAATTGTTGTTTTTATGTTTTGCATCCCTTCCTCGAATGTTGTTTACAACATTTAAAACCCACATCGACCAATATTTCGGGAACCATTCGGAACTCTTCGTCCCATACCAGACTGCATGTTACGAAGTACTAGACGAAGAGTTATTAATGAAGTATAGTTATCCGGATTATGTCGTGAATCGTATTTTGTAAACAGTGGGCTGTTCGAAAAAATGGTGATACGTCATATAATTGGGTGTAACAAACATTTTTGATTGTTTATTAACCATACTAGTAGTCATTTTAAAATCCAACGAACATATTGCTGTAATTTGGTATCAGAGTTATATTAGCCTGATATTTTATGTATATTTGTCTTTATTATGTGACTTAGAAATACATTTATATTTAATGATATCTGTCTTTGTGTGTCTTTAATCCTATACTTTATACTTTAACAATTTAAGTTGGAATCTCAAATTCAAGCTTTAAAATATAAACTTGAAAATAGTAAATGTACTGATGCTGTATAGTTATTCCATTATTTTTGTAGATTCAACACAGAATGATAAGATATACCTGCTTTAACATTTTAATTTGTGTTCCCTTCATAGAGTATATATAAAATATATACCGTACGTATATATTTGAGATTGCACAATTTTGATGGAAAAGTTTGGAATTTTAAATAGGCCTTGAATTCACCAACTAGTCTTACCGGTATATTATAACAAGGCTATGGATAAGTAACAGGAACATATGTTTACATTGAAGATATAGACCAGAAAGTTGTACATCATCTTATTCATTTCCATGAACATTCTTCGAGTTGTATCCAAACACATTGTGGAATCCATGTAAACATTTCTGTGACATTTGAAAATCATTACATTAGTTCTCAAGTTACTGAGCAGCTATACAATATCTACATGTGACCATCAGTCACACTTAGCAACCTGGAAATTGTTAGCTACGCATTGTGTTATCTATGGAGCACCATATTAATTGTTAATACCTTATGGTGATATCATCTAATGGAATCAGTGATATCACGCAATCAAATAGGTGATATCATGCATTCGAATAAGTGGATTCATATTCAATGAGTGATATCATCTATTGAATAGGTGATATCACCTATAATCTATTCCCAATAAGTGATATCACTCAATCAAATTATTGATATCACTTGTACAAACCTAATGGGTGATATCACCCATTTGAATAGGTGATATCATTCATTCAAATGCGTAGATGTGCATGGGAAGATTCTTTTGTTGTTGATCTCTTCCCATTTTTACAGTTTTACAAACAATATATCTGCCCAGAAATATGGTATAATTAACAGAATAAAGGGAGTATCTTTATACGGTATTATGTTGCGCTATCTATCTATCTACTTATAATCTAACTAAGGTGAATGTGCGAACATACTCAAAGTTTCATGCAAAAATATACATTTAGAATAATTGAGTTAGAGTTAATGTAAATTGTACATGAATTTTAATAAGATTACACACAAGTGTCACAAAACCTCAGGCCCGTAGCCATTCTGAAGCACAACGAGGCAGTTGCCTCGGTTGAATTTTGGGAATATACTTACTTTACATAAAAACAACTAAAATATCGATACATTATCAAGTGTTGACAAAATATGTCATGCTCAAAACTGAAAACATTGTGAACTGCAACCAATGCAGGAAATCAAAATAAAATCAAGGGCGGAGACGGAGGTTAATGCCACCGGACACCAAAATAAGAGATTTGCCTCGGTTAAATTTCAGGGCTGGCTTATAATGGGCCTGAACCTTAAATAGTGGCATGCTTGCAATTTAATTATTTAGCCCCAAGTTGATATATGTAAAATATATAAAAGCCAAATAAGTTAATTGAAATATTTAACTTACCTTATATTCATAGCTTGCCAACAAACAAGATATCTTCCAAATGAAAATGGCCGATAATCTTGTTATAAAAAAACTTGATCCAAAATGTTTTTCTCACTGCATTCCATCTTCACAGGTTCGACGTTATCATTATTTTCAATTCAAGGAAGGCAGGCGATTGGATACTATTTCAAATATTACCATTGGCGTAATTACTCTCCTATAGACTTCATTTAGACTTTCCATAAGGCGGAGGAGGGGCAATGATTTGGTCTGGGGTGGGGTGAATTTCCAGGGAGAGGTCAAAATATAGCAATTTCCGGGGGGAAACATTTTCTGTAAAAGGCTAGCGGGTTAAAGAATTATTTTCCAGGGGATGTTTGTAGGAAGCAAATTTCGATTGGAGTGGTAGCACAATTTCCAGGTGGGGGGTGTTTGTAGGAAGCAAATTTCCAAGAGGGAGGGGGTGAGGGTGGGTCCTTCCTTAGAAGTTGGGAGGGGTGGGGAGTGGGTCGAAAGCACAATTTCCAGGGGGTCTGTAAACATACTGTTATTTCCAGGGGGGTGAGTGTGGTGGTGGTGGTGGGGTTGGGTTGAGTATACCAATAATATACAAATTTCTTGGGGGTCTGTTTGAGAAAATCAATTTCCAGGGGGGCATTTTGATGAAAAAATCCTTCCTTAGGGGGCTGTGGGGTTGGGGGGGGAGAGGTGTTTGGTTGGGTAAATCAATAATATACAAATTTCTTGGGGGTCTGTCTGAGAAAATCAATTTCCAGGGGGGTATTTTGATGAAAAAATCCTTCCTTAGGTTCTCTCGGGAGGGGAGGTGGGTAAGGAAGGATTTTCCAGTGTTTTTTTCAGGGCGGGTGGGGGTCTTTAGAAAATAATTTCCAGGGTGTCTGTGGGTCTGTAAACATACTGTTTTTTCCAAGAGGGTGGGTGTGGGGTCTGTTAAACGTTCTTTCAAGCGGTGCGGGGTAAGGATTGATTTCCATGGGGGAAATTTGGACATAAAATATCTTCCTTAGGGGGGGTACAGATATTATCTGGAGTATAACAATAATATACAAATTTCTTGGGGGTCTGTTTGAGAAAATCAATTTCCAGGGGGGTATTTTGATGAAAAAATCCTTCCTTAGGGGACTGTGGGGGTGGGGGTGGGGGTGGGGGGTGTTGGGTTGGGTATAACAATAATATACAAATTTCTTGGGAGTCTGTCTGAGAAAATCAATTTCCCGGGGGGTATTTTGATGAAAAAATCCTTCCTTAGGTTCTCTCGGGAGGGGAGGTGGGTAAGGAAGTATTTTTCAGTGTTTTTTTTAGGGTGGGTGGGGGTCTTTAGAAAATAATTTCCAGGGGGTCTGTGGGTCTGTAAACATACTGTTTTTTCCAAGAGGGTGGGTGGGGGTCTGTTATACGTTCTTTCAAGGGGTGGGGGTAAGAATTGATTTCCATGGGGGAAATTTGGACATAAAATATCTTCCTTAGGGGGGGTACAGATATTATCTGGAATAGCCCATTGTCCCAGACCAACGCAAATTTGCCGTTGTAAAATATGATGCCTTATATCCATGGATGTACCAGTCTACAAGAACAACTAAAGGTGAATATATGTGCAGGTTCTGTGAGCTCTTTAGTGCCGGGAAATTTCAGTACATACGGAAATTTCTTTGTTTTTTATGTAGACAGTACTGATTATTAAATTCAGAAAAATTCCCAATTTTGTAAAAATGCCGCTAAATATTCCCAATTGAAAAGGTAGAGGTGCCTTTGAAAAAAGGTAAAAAAATCACTGTAATCATTAATATTAATTAGAAGAATAGTTTAAAGCAATTTGTTTTTGCATATAATTAACTGTTGAATATATTGCACCGGTAATATATTTAAACATACGGTAGGTTAAGACGAAAACTCATCGTTTTATTTAATTAAATCCAAGCAGGGTTCATGTCAAAATGATACTTGTTGAATAAATCGTCCCTTAAATTATATATTACAATTTTCAAAAGCAGCATTGCAGATTGTGAATGCATACTGTTGCCATGGTCATGCATACTGTTATTTTATAAACAGCAGTGAAAATTAGTATCACCTTACATGTATGTAGATGAATAATTCTTAACAGAGAATCAGTTTTTTGAAAATATTAAAAAACAGTTAACATCTTTTAAGGAAACTTATTTAGACTGCCTGTTGTCATGGTAACAATGAAATGATATCAACTAAGTATGAATACCACAAGGACAACTCTATAAAGTCATCGAAATTAGGATTTTCAAACCACTTCGGGCTTGTATTCTTTGCTTTTGAACAAGCCCGGATAAAAACGAACAAGCCCAGAAAAAAGTATGTCATAAATTGAAAAAACACCAGTATACTCTCTATGGGCCTTATATAATATTTCAATCTCTACAATATCCTAAACAGTGCACTTCAAAATAAAACTCGAGGATATTATGACTGTCAGGGGACGAAATATATTTTACTGTAGGACCAGTGGCATTGACATGTTACTTGTCCTTATAGGATGTTTACTCATCCTGCTCATATTGTAAAAGTTCATAAGTCAAAGTAGTCAGATACCATCATTTAACACTATTATATATAAATAAAACAAAGGGAAACATCATAATGTTGTTTTTTTTCTTCATACATGTATAAATCAATGAAAATTATGAAACTGACCAGTATTGTAGATATTCATAGGCTATAATATTTAATAAAAGGCAGAACAAAGAACAGTTTTCACTATTTTATTTGATATATATATTTACAACACAATACATGGTTTTTGATCATTCTGTATTTATATTATACATTTATGAAAAAGATACAAATTAAGAACATGAATATGTAAATTGTAATTACATTTAAATGTAAAACATGAGAAAACCGGTTAATAAAATAGACCAAATGATTCCAAAAGGGCTAAATACATTCAGAGCGCCATTAAAGCATCTTGCACAGATTTGTTTGTGTTTTCAAACATGTATAACTGTTAAAGTGAGCTAGGATAAATGCCAGGATATGAACCTGGAGCTGTTTAATAAGGAGAAAATAATTTTAAATACTGTATTTACACTAATACCCCAATGGCAAATCATTCATCACAGACAAGTACAGTTATAAACGCATTTTTGTATATCTAAATATATGATACCAAAATAACATAAAAAACAGTAGATATTAAATCATTTTAGAATTATTTTGTGTTTAGAATTTGCCAATGAGTAATGCAAACACAAAATATTCAGAAATATTCATTTTCTTCAAAACATGAACTCCATGTGTTCTCGGAGTCCTATATAAGAGACACTCAATGTGTTTGGGGGTCCAAAGTTTGTATATTGAGGTTTTGCATGTTTTTCATATAAACATATAGGTAAAAACTTTAAAAAATCTTCTCTGAAACCACAAGGCACAGAGCTCTCATGTATTACATGTAGCATCAGCTTATGGTCCTCTAATAAGTTTGTTCAAATGGTGACCCTGGGGTCAAATTTGTCCCCGCCCGGGGGTCACAGTTTTACATAGATTTATATACAGTTGCTGCCACGCGGATTACGACTAATCACACTCAACGCGGGGATTTTATCTCACCGCGGACACACTGATTTTATCCCCGCGATCGGCGGACAGTCCACTCAACGCGGAGACAATAACTTTTGACCACCGCGACACAATCACCGCAATTCGCCGTGATTCGTTTTGATTCGCACACCGCTTTACCCTGTGGGAAATCGCAGGCCATCGCCGCGATTTACCTTCAGTATCAATGTACAATTCTGCAGTCAATTTAATGCACTGTTAACAAATCTAAGCAGAAGACTATTTTATTTTTGTTTTTGGAAAATTTAAATGCCCGGATAATGTATTCACGATAGTTATATGGCGGTTCCTATTACCGACTTCGCGGTGACTGAACATAAAATTCAATTAATAATTCTTATACTGGAAATTAGAATTATATTTTTAATTAATCCTTACATGTATTTGTAAAACATTTTACTATTCTACTGTTGATTATTAATACATCGATGGGTTCTTTAGTCAGAAATAATCCGAAAAAATTGTAAAGAATTCCGGGTCATAAACCCGTTATTAGTGCCGCCTTGTTCGCAAAGGATTGTGGGTAGCCAGTTTATGTTTTCTTGAAGAGAAATGCGAGTTTTGGACAACAAAAACGAAAAACATGTGTTATTAAATGCATTAAAAGTTTGAAATACAAATTGCTTTCGAAATGTATTCATTGTATTTATCAGTTTTTGTCTCGCCTTTTCGAAGGAAAAAAGAGACATAAGTGTTGCTTTTCCGGCGGCGGCTTCAACATTCAAGTTTTGCGTTTAGGTCATTTTCTCACAAACTGTATGCACTAGACCTTTCAAACTTTGCTTATAGTTGTATCATGGGTGGTACATCGCAATGTGACAAAGCAAATGTGGAAGTGACCTTGACCCTCCAAGCAAAGGGCAGATAACTTACTAATTTTTAGGTTCAAGTTTTGCGTTTAGGTCGCTTTTTCACAAACTGTATGCACTAGACCTTTGAAACTTTGCTTATAGTTGTATCTCGGGTGGTACATGGCAACGTGACAAAGCAAATGTGGAAGTGACCTTTACCCTCGAAGCAAAGGGCAGATAACTTAATAATTTTTAGGTTCAACTTTGGCGTTTAGGTCACTTTTCACAAAATGTATGCACTAAGACCTTTCAAACTATGCTTATAGTTGTATCTTGAGTGGTACATTGCAACGTGACAAAGCAAATGTGGATGTGACCTTCACCATCCAAGCGAAGGGCAGATAACTTTAATTGTTACATTTACATCACTTTCTCATGAACTAGAATTATACACTAGATGTTTTAAACTTAATTTATAGCTTAATCTTTGGAAGAAAACATTTTTTTTTTTGACATAGTTGTTGTCTTCGGTAGTGCATATTTGTTTTGGATGCCTGGATTTCATCTGTGACCTTGACCTACTTTTTGGAGCTGATGATTTTTAGCTCTACTGGCTAGAGTTCTTCAATTTTCATCCGATCTTTAACAAACTTTACCAGATTGTTAATATCAATGAATTTAATTGAATGTTGTTTAACGGCTCATCAACACAGTACAGGTTATTTAGAGCCGCCCCAGAGAGAGGGGAAGGATACATAGGAATCCGGGAACCTGCCCTACTCTTATTATCGAATAGATTCCTATGGTTCTTTAACGTGCTCGGAGGATAGACCGATACACGGGACCGCCCGGTTTACGTCCCCATCCGACGGACGAGGCTTAGGAAAAGTGTCTTGCCCAAGAACACACCGACGGAACACAGTGGCACCACGAAGGATTGAACCCGGGGCCTCCGGTTACAAATCCGCCGCGCTACCGACTGCACCACGCCAGCCCTCAAAGCTCGCACAAGTTCAAAAACCAGCCAGATAGGACCAATAACAGCGGAGTTATGGCCCTTGATTTAGTTAAAAATGCTATATTTTGCCTCGTTAATACGATAGGGTTTTCATTTTTCATCTGATCTTTACCAAACTTTACAAGATGTTTTGCCTTTTTTTTTTCATAATTAGTATATTTGTTGGGGTTCTTTTTTTTTCTTTTTTTTAATAGATATTATATTTATTAAAAAAAAAAATATAATTTATTTTTTTTTGTTTTAATATATTTTTAACTTTTATATTTTTTTTTATTTTTTTTTTTTTTTTATTTTTTTTTTTTTTTTAACATTTTCTTATTTCATTATTATTTTGTTTATAAAAAAAATTGACGTTGTGTTAGCAGGAAGCATTGGTGCGCCTATTGCATTTTTTTTTCGGGTTCGTTGATTTTTAGCTCTACTGATCATATATGTCTATATGAAAAACATACTAAGTTTGTTCAAATGGTGACCCTGGGGTCAAATTTGTCCCCACCCCGGGGGTCACAGTTTTACATAGACTTATATAGGATTTTTTTTAAAAAATCTTCTCGGAAACTACAACAGCCAGAGGTTTGATATTTTGCATTTACTATAAGCTTATGGTCCTTTACCAAGTTTGTTCAAATGGTGACCCTCGGGTCACATTTGGCCCCGCCCAAAGGGTCACATGTTTTACATAGACATGTATAGGGAAAAACTTAAAAAATCTTCTTCTCTGAAACTGCAAGAGCCAGAGGTTTAATATTTTGCATTTGCTATAAGCTTGTGGTCCTCTACCAAGTTTGTTCAAATGGTGACCCAGGGGTCACATTTGGGCCCACCTCGGTGGTCACAGTTTTACATAGGCTTGTATAGGGAAAAACTGAAAAAAAATCTCCTTCTCTGGAACCACATTGCACAGAGCTCTCATGTATTACATGAACCATCAGCTTATGGTCCTCTACTAAGTTTGTTCAAATGGTGACCCTGGGGTCAAATTTGTCCCCGCCCCGAGGGTCACAGTTTTACATAGACTTATATAGGATTTTTTAAAAAAAAATCTTTTTCTCGGAAACTACAAGAGCCAGAGGTTTGATATTTTATATTTATTATAAGCTTATGGTCCTTTACCAAGTGTGTTCAAATGGTGACCCTGGGGTCACATTTGGCCCCGCCCCAAGTGTCACATGTTTTTCATAGACATGTATAGGGAAAAACATAAAAAATCTTCTCTGAAACTGCAAGAGCCAGAGGTTTAATATTTTGCTGTTGCTATAAGCTTATGGTCCTTTACCAATTTTGTTCAAATAGTGACCCTGGGGTCACATCTGGTCCTGCCCCAGGGGTCACAGTTTTACATAAATGCTTGTATAGGGAAAAACTGAAAAAAAATCTTCTTTGGAACTGCAAGAGCCAGAGTTTTAATATTTTGCATTTGCTAGAAGCTGTTTTGATTTGATTTATTTTTAAATTTTTTCCAGTTTTTTAGCTCGACTGATCAGAGATCAGCAGAGCTTATGCCGTGGTGCGGTGTCCGTCTGTCCGTAAACTTTTTTTTGTAGCGACTACTCCTCTGAAACTACTGAATGGATTTTCATGAAACTTTACAGAAATGTTGCCCATGAAGTCTAGTTGATCCTAGCAAAAATTCATGTTGATGTGAAATCCAAGAAGTCTAAAAATAGGTTTTTAAAAAACAAGTTTGTAGCGACTACTTCTTGAAAACTCTAAGTGATATTGATATGGGACTTTTTCTAAAATGATCAGCATGACATGATGTTGGTCCTTTTCGAAAATCGTTTTGATTCGACGTTAAACATGACTGCCAGCGGCCATCTTTGTTTACATAGAGTTATATAATGAAAACTTGTAGCGACTACTCCTCTGAAACTACTGAACGGATTTTCATGAAACTTCACAGGAATGTTGCTCTTGATGTCTTATTGATCCTAGCAAAATTTCAGGTCGGCCGGAAATTCAAGATGGCCGCCACGGCAAAAAATAATTTTTCAAAATACAAGTTTGTAGCGACTACTTCTTGAAAACTGTAAGTGATATTGATATGGGACTTTTTCTAAAATGATCAGCATGACATGATGGTTATCCGAGTAGAATATTATTTTGATTCGACGTTAAACATGGCTGCCAGTGGCCATCTTTGTTTACATAGAGTTATATAGTAAAAACTTGTAGCGACTACTCCTCTGAAACTACTAGGTGGATTTTCCTGAAACTTTACAGGAATGTTGCTCTTAATGTCTAATTGATCCTAGCAAAATTTCAGGCTGGAAATTCAAGATGGCCGCCACGGCTAAAAATAAATTTTCAAAAAACAAATTTGTAGCGACTTCTTCCTGAAATCAAAATCAATCAGTAGAGCTTCAAGGTCATTGACCTCTTGTTAAAAAATAAGTTTGTAGCGACTACTTCTTGAAAACTATAAGTGATATTGATATGGGACTTTTTCTAAAATGATCAGCATGACATGATGTTGGTCCTTGTCAAAAATCGTTTTGATTCGACGTTAAACATGGCTGCATCTTTGTTAACATAGAGTTATATAGTAAAAACTAATAGCGACTTACTTCTCTGAAACTACTTGGCGGATTTTCATGAAACTTCACAGGAATGTTGCTCTTAATATCTTATTGATCCTAGCAAAATTTCAGATCGGCCAGAAATTCAAGATGGCCACCACAGCTAAAAATAGATTTTTAAAAAATAAGTTTGTAGCGACTACTTCTTGAAAACTATAAGTGATATTGATATGGGACTTTTTCTAAAATGATCAGCATCACATGATGGTTATCCGAGTCAAACTTTATTTTGATTCGACGGTAAACATGGCTGCCAGTGGCCATCTTTGTTTACATAAAGTTATATAATGAAAACTTGTAGCGACTACTCCTCTGAAACTACTTGACGGATTTTCATGAAACTTCACACGAATGTTGCTCTTGATATGTCTTATTGATCCTAGCAAAATTTCAGGTCGGCCGGAAATTCAAGATGGCCGCCATGGCTAAAAATAGATTTTCAAAATACAAGTTTGTAGCGACTACTTCTTGAAAACTATAAGTGATATTGATATGGGACTTTTTCTAAAATGATCAGCATGACATGATGTTGGTCCTTGTCAAAAATCGTTCTGATTCGATCTTAAACATGGCTGTCAGCGGCCATCTTTGTTTACATAGAGCAGCGTTTTTTTTCACCATTTTGGGAATGGGTCCGTGACCGGTCAAATTGGGAAAAAACGCGCGATTTTTCTCAGAATTGGGAAAAAAATTGTTTTTGTATTTTGTTCAATTTACACAGAAAAGCAGACGAAACGTCGAAAACCCTGGTAAAAAACTATATTAAGAAGATTATTCTAAACATTTTACAATTTTGGGAAGAAAAATCTGGAATTGGGAATAATGTTGTTTTTTTTACTCAAAATTGGGAAAAATGCTATTTTTTGGCGATTGGGAACGGGTCTGTTTACCGGACCCGTCCAAAGAAGGAAAAAAAACGCTGTAGAGTTATATAATGAAAACTTGTAGCGACTACTCCTCTGAAACTACTAGACGGATTTTCATGAAACTACACAGGAATGTTGCTCTTGATGTCTAATTGATCCTAGCAAAATTTCAGGTCGGCCAGAAATTCAAGATGGCCGCCACGGCTAAAAATATTTTTTCAAAAAACAAGTTTGTAGCGACTACTTCCTGAAATCAAAATCAATCAGTAGAGCTTCAAGGTCATTGACCTCTTGTTTATTGTTTTTGATTGATTTTTTTTTTTTCATTATCTTTTTGATTACTTGACACTTACTTTAAAATTTCTTGTCGGCGCTAGTTATCCTAAATGCCTCGTTGAATTTCGACGAAACATGGCAGGAAGCATCGGTAAGATGTCTAGTTGTGCATATCACGCTTTTGTTCCAGTTTGCTGAGTTTTGACGGAGTTGTGGCCCTTTGACATTTTTATTTTAAATTTCTTGTCAGCGCTACTCCTCTTAAACGGTTTGTTGGATTTCTACGAAATTTGGCAGGAACCCTCAGTATGATGTCTAGTTGTGCAAAGCGCGGTATATCAATGAAATCTTGGACAATTTTGAAAACCAGCTAGATCTTGTAAGTAATAACAGTGTTATGGCCCTTGATTTGTTGAAAATGCTATATTGTATTTTCCTTTGTTAAAGCAATAGGAGAAGAGAGCTATATCCAGTTTAGATCACATGAGCCGAAGGCTCATCTTGATCTATTGGGATCACTCTTCGTCCGTCGTCCGTCCGTCGTCGTCGTAGTTAACTTTTCTTCAAACAACTTTTCTTCAGAAACCGCTTGGCTAATTTTGACCAAACTTCACATGGGTGATCTTTTGATGAATGCTTTTTAGATTTGTTAAAATAAGGTCAGCACGACATCCAAGATGGCCGCCATTACCATATATGTTTGAAACCTTAAAAAATCTCAAGAACCGCTGGACAGATTTCAATAGTTTTTGTTTTAAAATGATTATCAACGCCTAGACTATCCAGTTTGTTCAAATGAAGTCCCCGGGGCTAAAAATGGCTGTGCCCCGGGGTCCAAAGTTTGTATATTGAGATTTTTCATGTTTTTCATATAGACATATAGGAAAAAAAATTAAAAAATCTTCTCTGAAACCACAAGGCACAGAGCTCTCATGTATTACATGTATCATCAGCTTATGGTCCTCTACTAAATTTGTTCAAATGGTGACCCTGGGGTCAAATTTGTCCCCACCCCGGGGGTCACAGTTTTACATAGACTTATATAGGATTTTTTTTTTTAAATCTTCTTCTCGTAAACTACAACAGCCAGAGGTTTGATATTTTGCATTTACTATAAGCTTATGGTCCTTTACCAAGTTTATTCAAATGGTGACCCGAGGGTCACATTTGGCCCCGCCCAAAGGGTCACATGTTTTACATAGACATGAATAGGGAAAAACTTAAAAAATCTTCTTCTCTGAAACTGCAAGAGCCAGAGGTTTAATATTTTGCATTTGCTATAAGCTTGTGGTCCTCTACCAAGTTTGTTCAAATGGTGACCCAGGGGTCACATTTGGCCCCACCCCGGTGGTCACAGTTTTACATAGGCTTGTATAGGGAAAAACTGAAGAAAAAAATCTTCTCTGGAACCACATGGCACAGAGCTCTCGTGTATTACATGTACCATCAGCTTATGGTCCTCTACTAAGTTTGTTCAAATGGTGACCCTGGGGTCAAATTTGTCCCCGCCCCGAGAGTCACAGTTTTCCATAGTCTTATATACTCTTTATTCACGCCTCGTTTGCGAATTTTTTAAAACGAGGCTAATAACGCACCGGAAATCTCACTGGGTGCTGACGGTGTCATACCGAGAGCCGTTTTGTTACAAGAACAGGTCATGGTTTCGCAGTGATTATTTGTTTACACATAGAGAGTGGAATAGTTTCGTTTTACAAATATTTAATGTATTTTACTCTTTTTCGGCTTAGGATCTTTGGATATTTACAGAGAAATGGTGAGTTAATGTGTATGTTATGTTTGTGTATGCTCTATATCTATCATTTTGTTTTTTTCTTAAATCTGTTTGTGTTTATTAGTGTTTAATTACCATGTGTTACATAAAAAACCTTGTTTATTTGCAAAACTGTATAAAAGTAAGACAAAATAATCAAAGAAAGAGTCATTTGTCGTGATATTAGTGAATATTCATTTCTGCTACAATAAGATGTCTCTGTTATTACGAAATCATTATTTAAATCGGCAATTTACATCATTTTTTGTGTCTGTGTTTCTGACAGAGTGTGTCTAGGTTTTCATACGAAGTACAACAAAGTAGTATGTGTTTTGTTACAAAGTCGATTTTCTTTTTTTCAGAATCTTATGTGCAGCTATTGTTGCGCTACATTTGAGATGATAACAGACATGGTGCGTCATTGTGTCGAGGAGCACACGGCAGAAAAGGTGTCCTACATGTGGAGATCAATTGACGGGAATAATCGCCAAAGGACATATAATGTGTTGGGTTCTAATGTTACCGGCAAAGAAATCAATTTTGATCCTCAATCTGAGAAAATGATAGTACCAACCAAATCTTCAGCCAGCGACAGCCCAGTTCGAAAACTTCAAAAAATCTACACACCATCAAAATCAGTTCATTGTCAATTATTTTCACATTTGGAAGTCGACCAAGAACATGTCGAAACCATCGCTTCAACTGAGGCAACAGATTCAATTGCTATGAATCCTTGAAAATGCAAATTAAAAGTTCTTACAATGACCAAGTTATGCACACATGTATAGCTTACTCTTTAAGATCATGAATTACCAAAATACATGTAGAATGATATGGACAAAATGATTTCGGTTAAAAATGGAGTGGCGTATCAATATGATTAAAATAGTTGAAATGAATGAAACAATTAAATTATTAATTGATTTAAATCAATACAAAAAGTTACCAAGACCAAATTGTTTTTAAGTGAAACTTACAGACGAGAAGGAATTATCTTTCCCTAATTTTTAAAACATAACTAAACAAATAATGTTACAGATCAACAGCACACATAATTATCTAATGGCTTCAGAAGAACACCTAGACATATTCTGTTGACGTCTTCAATAGAAAACATATACACCTTCAGTTGAAAACGCATACCCAATGTAATGACTTCGATAGAAAACCTATACTCATTTCTTATAAACACGACCGAGTATTAAAGGCAATTTTTGTAGGAATAAAAGCATAAAATCAAACAAAAACATGAACAGTAAAAAAATATGTTGAACTCGTTTTCAAAAGCTGAAAGTTTAAGCAAATTAATTACATTTAATAACGGATGCTTGTTTTTATCATGAATTTACTATATAAAAGCACACATTCAAAGAGAAATTGTCTGTTTTTATTAAACACACAACCAAAACAACTACAAAATAGTTACATGTTTGTTTTTCTAACAATTGATAAATATTAACAGCTTATGTTTCACATAAATACCCTTACCTTTACATGTACACAGTTATGTTATTCCAGTCCACAGCGTGTGTTAGACGTGTATGTAAACAAATACTCACTGCATAACCATGACCTGTTCTCGTAACAAAACGGCTCTCGGTATGACACCGTCAGCACCCAGTGAATCTGTGACTCACCAAACCAGGAAATGTTGACAAGTAAAGGGTGTAAAGGCCTCGGTGCCCCTTCGTGGACGAGAAGCTTGCTAAATGTTCCTGATATATCGATGGGAGATGTCACAACTATTATTGAAAGTTTATCCAAAGCCCCTAAGAACAACCTGTGTAAAGGATACAAGTTTTTCGCTGGGTCCTATATCCACGATGTCGAAGGTCAGTCTCACTCTCAAAAAAAAAAGTAAAAAAAATTATGATGATAATCTCAATTAGAATGAAACCATGTTGATGCTAGTTTAACGCACATATCTGCGTAATACATACACATGACTAAAACATTTTCGAACAGCATATAGAGTGATATACCTGTTGGATACACCTACAGACTACAGTACAGAATAAAACTGTTCCCCACCCACCAGTTGTCTAGTGTGCACTGGCTCGCGACCATATACTTAGAGTTTAGTTTACCATTTTTGCAAACAGAATTTAGAGTGAGTGTTAAGAGTGTACTGACTTTTCCTCATCCCTTTACATTGGTGTTGTGACCGGCAGGATATTGTCATTATTGAGTGGCATTTTTGCCCCTGTCAGTGACTGACCGTTCCAAGATGGAAGCCCTCTTCAGCTATTGTCAACCCCCCTTTTTTGTGTTTGTGATGTCATATGCCTTTATTCCGTATTAACATTGTAATTTATTTTTGTCTTTTGTGGGTTTCTGCGGCCATAGAGCTATGCCGGCGGGGACATATGGGCCCTGGTACCGCCATGGAAGCCAGATTGGTGTAGTACTCGATGGGCGAAAGGCGATTGGGAACACTCTTTCTTTTTATTATGGATCTCAAACCGTATTTATCATTGAATTTATTATAAATTTGTTAAACCGTCTATATGGTCCGTGTATTAGGTCTTATTTATTTCTTTATTTTACTTCTGTTAGTCTTTGAATTAATTTTTTTGTGTCACTAGCACGACTTCTTATATACTCAATGAAAACCCGTATATTTTCCTTTAGCCCGTCAACATAAAATAAATTTAAAAAACCTCACTAGCCCGAATGACCGTTTACTTGCCCCGGACTTTACGCTGTTCTGTCTATCATCTCCTTTATTTCATCTTCTTAGCATTACTAGTGAAGTCAATTCCGTTGAGTTATGGTCAAAGATGACAGTTCAACGTACACATGTAGAGGTAGATGTGAAAGCTGCATTTCCTTTTCCACTTTTATACATGCATAAAAATTTAAAAAAAAAAAAAAAAAATGTTCTGAACAATGATTTATCAACAATATATCGAGGTAAACTGACATCCCAGAGAAACTTTCAGCTGTATCATCAACTTGTATGGGTTTTTAAGATAAATACATGTAGAATCTCACAATATCTTGCTCCAAAAAAAAAAAAGAAGGGAAAAAAAAAGAAAATGCCTACCTACCGACCCTATTTTTTTAGAGCATGCAATAGGAAACACACTTTATTTTTTTGGCCTAAGCACGTTACAACTGTCTCGCCATAGACCTAGCTTTTGTGGCGATCAAATGGCAGAGTGTCCGCTGTGCATGCAAGAGTTTTGAGATCAAACCCGGCAGAGTGTACTACTTTTTTCTTGTCTGTTTACAATTTTAATTTAACTAGTGCCGACTGTGTGGTCTAGTGGAAAGACATTTTGACTCTTGATTGATGATATGTTGTAGGGTCATTAAACCAAATTCACCTTCTCGCCTCTCACCGTTTGGTTCGAATCCCACCGGGATATGTGGGTGACTTGTAAGTGATGAAGTGTTGATTCTTACAGATCTTGAGCGGTATACAGTCCTGGACCTACCCAGGAATAAGTGGGTGGTATACACTAAATATAGTTGATAATACATAGCCTAAAATGTGCTGAAAAATGATGTTAAACCTTAATTTATATTAAATTAGATGATATTTTTGTAGATATTAAGATACTTTTAGCTCATTGACGAACAATTCTGTTGGCATATTACTAAAAAACTGTCTGATTTTAGCTTCATTTTTAGTTAACCAATTATTTTTTTCAGTAAAAGTGTTGGAAGAAGGGTGCCATATGATGTGTTTGTGCTTTCGGTCAATGAAAAAGAATGAACTGCCTCATAAACTGTCGGTAAGAGTTGTTTTAATGTAATAATTTAGCCTTACACCAGTTTGTTAAATGTTTACTGGTACACATGGTTTTTGTTTTGTTTGGTTTATAAAGGGAGTACATCACGATTGGTATTGCTTTTAGAATTATTCAAATGGATATAAAATAAAATACCCAAAATAAGGTATTTCCTAACTAAGGTTACGCGCCAAGGATAGCTATTTTAATCTTGGCAGTAAAAAATTGCATTGTCTGGCAAAGCGAACGTCCTATGTAAATATTGCCGAGGTGATCACGCGTGACCGCTATTTATAACCTGGTGATTACTCTTGTGAACTAAAAAGACTGGTTGTAATTAATTAACAATTATTAATTATTGCACTGTATTTTAAGAAACTGCTAATGTTCTATCTATATTGTAGAACCATTTCACAATTTAAATCATTTCATAGTCATTCAGCTTTTTATTTTCTATTAATCCATTTTAGCCCCAAAGCCTTAATCCATTTTAGCCCCAAAGCCTGATATACTTCCCTTAACCGTCTTAATGTCATTGTTCAGCCCATTTTAGGCTATGCATGGAAGTCAATTGTTTGTGGTGGAGGCAGACCACCCACTTATTCCTGGGTAGAACCAGTACTGTATACCTCCTGCCATCCATAAGAATCAACACCGTCTACATATGGGATTACAAAAACAAAGTGTCATCGCCCAATTCTTAGAAGATAGGTAATATATATCGTTTTATATTTTCAGAGCAGTTCCACCACGTTAGTTCTTTATCATGTTTATATGTGATGTTCTTGTTCAACGTGAATTTTGCATGAAACAACAGTTAATGACACAGAAGGAACAGAAGCTTTATGCTGTTCAATATGAGTAATGACCATATCAGTAGGAAGTTCTTGCAGTTTTTCCGGAGAAGTAGCAGACCATTATATATTCTTGCAACTTTTATCAGTGCCTGATCTGTGGTTTTTACAAGATCAGTTCCGATAAGAACATATAATGGTTTTGCAATTCATCAAAATGGAGGATTCAGCTGTTTGTATTTATGAAAACAACTAGAAGGCCACGGTCGACATATCGAGCCCTATGTTTAAGAAGTCCAGATTGATTTGCCCAACACCAATGTCAATCCCATTCGGAGCAAGAGGTCACATGATATTAGATGCATATACGGAACATTCTGATGAAGTGTGGTGAAAATCCCACAAGGAATAAGCATTCATAGCTGCGGAGACAGGACGAGACCTATATTTTGTCTAAAGTAGGTCACAGCGACCAGAAATTTTGCACGATGTTAGATGCATAAAAGAAGCATTTTGGTGAAGTTTGGTGAAAGCGCACATACACCCGGATGACATTGTGATCGCTAAATCCTGATTTGTAGACGGGCTCGACAAAAATGAATGAGGAGGAAAAGGAATTCACGAACACCCAGCCAATCCTGTCATTCTTCGGGATCATACCGCACATATCGACGGGTTGGTATGTTCATATGCTACATGAACAATATGGTGTTGATGTTTGATTTGCGTTTCATGCTTATTATTTACAATACAGATGACCTTTTTATCAATGCTTTCATATAAATAAACAATAGATGGTGCAATTGCCTACATGTAACTGACGTCGCAAAACTTTGGATTTTGAATGCAAATTCCTTTTGGGAATTAATTCCCACCATGCTATTATGAAGCAACCAATGTGGAAACCTTCTAGATACACTTGAGATATGCTTCGAAAAAGTGATTGAGGTGTTGCGAATGAGGATTACCAGTAACTAAAGGTAAAAAATAGTTCTGGCAAAGTGATATCATCACTATATTATCACTAGTGATGTAATATAGCTTTTTTGGTGCAATACTTAAATTATGTCATTTTCAAATCAATGCTAAGTATTGATATATATATAATAAATTAACCAACAATTAATTTAGCCAACAAGTTTAATACAAAACAAATGCATGTATGAACATTTCTATTTATCACTCCTATAAGACGAGAACATTTATCTTTAATCATGTCAATTAACCAATGAGAATGTCATACTTTAAGTGAAATCATGACATCATTGTTTTAATGACCTCAGATATGTTCTTCTGTTATAAATTGTTTGCACAAAAATAATACGATCGTCGATAGAGCTTTAAATCAAAGTTCTTTTAACTTTAAAAAAATATTAAACTTCATGTTTATTATACAATATGTATACTCTGTACTATATATTTATTTTTCCACCAGATAACCATCATGAATGACAAGACAGTGAGAGATCACAAGTGTTCTTGCACAGCTGGACAGGGCACATGTAACCATATAGCTGGGTTTTAGTACCAGATTGCACATTATAAGACTCTAAGTTTAAAATCTGTACCAGACTTTGTATCCAAGACATCTTCTCCACAGCAGTGGCATGTACCTCCAAGAACACACGGAATAAAACCACGTGATCTGTTAACAGTTAAATTTGTGAAACCAAAGGCAACAGAGTCAAAGGGGTGTGTACGCAGTACATTGTACAACCCAATTAATGGTGAATTTCCGGATCTGGAACTTATGACTTACCTACAGGCATGCTTAGAACACAATCATAAAACTGCGCAACTCTATCAAGTTCTGCCAAAACAGTTTGACAATATTGATACTGTAACCACCACATTTGGAAATGTTTTAGCTGGAAGTATTCTTTCTCATCAGTTGCCGAAACCTGGGAATGATGGAAAGATCATCAAATTACCTATGACAGTTCGCTTCCCATCATTACCTACGGATGAATGTTTGTTTGAAACAACATACTGTTCAGTTCTTACACTGAATGAGTCTCAGTTTATAGATGGTATTAAAGTGTCCCTTGAACAGTGTCACGAGATAGAGGAAAATACACGGAAACAAAGCGAATGTCCTGAATGGCATAAATTAAGAAGAAATAGGATTACTTCCTCTATATTTAAGGATGTTGTCAGTCGACAAAAAGACTTTGACACCTTATGCGAATGAATAGTGAGCAAGAGGACAATTCAAACTGCCGCCATGAAGTATGGCATTGAGCACGAGGCTGAGGCTGCACTTGAATATTCAAACCATGAGAACGTTAATGTCACCTTGTGTGGGTTTGTCGTTAACCCAAAAGTGCCATTTCTTGGTGCATCACCAGATCGACTTGTCTATGACCCTTCAGAAGAATTGCCATTCGGAGTACTAGAGATAAAGTGTCCACAGAAGGCCTCATTCAAGGATTGCCCTTACTTGAGTAATCAAAATGATGTGTTTAAACTTAAACCAGTTCATCAGTACTACCATCAGATCATGGGCCAGATGGCAATCACTGGGCTTAAGTGGTGTGACTTTTTCGTATGGACAGTAAATGATATGCATGTTGAACGAATTAACTTTAATGAGCAGTTGTGGTCAGATATGCTGGTCAAATTGAGCGTTTTTTACTTTGAGCATCTCATATACCATTTTAATAATGGATATATGAATGAATATACTAATATGAAGGAGTCTTAAAACACATTAAAATATGCCATATGTTATTATTGTTTATGAAAATATCTGATCTGGAAAGCGCGACTCGGCTAGTTTGTTGCTAAATCATAAATATTAACATGGGGGGGTTTACATTGCTAATATAGGTGTCCATATAATTTAAATAAAGTGTACATCGATTACAAAACAGAATTTATAAAAGCCATTAAGCATCATATGAATTAATAATAATGATTTGTACAACAAAAACTACCTGAGTTGTCAAATTTTCAAGACTATTTAACTACTTCATGGAAAACAATTCAATCGGGCAGAACATGGGGCCTAATTTTAATTGTTAATGAATAGTTTGGTTGGAAAAACTCAACGACTCACTGCTAGTTTTTGGAGCATAATTCATTAATATTAAGTCATGATGCTTTAAGGCTATTCTAAATTCTAGTTTTGTGATCGAACTTTAATTTAATTATATAGATGTGCAACTGCTAGCAATATGAACCACATACATGTATGTATAATATTGATGATTTAAGACCAATAATACACCGGCAACCCGGTAGTCTCGTGTTTTCCCGTCCACATATTTTCATAAAGAATAATTCAACCAAATTTAATATGTGGCTTATTTAATGCATGTTCACCGAGGGTTTTCTTTTTGTATTTGTATTGGCACCAATTACTTTTCCAGATCGCCCGCTGAATAATACAATTTTGGTGCAGAGTCGGTAAAATGAAAAATTAAATGGAAATCTTTTCAATGGTAGCAATGTTATTTTTGAAAGAATGTTTTAAATATATACTATCCTGAACACTATATTTAACTGCCCTACAACACATTTCAGGTTAAATAATTGGCAATTGCCTATCCATTTTATTCTAGAATAAAGGTCCTTTAAATTACTTTTCCAGATCGCCCGCTGTCCCTTTAAGCTGAATAATACAATTTTGGTGCAGAGTCGGTAAAATGAAAAATTAAATGGAAATCTTTTCAATGGTAGCAATGTTATTTTTGAAAGAATGTTTTAAATATATACTATCCTGAACACTATATTTAACTGCCCTACAACACATTTCAGGTTAAATAATTGGCAATTGCCTATCCATTTTATTCTAGAATAAAGGTCCTTTAAATAATGTCATTAGACAACAAACTGTCCACAGCTGAGTTGCTGAACCAGCTAAGCTAATAGGAATCACAGAGTCAAAAATGTGGTATTCTTTGATTCGCCGAATAGCTCTCTCTACATGTATTCGAAGTCTGGCAATCTCCTGTGTTTCTTCAACCTCTTCTGTGGTGAACTGATTCCTGTTGCATGTGAGGAAAGGTGGTATATTGAGTTTTGCCCCTTTAGCATCTAGAAGATCTTGGATAAAAAAAAACTTGTCGGCCATAACACTGTCGCCTTCTTCCAGCAAACTGACAATGTTACTCTGCCTGGTAATTTCCTTATCGGATATCGAACCCGCAAAAAGGGATGATACAAATATTATGCAACCAGATGGGGAAATGCCAGTAAGACTTTTGAATGTTGTTGCGCTCTTGTAATGTGAATAAAATTCTGAATTCAAATTTAACGAAGATGGTGTTTGAATTTTAATTTCGGTACAGTCTAATATGACACGAGTAGATGGGTACATTTCCTTAAAGCACTCTGGCATATGTCTGTCAATTTGCTCTCTGCTTGGCCATATTGGAAGAGATCCAAGTTGAAAGTACAAAAAGTTGCTCCACGTTATGATAATGCGACTCACAGTTGCTTGTGAAATGTTGCACCTAACAGCCAAATCCTGTTGGAACAGCCGTAACCTTACTTTAACTAAAAATATAAAAAATTGATCAATCAAACTTAAACTTTCTATGCGAAAAGATGGCTGTATGACATCGCTGCCAATATACCTCTGTCTTTGAATCTGTGTCCATCGTGTCATTCTCTCAGCGGATGGTTTCAGCAGGTTGAATAAGTTTATAAGTATTGTTGTTTACGATTTCCCCAATGAGCGAACATGTATATGAGTGTAAAATGAGTTATGTATTCAAGTAAAGGTCATGTTATGGTACTATTATTTTTATTTTTTGAAATGAGCACTTACTTTAGAAATTTGGAGCGTGTGAATTTTGTTAATTTGTCGAAATGGCAAAAAAAAATTTGAAATATGGCTGCATGACCCATCAGTTGATTACGCTTACCATCCAAAATTCATCATTATAGTTTGAATTGGCATAATATTTGAGTAATTTAAGACTATGTGATGGTATTCAATGTTTGACATTTCTAAAATAATGCTTTTTAAACTTTTTTACTAATTTTCACCAGTTTTCACATACAATTCAATGACAATTTCGTAAAGAATGATAGAGAGGTCTTGACATAAAAACATAAAAAAAAAAATACCCTAATATTTTTAATTTAATTAAGTTATTTCAAGTTTAGGCATTGGGACCAGGGTGCCTGGATGGTTGGAATGAAACTTTACCTTTACACGGGCAAGGACGTATTGGAATGAAACTTCACATCCGACGGGTTTTATTTAGCATCAATATTCACATAGGTTAGACAATGAAAGGTGAAAAACTATGATGACATCTGTCATCTATGCTTTGCTTTGATCATTTAAGCTCTTACAGTGATATTATTATTCTTTTTCAGATTAAACCTGTATCTACAGAATGGCACGTCATTGTGTTAGTTTTCGTCGAAGAATTGGTCGCTCCAAGAAGAAGAAAAAACAACATCAACTTGTACACCCTTTTCTAAATGTTTAAGAAAGTATTCTGGAGGCAGCTGTAAATGAAACAATTAACTATATGTAGATTAAATTCAAACATGTATTTGTGTTTAAAAGGCAGCCCATTATATATATTGCATTTTATACTGACTTTTATACATTCACAAAATAAAAATAGATATTGCTAAAATAAAATGTGTTTCTTTTATATCAGGACCCGTTAATATTTGCTGTTGTAATATTAATATGTTTTATGACAGAGGAGAGTACATAGTTAAGGCCAGGGTGAATACATATGTCAGAGTAAAGCTATTCGTTTCCTCTAATTGTGAAACACACATGTATTGAACAATCTCTCAATATTAAAATTGTGCTGAATCATGCTATGTCGTTTTTCGTAAAACAATGAAGGTATCACGAATATCGAACCCAACTGGATGCCGTGTTAAGCAATAATAAATTGATGCACTAGCAACGCAAGGCATTGTTGGATTGGATTGCATGCACATACCAGACATTTAACACATTACTTCCGACTGGTGTATATCGGCATTTAAATTGCGTAGTCAAATATCTTCAAGTTCCAATTAAGACCTGAACAAATGATCATTTCCATATGGGTTGAACCTTAACGACCCCGGACTACCGTGAATTTATTTTCCAGATCAATTATTTTAAGAAAAAATACAAATATATGTTTTGTAAAATGTGCACAATCCTCGAATAATGACCCCTAAGTCCTGAAATGGACGCGTACGTTTTCTCACATTTATTACACTCGTACGTTTTTGGTGTTTTTGTTACTTCCTTAGGTTTTACACTTTCACTATCCACTTTCGAATGTTTGAGTTTTTTAATTTCAATGTCGTCATCGGAGTTTTTGAGCTCGCTACACGTATATTCACCGAGCAATTCATCTAAATCCAAATCTCCGAAATCTATAAAATCATCTTTTCCGTAAGACATGTTTAGCTGTACTCTTGTCAAACATAAAACGAAATTAATTCAGAAATAATATAAAGATTGCAATTTCTGTAGATATTTTTAATTAAACAATACAACGCAAACAAATTATGATATCAAAAGAACATCAAGTTACTTATTAATGAGATTTAGCTTTAAAGTCGGACCGATTATTTAAATTGATGTTTGTTACATAAACATAGATTATGTTGTTAGCAAATTAGTTTAATTGTCCAATTAAATTACCAGTTTAATTGTCCAAGATGATAACAAACGTGAAAGTGTTAACTGAACACAATAATTATTAATAATGAAAGGCGTAAATGAAATATTGCTTATACTAGTATCAGGTTTATGTGGAAACTGTTTACAATTTAAATCACAGCCCAATATTAGGATACCAACAGAGCTATTGTTTACGTTGTTTTCCCTTCAAAACCAACATCCAGCGCGGACATGTATCATTTCATGGCTTTATCAACCATTGCATTTGATTCAAATCAGAATGGTTTAAAAGAAATTGTTATTCTCGTGTTTCGTTATGAATTCAATGATTTCTTTTTTCAACAACTTGTACACATACTATATTGCCTCAGGGACTCAGATGTATTATAAACGGGTCCTGATTGCCTGCAAAAGCTATGCAAACTTAATTAAGCTGTAGTCAGTAAGTATGCACACTGTCTGTAATTAAACAACAACAACAACAACATAAACTTTATTACTCTCAGGCATCAACATGGTGCAAACATGAGGAACATGTACAATACAATACAATACAAACAACATTATTAAACAGTGTAACTAATGACCGACATAAACAATATATTTCAATTTGTAATTATGGTCGAGAGTCGGGAGGGGGTAGTGGGGGTGGGGGCAAGGGGTAGGGGGGCAGTCACAAAGATATTATAAATAATTACATGTCTACTTAGAGACACATACCAGTATTTCGTAAACATGATATATATTCGGTACGCGTCTTATACTATTAATATTGTCTTCCGTTAGTGGTTTTCAAAAATACTTCTAGCGGCGACAATTGTGTCATCCTTATGGCATTTAATGAAATCCTCCTTTTCCCATCTTGTTATCTCCCTTCTATCATAGTTGGTGAAGAAACCCCAGAAACATGGAGAACAAGGGAGAGTTATGTACATGTATGCGTAGAATGAACAAAGAGGGGAATAATGAAACAGAGGGTGAAACAATTATAAACAGAACAAAAAAAAAAATATGAACAAAAACAAATACAGTAATGGAATGGTATAGTAATTCTTTGTGCTAAAGAATAAATAAATGCATCCTTTTATATGCAAATTAGATTACGTTCACTGAGAAGAGGCTAACGTTGACTTATCACGGTTTGCACGGAATTTGTTTTCATGTTGGTAGAATACAAATTTATGAATGAGGGAACTTGTTTAGTAGTAAAGCGTGTGTTTCGAAATGTGATGTTTTGACGGACTTGTGGATCAAATTGTTGTGATTATAACAAGAACGGAGCAATTCGGGAGTTATTCACGTGCTTTATACACGTGCTTTATGTAATAGAGGTAGACACTTGTGATCAAGACACTTCGTTATGGATATAATTGGATTACATGAAGCTACATTTATGTGAGTACCATTGCTTTCAATTAGCAGTTTCTTGAATGTTAACATGATTTTTTTTGGTTTTTAAATAATATTAATTATATAATACTTTTTTTTTTCTATAAAAATTACTAATACTATTTAAGCAATAACATGATATTCAAATATTAGCACAAATGTACCGTCAGTAATACCAGAATGGTCTCCGTAACACAGAACCTGATCGTACAAAAACGATAGGATCTGGTTATCGTGGTATTAATAACGGTCAGTCAAACAATTTTAAAAGTGGAAATATGTCCTTTATTTCATATCTTTCCTGCGAAAACGATAGTAGGTAAGATATAAAAAGGAGGTTTTCACACCTTAAAACTATTTACACATATGAAGTGACAGGTAGTCTAATAATTATATTTAAGGTATTTACACGGGAACACATTCGCGCGCATTTACATGTTCACATACAGGCAGTTAGCAATATAACTTTTCTCTAATGAACGGTTTTTAAAATCATAGATATAAATTTACTTAGTTTAAAAAGTGTTGATTCTGACTTCTATGTTAGTAGGGATTTAAAAGAATGCAAGTTTGGATTTAAATATTGAGACTCAATAAATGTCTCCCTGGTTGTATTAAAATGACTACATTTAAGCAAGTAAAGGTAGTGTCACACTGAACTGCGACACCTGGCGAGTTGTTTGATACACAAATTTACGGCACATTTTGCGAATTTTAGCGACAAAACTCGCTCGGGGTTTCACGTCCTTATACCAACGACATGAATGCGTATGTCGCCCGAATGTTGCGCGAATGTCGCACGCATTTCCTGCGAAATATCTGATGAAGTTCTCAAATATGTCGCGATAATATCGCACGATACCTTTTCGTCATCTGTTTGACATAATTGCGAAATTTTTGTACTTGCGAAATTCGCGCGAAATTCATGCGAAAATCGCACGACAGTTATGAAATGCAATTAAGAAATGAGAAAAGTCAGAAAAAAATAAAAGCAACATACTCGAATTTCAGCAGTCATTAAGTCGTCAGACATCATTTGAGATGGATCAACCATTGGATGAGGACCCTAATTTGGCTGCAGACGACAATGCCATGCTGAAGGCTGCAGGATGTCTCCTTGCTGCTGCTGCGGTCCAAAAAGCTACGGCAAAAGCCAGAGAACGAAGAAAAAGAAGATCAAGAAAACGGAGGAGTGTATGGGTGAGAGAATGGCTTTTGATGAGACCAAAGTATGGGATGTACGAGAAGCTTATGAAGCACCTAAGAGAAAGTGATGAAAAGTCTTTCAAGAACTTTGTTAGAGTTGACCCTTTGTAATTTAAATTGTATTGGGAAGGGCCGTAACTAATGTTGTAAGAACTTGTGGCCCGACCCATTTGCATACTTTGTTACAAAATGCAATAAAATATGTTTAAACCAAGTTATTCCATAAAATGGTGGAAGATTTAGGCCCTAGACTTCAAAAGAGAGAAACCAACTTCAGAAAACCTCTGTCCACTGGATTGAAGCTTGCCATCACGCTCAGGTACCTTGCCACCGGGGACTCGTACATGTCGCTGTCATATGGGTTCCGGGTGGCCCACAACACCGTCGCCATAGTTGTGCGAGAGGTATGTCAGGCCATATATGACCACTATCATGAGGTAGCATTCAAATTTCCAACAACAGAAGAGGAGTGGAAGGAGGTGGCACAGGGTTTCTCCGAGCAGTGGAACTTCCATCACTGCTGTGGCAGCATCGATGGCAAACATGTAAGGATACAAGCTCCGCCGAAGTCAGGCAGCGTCTACTACAACTACAAAGGCTTCTACTCGATTATCATGCTGGCTCTGGTAGACGCCAACTACAAGTTTATGTATGTTGATGTGGGCGCCTATGGTGCTGACTCTAATGCTGGAGTGTTTCGTGAGTGCGGCCTATACCATGCGCTGGAGCAGGGCAAATGTAATCTACCTCCTAGTGAACCTCTACCCGGAAGTGACACTGATGTCCCCTATTTTTTAGTGGGTGATGATGCTTTTGCTATCCGAAGTTGGATGATGAAGCCTCATTCCAAGAGAGAGATGACGGCAGCAGAGCGCATTTTCAACTACAGGTTGTCCAGGGCCCGCAGGATCGTAGAGAACGCTTTTGGCATTTTAGCCAACAGGTATTTACAAGATTTTGAAAATAATCGGTCAGTTATTTCCGTCTGTTCTAGTTTCAAATAAATTTGTGACTTTATCTATGATTTATTGAAGATGGAAAATAGCAGATCGCAAATAGAGTTAAATGATAAAATCTAAGTATTCCAAATACAAGGGCGTACGTGAATTTTGTATCCCTTTTGGATTTTGTCAGCGGAAGACAACTGAATAATGTTCCTTATATACTTTAATTTCTTAGCTTTTGGAGACGTTTTTTCCCCAATTTCATGCCCAGAAGAGCAGGCATATAATTGTTTAACCGTCCGTACGTCTGTACGATCTTTGGTTTTGGTCCATGACTTAGATATTTGGTAAAATATCGCCCCGTGCTTCGCATATAGTTGAGTCATCAGCTATTTAATTTCTGGTCTTTCGAGAACATTTGATATGTCATTTACTTAAAAAAAAAGAAGAATTCTGGTTAAGCAGGTGCTAGAGGGCGTAAGCAGTGTTGCAATTTCCATTGCTGTAAGGCCGAGACTGATGTTTTCAACTTTCGGATGCTTTCGGATTTCGGATGCTTCTGGATGGTCGATTTTTCAAGAATTTGTTTAGGTATTTTGTGCAAGAAATATTCTGATCAAGTCATTACCTTCGTACTCTTTCAGATTTAGATGTCTTCACTCGTGCATGATGCAGAGACCACAGACTGTCACTAAGATTGTCCTGGCAGCGTGTGTCTTACACAACTTGTTAGCTGAAAAGAATCCTGACAGAATGCAAGGAGCAGCAGACAGGGAGGATCCAGCGACACACATAGTGCAACCAGGAGAATGGAGGCAGCAACATCAAGAGAACCTTCTCTCTGGAATGCATAAGCCACCTGGCAACACTGGAACGGGACATGGTAAACGAGTTCGAGAGTACCTTACTGAGTACTACAATGGTGTGGGAGCTGTTCCCTGGCAGAACAGGTTGGTGGGGCTACCAGAAAATGATGAACAAGTCTAAGAATATATGGAGTTGAAGGACAAAACAACAACTATTCTTTGAAGAACTTTAATAATGAAAGTGTCAAACGCAATTACATGTATTCACAAATACTTTGCTACTTCTTTTTCTTAATAAAACAATACATAAGTGTACAGTCTTTTTCTTAATAAAACATTGCTTAAGTGTACAGTCTTTAACTTAATAAAACAATGCATAAGTATATAGTACTGGTACACATGCCGAAGTATTTAGTAAAAAGGTAAAATGTCAAAATACAACTGAAGTGTCGTAGTCGCACATAACGAGTACACAAGTACTACGAACTTATACACATAATCGATCAGTGAGAAATTGCATCTTTCCTTTGAAATGCATAAATAAATGAAAAAGTCAAATGAAAATAACTGTTTTCACAAACTCTTTGCTACTTCTTTTGCTTAAACAAACAAATGATTTCGTGTACAGTACTGGTACACATACTGTAATAATAAGTGAAACGATAACGGGCCACAAAAATACAACTTAAGTGCCATAGTCACATATAATGAGTACATACGTACAACAAAATAACCCGTAATTTAGCATGTGGAAATTATTTAGTTAATCAGAGTTCTTCTCCTCACTAATAACCGTTGTAAGATTAGTATAGACAGAACCATCTTGGCAACTATGTTGCTGCTGTTGCTTAGGCTGCGGTGGCTGCTGCTGTGGCGGCGGCTGGAAGTTACCTAGTAGCTGCTAAAAGGTACCAGTTTGCTGTAAGCTGCCAGGATGCTGCGGCTCTAGAAAGGTACTAAACTGCTGCGGCTGCTGGAAGGAACTAGTCTGCTGTGAGTAATACCCTCCATGGTGGAAGTTACTGCCATAACTCTGTAAATATAATTGAAAATGATTATGAGAATCGAGAACTTATTCTACAATTTAGCACAATTTATGTTCGATTTGTATTCGTAAATGTTTCGTTTTTTTGTCAAAGTCCCCCTCTCACTTTTTAGAGGAATAGTAATGTAACTATGGTGCGTGGCTATGCTAATTTGCATAGAAATGATGTCATGCTGTATGTAGTTAAATGATCCACACAGAAGTTTGACTTGTAACAAAGTGTCATTGTGTGAACTACGTTTCAGCTTCATTTATTTAAATTTCTTGTAATTATAGCATATGTCACAATAACAGATTGCTTTGTGTCAAGGTACATACATAATTTCATTTTAAATAGTGAAAACTGCTTATTATTATTGTCATATTTCAAAAAATAATTTCATGCCAATAAATACATTTAATGTTTTACAAAACTTGGTAGTTTAGTGCTTTACCTGAGGAATTGCTTGCTGTTGCTGTATAGGCACGTTTCCCTGTTGCTTAGCAGACTTGAAACCCCGGATTACGTTCATAATCGTAAAACTGCACTCATCCCACAAAGGTTCCGGTACTCGAAGCAGCTCGGACTCCATATACCTGCTGAAGTCTCTGACTCTCCTCTCGTGCTCACTCAATACTGGGGTTCTTATATTTGAAATCAGGTTCTTTGCCTGCTGCATTATCTGCGAAGCAAAGGCAAATTTAATGAATAAATCAATTATCTTAAATAATTGTTTTTCTGAATGATTTCGTGCATGCAATTATAAAATGCAGTCTAACTAACGAGTATTTTAAATGTTTCAATGTATCTTGGACAATATTCTAAACCTACGAGGCATTTACCATGTACTCAATTTACGCCGATTTTTTTTAAAGATATATCTTGTTTAAATTTCAAGTCAATACATTTTATGTAAAACAATTTTTATAATTATCCCTGGAACCACAATGATAACTTTTGCTGGCAAGAATATTTCGAGCAATAGAACAAAACTAAAAAGTTTATTTTGAAAAAAAACAGAAAAAAAAGAAAGAAGTTTCCACTTCCTATTGAAATGAAGTTCGTTATTGAGAGTGTGACAATATTGATTTGGTATAGATAAAACAAGGTATTTCATCTATTTACGAGTTAAGTAAGTGTTTTACCTCCATCGCAGACACGTCATCGCTGTCAGCTATTGTGGATGGTGTGGCAGAAGTGGGTAGTTTTCTCGGTTTACACTTTCATTTGCCTTTGGATTGGGCTTTGGAAGTGCAAGACCCTTCAATCTGTTGACCGTCTTCTATATCCTCCTGAAGACTATGGTCATCATCGCCAAAACCATCATCATCCCCTTCATCATCCCCATCTGCATGTACTAATCCAGGGAACTGCAAACACAAAATAAGAGTCCATTGCATATACCAACAGAGCATAATAAAAGGGGAAAAAAGAAAAGAGAATGAAAACACCTTAACTGAAACCACGGACTATTAAACTTACAGTATATGTTGCTGTTGTTCTGTTACGTTGAATATGTGGTCGAAGAAACTGGTACCGCTCCAAAATCTTCTGGTCTGTGTATGAAAGCGTCACCGCAGGAGCGCCAGATTTACGCTTCAACAACTTCACAAATCTGGTTCGCATGTTGCGCATATGTGCATCCACCTGTGTAACTAAAATGTAATAGAAAACAGATGAAAAGTTAGATCTTCTACCAAAAGGTCTGGCTACAGGTAACTTATATAAATATTGTACAACTAATGATTCTGCTAATCAAAGCCAATGTTTCACAGATAGTAGTAATGTTGTAAATACCAATTAAAATATAATCAATCCGGAAAAAAACACAGTTCTTTTCAATACATTTTTCTAGGAGAAAATAACATGTTAGTTTTAATTTCAATCATTTTGATTTTCAGAATAAAGCAATTAATGCGTAACATCTACACACCTGTCGGCAGGGGACTTTGAATCTTCTCCCAATCCTCACGGTTGTGCTCAATTAACTCCTGGATTAGTCGTGTTTTCATGTCTTTGTTCTTGTAATGTTCGTGTGATTTGTCATAGAAGATTGGGTTACTGAGCCAAAATTCAGCCAGAGTATCCTGATGTCCGTCTTTCCAGGGGTACCCATTGTCCCCATCACTTGCACCCGTCTTCAGTTTCTTTGTTTGGGATGGTTGAGGCTGGGTTGCTTGGGATACATCAGAGTCTTCCGGATCCGACACGGCATGCTCTGAGACTGGCTCCGTTATTTCTGTGGGGGGCCTTGGTGCAGGGAGAGTTTTGCCTTTTTTACATCGGCGTGGCATATTGAAAATAAAACTGTTGCTCGGACGAATATCAGTTTAAGAATAAGCGCGAGTCGTCTGCGAAATACATTATATACCGATGTGTCACGTGGTCAAATGACGTAATTGAAAACAAAATACGACATAAATGCGATAATGCGAATAAAAAGAGACATTCGCGCGAAATTCACCAAACACAATTCTACAAATTCTATTGTCGCAATATAGGCACAGAATGTCGCAGATACATTGCAGTTTATTTTTAATATATTTTCAAATATAGCGCAATTATTTCGCTCTTCACAAAGTATTAGATCTATTCGGTGCCCAGACCGTCGGAATTTCTTTCTTGTCTGAAATCAGTCGCATTTTAGTTTCATAGGTCGCAAACAATTCACAAAGCTTCTCAAATTTCTCGCATGTCTTAATTCGTGGAAACTACAAAGAGAACGGTTTGAGATGGGTTCGCGATCTACGCGATGATTTTGTGAATATATTGAGAGAAATTTTGTCGCACGAATTTTTTCAACATGTTGAAAATTCAAGCGACAAGAAAACGAAGGCCTGCGACTCATGCGAAGAAATTGAGAGCTTTCGAGACATTTTTGAAACTATCTCGCGAATGCCGTTCGCAAGTGTGTCGCTTACATTCGCAGCCCAGTGTGACAGGGGTTTAATGGTACTCGTCGGCGATTTCGGTGCTAGTGCATAAATGACATGTGCGATTTTGAACCGGGGTACCATCCCATCTGCCAGTTTCGATTGGGAATCGATGATTTGCGGTTCTAAATTTGAAAAGGATTTTGCAAAGAAAAATTGGTAAAATTTTGAAGTAGTTTTCGAGTTCTAGGCTTTCTTTAAAAATGCTATATGATAACCCTTTGTTAGATAGCGTTAACTGGTGATTCCAGTCTTTTTTGTATTGATCAATAAGTATCTGTTTAATGTTTTTGCTAATAGATTTATGTTGTATTGTGGATTGATGCTGCCACAGGTCATTTCTCCCTGTAGCGTTTAGGATGCGTTGTATATGTGCAATCCATTTGTATTCATGGTTTTGATTGTTTAACATTAGTTGGTAGATCATGTCGGAGTATTTACTTTGTTTACCTGTAATTATTCTATTCTAAAAGCCTAGCATGCGGCTTTTAATGATTATAGAAATGGGATATCGTCCTAACTCGCCGTATAGCATATAAAGTGGAGTATTTTTTCTAGATTTTGTTATTTTCCTGAGGAAATCTTTATGCACCTTTTCTATAATATCAAGGTTTTCATAGCCCCATATCTCCGATCCATAAGTTAAGATGGGGACAATAGTATGATCAAATAGTTTTAAAGTTAGATCGATTGGTAAATCAAGGTTGTTGACTCTCATATACAAAAGATGTAGTGCTTTAGTTGCTTGCTCTACAACATGCTTTCTGGCTGACAAAAAAGATCCATTGTTACTGAAGAGGGTTCCAAGATATTTATATTTGTTAGTATTTCAATTTGTATACCGCCTATATCGAAAGAGTAACGGGTTGTGTTTCCAGCTCCAAATATGACAATTTGAGTTTTGGATATATTTACCTTTAACTTCCATAAATTACAGTAATCATGAAAGGCAGTTAGGCTATTTTGAAAATCTATTGGGGACTCGGATAGGATTATTGTGTCATCCGCATATAATAACACGATTAGTTTGAGCCAATTGTGGGCATCTTGATGGTTTTTTATTTCAATACCTTGACTTCCACTTATTAGCAAATGTGATTCTAGATCATTTAAGAAGATTGAGAATAAAACCGGGGATAAATTTTCTCCTTGTCTTACACCCGTTTCACAAGGGAAAAAAGTGGAGGTTACACCTCCTTGTGACACACAGGACTTAATATTTTGGTACATACTGTATATAACTTTTAAACAATTTACCATTTATAGAAGTAGATAAGAGTTTTTGTTTGAAAGTTTTATTATATTGCATATTGAAATGAGATAAGTGAAATAAAATATGTATTTAATTAGTTGTTAATATTGTTTTGTGTTTTCCGTACCATACAGTGTTCAGTCGTTTATATTGTATGCAGTCCCTATTTATGGACACCCTTATTGTTCATTGTCTAGAGATATGACACCTTGCTCAAACATATTGAGAGATATAATATAAACATGAGTTTAACATTATCTCATAACTTAAAAATAATGTGTGATTACCGAATTCGCGGATGTTTGTACTTAATTAGAAAATTACAAGACTATTATAGTTTACATAATTTAAAACATGAATATATTTGTTCACGGCATAACAGGTCCGAAGAACAAAGTTTTTTTTTAAAAAACAACCATATACATATGTAAATTATTCTGCTTTAAACATCAATTGAACCTAATTACAACTGGCAGTTGACGATTTATTTTCATGCAAATCTATTTTCAAATGACCATTACCATACACCACATACTTATTTTGTTTAACTTTAATATTTGCTACCCAAAATATTTGTATTATTTGTCCCATCTATTTACATGGTCCGCAAAATACCAGTCCGCGTTTTATACCTTACTGGTCCGCAGTCCGCTAGTCCGAAGTCCGCTAGTCCGCGTGTGTTAGTCCGCGTTTTATACCTACCCGAGTTTTTGCCATAAACCCGTTCTCCAGGCTTTATCAAAAGCTTGTGAGAAGTCCACAAAGGCACAGAATAACTTCTTTTTATTTTTTTTAAGAATTTCAATAAGGGAATTAACGGCAAACATGTGATCAGCACATGAATACCCTTTTCTAAAGCCCGCTTGATTTTCCTTAAGTAATCCATATTCATCGAGAAGTTATTTAGTCTAGAGTTTAGAATGGAGGTAAACAGTTTCCCTAAACAGCTTAGTAGTGTTATTGGTCTATAGTTGCTTGGGTCATTTTTGTCACCTTTGTTTTTATATACTGCAAAAATTGTACCTTCCAGCCAGCTATCTGGCATGCAACCGGCATCTAATATTCGATTAAATAATAATGTATAGATTGGTAATAATATGTCTTTCGTAGATTTGATAAATTCATTAAGTGTTTTGTCCGAAGGATGCTTTGGAGTTATTCAACTGGGATATGTTTTTAGCAATTTCGTGTTCAGTTATAGGACAATTTAGCATCTCTTCTGCATTTTCTAGTAGTTCATCAGTAACGTTTATGTCTGGATCTATTTCCGGGGCTGAGTTTACATTTTTGAAATATTCATATAGTTTATTTAGGGATGGTGTTGTTGTTTTGGATTTAGATTTAATACTATTCAAGAACTTCCAGTATTGCTTTGGGTTAGCGGATTGTATTTGTCTTAATTTAGTCGTTTTATTGTGTTTATACTGGTTTATATATAGATTCATGGTGCGTTTGTACTGTTTACTAGCGTTATTTAATCTAGTTTTGTTCGTCTCGTTTTTTAGTTTTCTGTAACTTTCACGTGCGTCATTATAATTTTGTCTCGCTTGATGACATTTAGGGCCATACCACGGTCTGTTATTTGAGTGTGTGTAGCGTGTTGATTGTTTTGGTATTGTTTTGTTAGCAGAGTTAGATAACAACTTCGTTATTTCATCATTGATGTGGTTTATGGAATCTGCTGTTTGTGGGTAGTTTTGTTATTTTAGCAATATTTCTTGTAAATGAGTTGAGTCAATATTATTTAGAAAATTATTTTCTGATCCTTGTTTCCACTTAGTTTGATTTGCATTTTCACGAACATTATGTTCAGACTGTATTTTAAAATTGTTTGGCTTATACTTAAAAGACCATCGTAAAATAGAATGGCCATCAGAGAAAAGAGGGTCTGTATCAACAATTTCAAAATCAGTTATAAACTTAAAACAGTCGGCAGAAGCAATAGTATAATCAATAACAGATTTACCACGAAATGTATATCGACCTATATCTTTATCATATCGACCTATACCTTGATTGTGTATAGTATACTAATCTTATTTTAATCATTTTGTTTGTTAACAATACTCCCCCCCCCCCCTCCCCCTACCCCACCACCACCACCAACTATTATGTGCATGTGGAAATGGGTACGTTCACTAATATAGAAGTATAAGTCTGATGCAGTTTCCAGAATACATACGCACTCAGTTTTCTTTTGATAATTGTAATATATATCATATTATTGTATACTTTCATATTGTCCCGTTTAGTTTGCATTGAGCTAAGCGTGCAATATTCTACGATATTGCACGCATTGATATTGCACGGGAACTTTTGCTCGTGCTTGCTAAGAGCCGCGAAATAGAAATAAGGAACTACTTTCAAATAAAAATAACGGAATCCTTCCTATAGTGACAACAAAAAAATACGAATTTTTTTTTCAACCTTTTATGGCAAAAATTGATAAAATAATTCAAATGGTCACTCACCCACTGTTTTTAACGTTATCGAATCGTAAGCAAACTTCAGAAAATCGCTTGATGTTTTTAATGACGTCATCCGACGTCCACGTCGTTTTCGCGCAAATTAATCATCCACACAAAATGAAACTGAATGGCAAGATAGGAATTCCATCAAAAGCTATAAAAATAACACAAATACAATGAAAAGTAATAGTCATACAATTAACATTGATCAAAAACAATATGAACGTATACAATAAAAAGGTTATTGAATTTGTATGGCTAAATATTACTTGGAACTCGTTGTTTTGGCGCAGGATGACTCGCAAGCTCGTCGTCCTTTGCCAAAACAACTCGTTCCAAGTAATATTTAGCCATACAAATGCAATAACCTATAATGTAGCTTAACTCCATGATGATAGTATTCATGCTCTTCTCAGTGTAATGTAACCGCATCGTGGGATAGGTGATGAACATTGTTTGATGTCGATGCTGAATAAAGAATTGAATAAAATAACCATTTTTTGTTGAGTAAGTACTGCATGATGAATCTTAAATTGTTTACATTATATTATTTCTTTTTGTAATGTATCATTTATATTTGTTAGAATAATTATGATACATAACGAGAGAAAAAAAATCAATAAACCGTTTCTTAGCCTTGATTTGTGTTCTTTGTCACTTTTGAACAATACCACAGACCTAATAACAAATAGATTGGACACTACGAAAATTACCTAAATTTCACGTGGCACAGTGCGAAAATTTCACAAATTATTTCCCAACTTTAAACACACATAGTATGAAGAGTTTTATAGATACAAGTTTCATTCATGCCAAATACCATCAGAAATTTAATTTTCTTTCCAATGATAGTATTTTTCTTTCTCTTACATTTAGAGCAAAAAAGGAGTTTGACGGAAACTTTGACTATGTCAAAACCTTGATTTTTAAGAGAAAAGCGAAAAATGAAGACATTTTTAACTTTAAACATCTTTTTATACAATTTCTTACTTCTCAAAATAAACATAAATTATTATAATACCATTTTGCTTTTCGCTATGAATCGTTTGAATGTATTCTCATCAAAATCAGTGAATAATTGAGAGAGGAGATAGAAGGAAAAGTTAAGGTGCCACGTGATATTTTGGTTACTTCATTGGTTAAGATAGGAAGTTTCCTATCTGTTTATTAATATGTCTGTGACAATACCAATAAAACATGTATCCCTATTTCAGTTGAAATACTGGACTAGTTTTATGTAAATTAAAGTAACGTGCTGAGTTGAATTGTTTAAAGGTATACACGTGTTATCTGATTACCGCGTGCCTTTAATCTAACTAACACTGGTGTCATTATCCATATATCAACTTGGTTTGGGGCGTGACATCAATTGAGTTTGTGTATTAGTCGCTAATGCCATTAGCGTGCGGACCACAGTTTTGTTTAAGATTTTTAAGAACAGAACAGAACAGAACAGAACATATTTTAATTGACTCGTACATTAAGTACATCATCATAACATATATACAACAATTACAAAATACATATTTAAATCACGTGTAACATAAAAAGGATATGATTTATATACAGACATAGATATCAGCTCTAAAGAGGAGGATCTATAAAGTATTCACACATGCGTTATAGATATTCTATGTGACATCGCATCTTTGAGATATGAAACCAATTTAAAAAGAATCATTTTGTTTTCAGTTTGCAATTAAAGTATTTTAAGTATTGTTAACTGAAAAAAATATAACAACAATGATTAAAATAAGATTAGTATACTAAAAACAGTCAAGGTCGACAAATTCAGTAAAGTTCATAACAGGTCAGCGGTTTCTAACTATTTTCAACTTGCAAATAAGCCATTAAATACAAAATTAAAAAAGCTGATTTAGCTTAATATATTCGAATATATGTTGTTTACTAAGATATACGCAAAAAAAAATATAAAAACAATGATTAAAATAAGATTAGTATACTAAAAACAGTCCATGTCGGCGAAGTCTGTAAAGTTTATAAAAGGTCAGCGTTTTCTAACTGTTTTCAACTCCCAAATAAACCCTTAAATACAAAATAAAAAACGCTGATTTTGCTTAATATATTCACATACATGTTGTTTTACGGAGATATACTCAAAAAAATATAACAACAATGCTAATAATAAGATTAGTATTATGTACACAATCAAGGTCAGCAAAATTCATAAAAAGTCAGCGTTTTCTATCTATTTTCAACTTCCAAATAAACCATTAAAAACAAAATAAAAACCGCTGATTTTGCTTAATATATTCAAATACATGTTGTTTTACGGAGATATACTCAAAAAAATGTTTAATTATATTTAATAAGTAAATAATTAACAAGGTCAGCGTTTTCTCAAAGGTCAGCGTTTTCCTCACCAATTTTGAGTCAGCGCGTAGCTGACGTCAGCCATGAAAGTCAGCGAATTAGACCGACCCATCAAAATTTACAGACTAACATTTCAACACAACAAACCTCTCGAACTATTGAACTAGTCTGTGACATACTGAATGAATCCGCAATCGCGTGCACAACGAAAAAGAAACCAAGAAAAGGATACCCAAAACTACAAGTATGGAATGAGGATATTAAAAGTAAACTGGATGCAAATAAGACAGCTCTCAGAAATTGGAAAAGTAACGGACGACCAATATTTGAAACAAATATATACGTAATGAAAAAGAAATATACAAGACAAGAATTCAGAAATGCAGTGAGAGTGGAGACGGCAAGAAGGCGCCTAAGAGATCGGGATGAAATTATCAATGCAAAATTTACAGACGCTAAACTATTCCATAAACTGGTGAACAAACAGAGAAAAACTTCACTACAACTCATAGAGGATCTAAACGTAGATGACAAAACATACTCGGGAGAGGATATTATTCTTGGCTTTAAACAACATTTTGAACAACTAGCTGAAAATAGTAGCAACACGTCATATGACGTAAAATACCATGAAAATATAGAAGAAGAAATTCCGTGGATAAAAGAACTCACATCTGAAAAGACTGGTATTGATATTAGTAATCACGAAATCAAAAAAGCTGTACAATCAATTAACCGTCGCAAATCTCCAGATGTATTCGGGCTCTGTATTGAGAACTTCTTGCATGCAGGCGATGTGATCATACCCATCTTACATTACGTACTGAATGATATGGTGCTCAGTGGTGAAATACCAGACTTTCTGAAAACTGGACTAGTCTCTCCAATATTTAAGAAGAAAGGGGATAAACATGATGTAAAAAATTACAGGGGAATAACAGTTCTACCCGTTTTACTGGAATATGTTGTTCGTGAAAAAATGAGACCAGTGATTGATCCTCAACAAAGCGTCCTTCAACGTGGATTTACGAAAAATACTTCACCAACGAACTGTTCGCTAATAGTGGAGGAGTTTGTACGAGAAAGTAAAGACTGTAAGCAAATAGCCTATATTGCATTACTGGATGCCAAATCTGCTTTTGATGTAGTGAATCATGACCATCTCATGCGAAAATTATATCATATGGGGGTGGAGAATGAACTCTGGAAAATAATAAACAATCTACACCGTAACGCATCTTCGTCAATTAAATGGGGGGGGACATAACTCTGAAACATTTCCAATCAACCTTGGTGTCAGACAGGGAGGTATACTGAGTGCAGATCTGTACAAAGTTCATATCAACACGTTGCTTCAAAAGCTGCAAAATATACATATCGGTGGATCTATCGGCAACATAAGCTGCTGTGCTCCAACATGTGCAGATGACGTCGCACTACTAAGCAATGATCCGGAAGAGCTACAAATTCTAATAAACATTGCTGTACAGTATAGCAAGATGGTAAGATATCAACTGCAACCTACAAAGAGTCACGCCCTCATAGTAAAACCAAACTGCAGAACCAAATGCAACAATGAAGTACAGTGGAAGATGAATGGTAAAGATATGGACGTCACAGAAAAAGCCTCGCATTTAGGTATCATCAGATCAACTTCGATTGACAATACAGCTAAAGAAACGGTTCAACAGAACATAAACAAAGCACGAAGGACGACATACAGTCTCATGTCAGCCGGTCTCCATGGCGAAAACGGTCTAGATCCTGAAACATCTATACATCTACTCAGAATTTACGTATTACCGATACTTACGTACGGACTCGAACTAATACTACCGAAAGGTAAATACCTGCAAAATCTGGAAGCTTTCCTCAGAAAACTACTAAAACAAATTCTGTCGATGCCAACAAACACAGCTGATCCTGCAGCATTCATTATATCTGGAATACTACCTGTTGAAGCCCAAATACATATAAAAGCACTAACACTGTACCACAACGTCTGCAAACAGACCGACGAGAGTATAGAAAAGCAAATAGCTACACGACAGCTAACAGTGAAAAGTATGGACAGTAGCAGCTGGTTTGTTGAAATAGACAAACTTTTGTGTAAATACAAACTTCCTGATGCAACACATCTCTTAAACAACTCTTTCTCAAAAGAGGAATGGAAAACGAAACTACACTCAGCAATAAACAAATATTGGGAACAGAAACTAATCAATAACTCCAAACTATACTCAACACTCCGACTCCTGAACGTAGACGTCTACACCGTCGGTAAAGTACATCCAATAATACATACCCGAAGCTCTTCAAAAGTAGAAGTTTCTCGTTTACCAATCAAACTGAAACTAGTTTCTGGAACCTACAGCCTACAAAGCAATAAAGCGGCATTCAACCATTTAGAAACGGATCCAACCTGTAAACTGTGCAGAGAACAAGAAGAAGACGTCGAACACTTTATACTTCAATGCAGTGCACTGGAATCAGTGAGGGAGTCGGTACTGAGTGATATTGATGAATGCTTGCATGAGATTTGCGGTGTACACCTAGAAAGCATTAGCAACTTAACAAAGCTTAAAATAATACTAGACAGCACCTCGCTTAGCATGCTTGTAGACATTAGTCGCAATGTAGACCTTACCCAGCTTGAATTTCATACACACAGACTGTGCTACTTTTTACACTGTGCTAGATATAAAATGCTCGAAAAAATACCTGTTAGGAGAAAACGAAGGGGACGTGACACACGATAAGGCTAATAAATAAATAAATTTGAAACAAATAATCTCAGTATAGTGGTGAAAGTGTTTATTATCTCATATCGCGTGTGGCAGCTGTAATTATTCGTACTGGTGGTGGATTTATTGCCCGATACTATAAACCTACTCTTCGGAGGTTGTCCTACTACGGACGGAACGAACAACAACAACAACAACAACAATGGCCGACGCGTGAAATAAGAGTATAGGATTTTTTTAAAAAAAATCTTCTTCTCGGAAACTACAAGAGCCAGAGGTTTGATATTTTACATTTATTATAAGCTTATGGTCCTTTACCAAGTTTGTTCAAATGGTGACCCTGGGGTCACATTTGGCCCCGCCCCAAGGGTCACATGTTTGCTTCCTGGTCAAATCGTACTTAAGTCAAATCGTACTCAGGTCAAATCGTACTATTTTGGTCAATTCACTCTCACTTTTCGGTCAAATCGTACTCATGGCAGGTCAAATCACTCTCATGCTATTTATGAGTACGATTTGACCAACATAATGAGTACGACTTTTATCAAAAACGTTTACTAGTTTATATATGATACAGAACGTAGAAATAAATTATATTAAAAAAATTCTTCATTGTTGATTGTTGATTAATTAGTCAATGTTGAGTGCAAAATGTAAGTTGGTTATATCTGGTATATTTTATTGTGTATTGTTATATTAAACTGTTGTTTGTAATAGTGTGTTTTGTAATATTGAATGTCAGCCATTTATATGTAGTATGGCTAATGGAATTATGAAAATTGTCAATTGAATGTTTAATAAAGTTGGAAACTTGAATACATCATGTACAGTACACTAGCGGATCCAGGGGGGGGCGCACCCGGCGCGCGCCCCCCCTAAAAATTCCGGATCATACATGTATGTCCATGTTACTGTAGATATAATATCAAACAATTTCAATGCACGCCCTCAGTATTAAAAAATTTCTCGCTCGCTTCGCTCGCTCTACGCATAATGACTAATGAGTGGTTTAATTAACACATTGTTAAATCCTTTTATTTGAAAACGGACTTTTTTATTCATACATGTCCATGTTACTGTAGATAAAATATCAAACAATTTCGATGCACGCCCTCAGTATTTTTTTTTTTTCGCTCGCTTGACGCATAATGGCTAATGAGTGGTTTAATTAACAAATTGTTAAAACCCTTTATTTTAAAACGGACTTTTTTATTCATACATGTATGTTCATGATACTGTAGATAAAATATCAAACAATTTCGATGCACGCCCTGTTTACTAGCGTTATTTAATCTAGTTTTGTTCGTCTCGTTTTTTAGTTTTCTGTAACTTTCACGTGCGTCATTATAATTTTGTCTCGCTTGATGACATTTAGGGCCATACCACGGTCTGTTATTTGAGTGTGTGTAGCGTGTTGATTGTTTTGGTAGTGTTTTGTTAGCAGAGTTAGATAACAACTTCGTTATTTCATCATTGATGTGGTTTATGGAATCTGCTGTTTGTGGGTAGTTTTGTAATTTTAGCAATATTTCTTGTAAATGAGTTGAGTCAATATTATTTAGAAAATTATTTTCTGATCCTTGTTTCCACTTAGTTTGATTTGCATTTTCACGAACATTATGTTCAGACTGTATTTTAAAATTGTTTGGCTTATACTTAAAAGACCATCGTAAAATAGAATGGCCATCAGAGAAAAGAGGGTCTGTATCAACAATTTCAAAATCAGTTATAAACTTAAAACAGTCGGCAGAAGCAATAGTATAATCAATAACAGATTTACCACGAAATGTATATCGACCTATATCTTTATCATATCGACCTATACCTTGATTGTGTATAGTATACTAATCTTATTTTAATCATTTTTTTGGTTAACAATACTCCCCCCCCCCCCCCCCCCCCTCCCCCTACCCCACCACCACCACCAACTATTATGTGCATGTGGAAATGGGTACGTTCACTAATATAGAAGTATAAGTCTGATGCAGTTTCCAGAATACATACGCACTCAGTTTTCTTTTGATAATTGTAATATATATCATATTATTGTATACTTTCTTTCATATTGTCCCGTTTAGTTTGCATTGAGCTAAGCGTGCAATATTCTACGATATTGCACGCATTGATATTGCACGGGAACTTTTGCTCGTGCTTGCTAAGAGCCGCGAAATAGAAATAAGGAACTACTTTCAAATAAAAATAACGGAATCCTTCCTATAGTGACAACAAAAAAATACGATTTTTTTTTTCAACCTTTTATGGCAAAAATTGATAAAATAATTCAAATGGTCACTCACCCACTGTTTTTAACGTTATCGAATCGTAAGCAAACTTCAGAAAATCGCTTGATGTTTTTAATGACGTCATCCGACGTCCACGTCGTTTTCGCGCAAATTAATCATCCACACAAAATGAAACTGAATGGCAAGATAGGAATTCCATCAAAAGCTATAAAAATAACACAAATACAATGAAAAGTAATAGTCATACAATTAACATTGATCAAAAACAATATGAACGTATACAATAAAAAGGTTATTGAATTTGTATGGCTAAATATTACTTGGAACTCGTTGTTTTGGCGCAGGATGACTCGCAAGCTCGTCGTCCTTTGCCAAAACAACTCGTTCCAAGTAATATTTAGCCATACAAATGCAATAACCTATAATGTAGCTTAACTCCATGATGATAGTATTCATGCTCTTCTCAGTGTAATGTAACCGCATCGTGGGATAGGTGATGAACATTGTTTGATGTCGATGCTGAATAAAGAATTGAATAAAATAACCATTTTTTGTTGAGTAAGTACTGCATGATGAATCTTAAATTGTTTACATTATATTATTTCTTTTTGTAATGTATCATTTATATTTGTTAGAATAATTATGATACATAACGAGAGAAAAAAAATCAATAAACCGTTTCTTAGCCTTGATTTGTGTTCTTTGTCACTTTTGAACAATACCACAGACCTAATAACAAATAGATTGGACACTACGAAAATTACCTAAATTTCACGTGGCACAGTGCGAAAATTTCACAAATTATTTCCCAACTTTAAACACACATAGTATGAAGAGTTTTATAGATACAAGTTTCATTCATGCCAAATACCATCAGAAATTTAATTTTCTTTCCAATAATAGTATTTTTCTTTCTCTTACATTTAGAGCAAAAAAGGAGTTTGACGGAAACTTTGACTATGTCAAAACCTTGATTTTTAAGAGAAAAGCGAAAAATGAAGACATTTTTAACTTTAAACATCTTTTTATACAATTTCTTACTTCTCAAAATAAACATAAATTATTATAATACCATTTTGCTTTTCGCTATGAATCGTTTGAATGTATTCTCATCAAAATCAGTGAATAATTGAGAGAGGAGATAGAAGGAAAAGTTAAGGTGCCACGTGATATTTTGGTTACTTCATTGGTTAAGATAGGAAGTTTCCTATCTGTTTATTAATATGTCTGTGACAATACCAATAAAACATGTATCCCTATTTCAGTTGAAATACTGGACTAGTTTTATGTAAATTAAAGTAACGTGCTGAGTTGAATTGTTTAAAGGTATACACGTGTTATCTGATTACCGCGTGCCTTTAATCTAACTAACACTGGTGTCATTATCCATATATCAACTTGGTTTGGGGCGTGTCATCAATTGAGTTTGTGTATTAGGTCTCACACCACAATTAATTTTCCCATAGGGTTACTGTACAGCCTTTTCCAACATCTGAGCTTCAAAGCAGGGCAGCAGACATTGTTGTTGGTTTAATATCTTCAGTATAGCCAAGACCAGTAATTTAAAACAATAAAATATATAAGTTAGCCAGGTTGTTTTTTTTCCTCGCTCATGTTTTGTGAACCCTATGGAAAATACAAAATTCATACACTATCTAGCTGAATATGTGGTGCTTCGGTCAAACAATTCTGAAATTTGAATGAAACCTCATATCAACATGGGATTTTCTGTATCATCTGTCTTTTACACTGCAGATGTATGCTAAAGCAAAGAAAAGCCTATTTTTCAAATTAAAAATTGCCTAAAATTGAGAAAAAATAGAATTATTTTCTGTTTTCCTTTTGTCTCTAGGTCCGTGAGCTTTCAGGGGAGATAATAGAGGTGTGAGACCATTAGTCGCTGATGCCATTAGCGTGCGGACCACAGTTTTATTTAAGATTTTTAAGAACAGAACAGAACATATTTTAATTGACTCGTACATTAAGTACATCATCATAACATATATACAACAATTACAAAATACATATTTAAATCACGTGTAACATAAAAAATATATGATTTATATACAGACATAGATATCAGCTCTAAAGAGGAGGATCTATAAAGTATTCACACATGCGTTATAGATATTCTATGTGACATCGCATCTTTGAGATATGAAACCAATTTAAAAAGAATCATTTTGTTTTCAGTTTGCAATTAAAGTATTTTAAGTATTGTTAACTGAAAAAAATATAACAACAATGATTAAAATAAGATTAGTATACTAAAAACAGTCAAGGTCGGCAAATTCAGTAAAGTTCATAACAGGTCAGCGGTTTCTAACTATTTTCAACTTGCAAATAAGCCATTAAATACAAAATTAAAAAAGCTGATTTAGCTTAATATATTCGAATATATGTTGTTTACTAAGATATACGCAAAAAAAAATATAAAAACAATGATTAAAATAAGATTAGTATACTAAAAACAGTCCATGTCGGCGAAGTCTGTAAAGTTTATAAAAGGTCAGCGTTTTCTAACTGTTTTCAACTCCCAAATAAACCCTTAAATACAAAATAAAAAACGCTGATTTTGCTTAATATATTCACATACATGTTGTTTTACGGAGATATACTCAAAAAAATATAACAACAATGCTAATAATAAGATTAGTATTATGTACACAATCAAGGTCAGCAAAATTCATAAAAAGTCAGCGTTTTCTATCTATTTTCAACTTCCAAATAAACCATTAAAAACAAAATAAAAACCGCTGATTTTGCTTAATATATTCAAATACATGTTGTTTTACGGAGATATACTCAAAAAAATGTTTAATTATATTTAATAAGTAAATAATTAACAAGGTCAGCGTTTTCTCAAAGGTCAGCGTTTTCCTCACCAATTTTGAGTCAGCGCGTAGCTGACGTCAGCCATGAAAGTCAGCGAATTAGACCGACCCATCAAAATTTACAGACTAACATTTCAACACAACAAACCTCTCGAACTATTGAACTAGTCTGTGACATACTGAATGAATCCGCAATCGCGTGCACAACGAAAAAGAAACCAAGAAAAGGATACCCAAAACTACAAGTATGGAATGAGGATATTAAAAGTAAACTGGATGCAAATAAGACAGCTCTCAGAAATTGGAAAAGTAACGGACGACCAATATTTGAAACAAATATATACGTAATGAAAAAGAAATATACAAGACAAGAATTCAGAAATGCAGTGAGAGTGGAGACGGCAAGAAGGCGCCTAAGAGATCGGGATGAAATTATCAATGCAAAATTTACAGACGCTAAACTATTCCATAAACTGGTGAACAAACAGAGAAAAACTTCACTACAACTCATAGAGGATCTAAACGTAGATGACAAAACATACTCGGGAGAGGATATTATTCTTGGCTTTAAACAACATTTTGAACAACTAGCTGAAAATAGTAGCAACACGTCATATGACGTAAAATACCATGAAAATATAGAAGAAGAAATTCCGTGGATAAAAGAACTCACATCTGAAAAGACTGGTATTGATATTAGTAATCACGAAATCAAAAAAGCTGTACAATCAATTAACCGTCGCAAATCTCCAGATGTATTCGGGCTCTGTATTGAGAACTTCTTGCATGCAGGCGATGTGATCATACCCATCTTACATTACGTACTGAATGATATGGTGCTCAGTGGTGAAATACCAGACTTTCTGAAAACTGGACTAGTCTCTCCAATATTTAAGAAGAAAGGGGATAAACATGATGTAAAAAATTACAGGGGAATAACAGTTCTACCCGTTTTATTGAAAATACTGGAATATGTTGTTCGTGAAAAAATGAGACCAGTGATTGATCCTCAACAAAGCGTCCTTCAACGTGGATTTACGAAAAATACTTCACCAATGAACTGTTCGCTAATAGTGGAGGAGTTTGTACGAGAAAGTAAAGACTGTAAGCAAATAGCCTATATTGCATTACTGGATGCCAAATCTGCTTTTGATGTAGTGAATCATGACCATCTCATGCGAAAATTATATCATATGGGGGTGGAGAATGAACTCTGGAAAATAATAAACAATCTACACCGTAACGCATCTTCGTCAATTAAATGGGGGGGGGGACATAACTCTGAAACATTTCCAATCAACCTTGGTGTCAGACAGGGAGGTATACTGAGTGCAGATCTGTACAAAGTTCATATCAACACGTTGCTTCAAAAGCTGCAAAATATACATATCGGTGGATCTATCGGCAACATAAGCTGCTGTGCTCCAACATGTGCAGATGACGTCGCACTACTAAGCAATGATCCGGAAAAGCTACAAATTCTAATAAACATTGCTGTACAGTATAGCAAGATGGTAAGATATCAACTGCAACCTACAAAGAGTCACGCCCTCATAGTAAAACCAAACTGCAGAACCAAATGCAACAATGAAGTACAGTGGAAGATGAATGGTAAAGATATGGACGTCACAGAAAAAGCCTCGCATTTAGGTATCATCAGATCAACTTCGATTGACAATACAGCTAAAGAAACGGTTCAACAGAACATAAACAAAGCACGAAGGACGACATACAGTCTCATGTCAGCCGGTCTCCATGGCGAAAACGGTCTAGATCCTGAAACATCTATACATCTACTCAGAATTTACGTATTACCGATACTTACGTACGGACTCGAACTAATACTACCGAAAGGTAAATACCTGCAAAATCTGGAAGCTTTCCTCAGAAAACTACTAAAACAAATTCTGTCGATGCCAACAAACACAGCTGATCCTGCAGCATTCATTATATCTGGAATACTACCTGTTGAAGCCCAAATACATATAAAAGCACTAACACTGTACCACAACGTCTGCAAACAGACCGACGAGAGTATAGAAAAGCAAATAGCTACACGACAGCTAACAGTGAAAAGTATGGACAGTAGCAGCTGGTTTGTTGAAATAGACAAACTTTTGTGTAAATACAAACTTCCTGATGCAACACATCTCTTAAACAACTCTTTCTCAAAAGAGGAATGGAAAACGAAACTACACTCAGCAATAAACAAATATTGGGAACAGAAACTAATCAATAACTCCAAACTATACTCAACACTCCGACTCCTGAACGTAGACGTCTACACCGTCGGTAAAGTACATCCAATAATACATACCCGAAGCTCTTCAAAAGTAGAAGTTTCTCGTTTACCAATCAAACTGAAACTAGTTTCTGGAACCTACAGCCTACAAAGCAATAAAGCGGCATTCAACCATTTAGAAACGGATCCAACCTGTAAACTGTGCAGAGAACAAGAAGAAGACGTCGAACACTTTATACTTCAATGCAGTGCACTGGAATCAGTGAGGGAGTCGGTACTGAGTGATATTGATGAATGCTTGCATGAGATTTGCGGTGTACACCTAGAAAGCATTAGCAACTTAACAAAGCTTAAAATAATACTAGACAGCACCTCGCTTAGCATGCTTGTAGACATTAGTCGCAATGTAGACCTTACCCAGCTTGAATTTCATACACACAGACTGTGCTACTTTTTACACTGTGCTAGATATAAAATGCTCGAAAAAATACCTGTTAGGAGAAAACGAAGGGGACGTGACACACGATAAGGCTAATAAATAAATAAATTTGAAACAAATAATCTCAGTATAGTGGTGAAAGTGTTTATTATCTCATATCGCGTGTGGCAGCTGTAATTATTCGTACTGGTGGTGGATTTATTGCCCGATACTATAAACCTACTCTTCGGAGGTTGTCCTACTACGGACGGAACGAACAACAACAACAACAACAACAATGGCCGACGCGTGAAATAAGAGTATAGGATTTTTTTAAAAAAAATCTTCTTCTCGGAAACTACAAGAGCCAGAGGTTTGATATTTTACATTTATTATAAGCTTATGGTCCTTTACCAAGTTTGTTCAAATGGTGACCCTGGGGTCACATTTGGCCCCGCCCCAAGGGTCACATGTTTGCTTCCTGGTCAAATCGTACTTAAGTCAAATCGTACTCAGGTCAAATCGTACTATTTTGGTCAATTCACTCTCACTTTTCGGTCAAATCGTACTCATGGCAGGTCAAATCACTCTCATGCTATTTATGAGTACGATTTGACCAACATAATGAGTACGACTTTTATCAAAAACGTTTACTAGTTTATATATGATACAGAACGTAGAAATAAATTATATTAAAAAAATTCTTCATTGTTGATTGTTGATTAATTAGTCAATGTTGAGTGCAAAATGTAAGTTGGTTATATCTGGTATATATATTGTGTATTGTTATATTAAACTGTTGTTTGTAATAGTGTGTTTTGTAATATTGAATGTCAGCCATTTATATGTAGTATGGCTAATGGAATTATGAAAATTGTCAATTGAATGTTTAATAAAGTTGGAAACTTGAATACATCATGTACAGTACACTAGCGGATCCAGGGGGGGGCGCACCCGGCGCGCGCCCCCCCTAAAAATTCCGGATCATACATGTATGTCCATGTTACTGTAGATATAATATCAAACAATTTCAATGCACGCCCTCAGTATTAAAAAATTTCTCGCTCGCTTCGCTCGCTCTACGCATAATGACTAATGAGTGGTTTAATTAACACATTGTTAAATCCTTTTATTTGAAAACGGACTTTTTTATTCATACATGTCCATGTTACTGTAGATAAAATATCAAACAATTTCGATGCACGCCCTCAGTATTTTTTTTTTTTCGCTCGCTTGACGCATAATGGCTAATGAGTGGTTTAATTAACAAATTGTTAAAACCCTTTATTTTAAAACGGACTTTTTTATTCATACATGTATGTTCATGATACTGTAGATAAAATATCAAACAATTTCGATGCACGCCCTCAGTATAAATTTTTTTTCCGCTCGCTTCGCTCGCTCGACGCATAATGGCTAATGAGTGGTTTAATTAACACATTGTTAAATCCTTTTATTTGTAAACGGACTTTTTTTATTCATACATGTATGTCCATGTTACTGTAGATAAAATATCAAACAACTTCGATGCACGCCCTCAGTATAACTTTTTTTTTTCGCTCGCTTCGCTCGCTCGACGCATAATGGCTAATGAGTGGTTTAATTAAAACATTGATAATTCCTTTTATTGGAAAACGGAGTTTTTTACCCTATCAATGCACTACCGCAACCGTTTTATGAGGCTAGAAACGGACCCAAAATTTTCCAAAATCTTACGCCCCCCCTAAGCTGAAATCCTGGATCCGCCCCTGCAGTAGCATGTTGATTATTAACTGGGAGCTCGACTTATAAAGTTAGAAAGTGTCCATTCTAACGGATGGCGGGAGGTATACCATACTGGTTCTACCCAGGAAAAATGTAATGGTCTGCCAATCGAACGTCATATAGAGCCGAAAATAAAGTATGTCATGCTGTGACGTAGAACACCATTCAAACAAGCAAACAAAGACATTATTAACCGATTGTCATTACTAAATGCCAACTTTAGGGTACGGATCGTCTCTGGTATGTCGTCATGTAGGCCAGATATGGAGCTATGATATAACCTAGATGAAGTAATGTGCAAAAAAGTAAACAACCTTGTACGTATTTCTAATCGTATGACTCGTGTATTGAATCATGTGTGTAGTCATGTAGAGGTTATCTTCAACTATTGGCAGTGAATATAAAGATATGCAAATTAGTTGACAACTAAAGCAACATATGCCTCGTCACGAAGAGTTACGACATAACTTCTAGCATATTAATATATAAATGAACGTCTACGATAACAAATCCATTAATTAATTCAGATCACGGAACTAATACAATGCCAAGAAACCAAGGAATGAGATATTGAATATTATGTTGATACTTGTACACATGTCACTGTAATAAACAATGTAGTAATATGGAACTTCTGATGGTACTGGTCCGTATGTTCTGTGCATTTACCAAGTTGTTCTGTGTTAACTACATTTTGTCCTGTAGAAACATCATTTTGTTCTGTACATTTGTCATTATGTTATGTGCATTTACTAGCTCGTTCTGTACAAACGACATTTTGTTGCGTGCATACATCATTTCGTTCTGTGCATTTGTGATTATGTTACGTACTAACGACATTTTGTTGTGTGCATCAGGGGTTCCACTAATTTTCAAATCAAGGAAGTTCAAACTTCCTTCATGTCAATTTTGGAAGTTCAAGGGAAAATTTAAGGAAGTTCACACTTAACGCGACATCACCGTTCGAATTAGTGTTTGTGTTAATAAAATATAAATAACTATGCATAGTTCATGTTCTTTAAATGTGTTTTTAAAACATTTAAAGTACATAATTTATGGATATTTTTTAAATTTATTAAATTATTTATTAAATTATTCATTAAATTAAAATATATTAAATAGCTTAATGTTTGTATTAAGTTTACTTTAAGTTTATTGAATTTATCATCATCATGATTCATCAATCATCATCATCATCATCAACAACAAAAATCATGGCCCTTTGAAATGTTGGCAACTTGCAGCTTGACACACTTTGCAGAACATACGCTTAGAGTCAGAATTGAAGTCGAGCCAATCAAACTGACGGAGCATGGCTTCTTGGAACACTTTTGGTCTACTACTATTATCCACCTTAGGTTTTTTAGCTGGCAGCTGTATTTCACAGGAACTTACAGTGTGCGCGGGCGCAGCATCATTTTTACGTTTTTGAGTGACACCGAAATGCAATAGAGAACGTTGCGACATTTTGACGCTTATGACGGTCTAAACTAAAGCAGACAATATTTAACCCTTTCTTAAATTTACTCATATTTTTACTCATTTTCATAAATAAAAGATGTTCTATTATGCTTTAAAATTGCTTCTCGCCGTATACAAACAATCATATAAATCGGCAGCTAAGATTTTATTCAAAACAATTACTCGATCGTCAAACTGTTGCATCTTCATAATCAGCTAATGTCTCGTAATCCGTTTGCCATTTCTACCTTTCATAATTAGTCAATCAGTCACAACGTCAAAGTAAAAAATCGCGCTGAATGCAAACAATCGCAAACAATCATTATAAATCGGCAGCGTAATATTTTATTTAAAACAATTACACGTTCGGATAAGGTATCTGTAATAAACAAACGGGTGCATAAAACGAACCTGCCTTTCATAATTAGTCAATCGGTCACTAACGTCAATGTAAAAATTCGCGCTGAATGCAAACAATCGCAAACATTCATTATAAATCGGCAGCGTATTCCGTAATATTTTATTTAAAATAATTAGGTGCATAAAACAAACCTGCCAATCATAATTATTCAATCAGTCATCAATTAAACGTAATCCACTTTAATCCCATTAATTAATTGCCACACTTCTTTGAACCCAGAAGCGATGTTTGTTTACATAATACTTGACACAATACACAATTCAATTTACACACGTGGCTAACCCCATAATAAAACTGGATCCAACCGGTTTCACCTGTCGAACGCTGTCACAGTAACACAGTGGGTGTTAATTTAATCGCTTTACAACTTGGCTGTGCAGCGTTTGGATGTAATTGGACCCGATGGGCGGAGCTATATCGGTGATTTAAGCAATTTGACACTGACAGCTGTACGCCCGCGGTATAGAAAGTCGGCGTACATTGATGTTTTTGGAAGTTCAGTGTACGTCTTTGATCTCAATTTTCGGCGTACAACTCAAATTTCCGGACGTAATATACGGCCGTACGGCCATTAACGGAACCCCTGGTGCATACATCATTTCGTTCTGTGCATTTGTCATTATGTTATGTGCAGTTACTAACTCGTTCTGTACTAACGACATTTTGTTGTGTGCATACATCATTTCGTTCTGTGCATTTGTCATTATGTTATGTACATTTACTAAATCGTTTTGTACTAAAGACCGTTTGTCATGTGCGGACATCATTTATTTCTGTGTATTAGTCATTATTTCGCGTCATTCATTCACACTATGCGTATTTTGAAATAAACATCTGTCAAAACCACATCTCTACCTAACCTCTGTGCTCATACTCTCCAAAGAAATAATCCTGAAAAACACAGTAAAATACTTACTATTCATGACATCAGACATACTACTTTAACCTCAGGTTAGATTTAACAATGAAATAGAAACTAATCTTCGGAAAAACACATGCAAACTAGAAACGTTGGATTCTTTCAAGGAACTATTTCAGCACCCTACGATCAGGAAGTACTTCCTGACTGGTCTGACACCATACATCTCTGTCGACGTCTCACCAAATACCAAGAATCTTGGCAAACGATGAAAAACGGTGGAAATGCAAAATTTCTTGATGGCACTAATATTTTTCTGAATTAACTTTATATGAAATGCTACAAAAGAAAACAATTTTTCGGCTTGAATGTTTTAAATATACAGAAAATTATGCTCAGAATTATATTGCGGTAGCATAAAGGTTTGTACTTTGGCATATCACTCCGTCTCAAAACATTTAATTAGGCACCATTTTATCGTTCCCATGTAACAGTACAGCATTTTGTTTACCAGCGATTTCCAATATCACATAGCTCTTAACAATATACCGTAAATTAAATAAGTAACCTAAAATATATATCAAAATGTAGATAATAAGTCGTGTTTCTTTCGATTGTTTACATGTCAATCAGCAGCCGATAGTTGGTGGTGTCACGGTGTTGAAGTTCTGTTTTTTTATATTTAGCTATGGTCATGTGACAAATTATCATGTGATCGCAGACTACTTTCTTAGACGTTGACAGAGGTCAATGTAATGGCCTCTGGGAGAGATTGTATCTTATATCGAATCAACTTGGTCACTGGTTATACATATCGGGTGTTGATAATATTATGTATAAATTCATAAAATATGTAAAATCATATAAATATCACAACAATCAAAGTTTGTATTTGTGGTGAAATCCGTACTTAATTCAAATCGTAGGCCTACTCAGGTCAAGTCGTACTCATTTTTAGCTCTACTGGCGATGGCGAGTTGTGCGTCGTCCGTCGTCCGTCTGTTAACTTTTGCCTTGTGAACACTCTAGGGCCTTCATTATTAATCAAATCTTTATGAAACTTTGCCAGTGTCTTTATATCAATGAAAGCTCGGACAAGTTCGAAAACCAGCCGGATCCGATAAATTTCACCAGAGTTATGGCCCTTGTTTTGCTGAAATTGCCATATATAGCCTTGTGAACACTCTAGCACCTTCATTTATTATTTGATCTTTACCAAACTTGCACAGATTGTTAATATCAATAAAAGCTCGGACAAGTTCGAAAACCAGCCAAATCGGATCAGTAACACCGGAGTTATGGCCCTTGTTTTTTCTGAAAATTGCTATTTTCTGCCTTGTGAACGCTCTAACACCTTCATTTATTATTTGATCATTACCAAACTTGCACAGATTGTTAATACCAATGACAGCTTGGACAAGTTCGGAAATCAGCTAAATTGGGTCAGTAACACCAGAGTTATGGCCCTTGTTTTTTCTGAAAAATGCCATATTCTGCCTTGTGAACACTCTAGCACATTCATTTATTATTTTATCTTTACCAAACTTGCTAAGATTGTTAATAACTATGAAAGCTCAAATAAATTCGAAAACCAGCTAAATCGGATCAGTAACACCGGAGTTGTGGCCCTTGTTTTTTTTCTGAAAAATGCTATTTTCTGCCTTGTGAACACTCTAGGGCCTTCAATATTAATCGGACCTTTACTTAACTTTGCCAGTGTCTTTATATCAATGAAAGCTCGGACAAGTTTGGAAACCGGCAAGATCGAAATAATTTCACCAGAGTTATGGCCCTTGTTTTGCTGAAAAATGCCATATTAAGCCTTGTGCACACTCTAGCACCTTCATTTATTATTTGATCTTTACCACACTTGCACAGGTTGTTAATATCAATGAAAGCTCGGACAAGTTCGAAAACCAGCTAGATCGGACCATTAACAGCGGAGTTATTGCCCTTGATTTAGTTAAAAATGCTATATTTTGCCTCATTAAGACAATAGGGCCTTCTTCTTTCGTCCAATCTTTACCAAACTTTACCTGATTGTTTAAATAAATGAAAGCTCGGACAACTTCTACGACCAGCTAGATCGGACCAGTAACAGATGAGTTATGGCCCTTGATTTAGTTAAAAATGCTATATTTTGACTCGTTAAGACGATAGGGCCTTTATCTTTCATTCGATCTTTACCAAACTTTACCAGATTGTTTATATAGTAGAGCGTCCACAGGCCCTCTTGGGCCTCTTGTTTAAGAAAACCTGGACCATATTTTAATGTATTTTTATTATTTAAAATGCATTACAACATTACTTGAAACTTCTTTTATTATAATAATAGGTCAAATATAATCAATAATCAACTGCAATTAGATTATTTCTAATGAAATAAAATAATGAGTACGATTTGACTTATTTCAAAACGTCAATGAGTACAATTTGACTAAAATGAGAGTGATTTGACTTAAGTACGATTTGACTTAAGTACGATTTGACCGCATACCACATGTTTTACATAGACATGTATAGGGAAAAACATAAAAAATCTTCTCTGAAACTGCAAGAGCCAGAGGTTTAGTATTTTGCTGTTGCTATAAGCTTATGGTCCTTTACCAATTTTGTTCAAATGGTGACCCTGGGGTCACATCTGGCCCTGCCCCGGGGGTCACAGTTTTACATAAATGCTTGTATAGGGAAAAACTGAAAAAAAATCTTCTCTGGAACTGCAAGAGCCAGAGTTTTAATATTTTGCATTTTCTAGAAGCTGTTTTAATTTGATTTTTTTTTTTTAATTTTTAGCTCTACTGGCCAAGGGCCAGCAGAGCTTATGGGATGGTGTGTTGTCTGTTGTCTGTCTGTCTGTCGTCCGTTAACTTTTCTTCAAACGACTTCTCCTCAGAAACCGCTTGCCTAATTTTGACCAAACTTCACATGGATGATCCTTAGATGAATGCTTTTTAGATTTGATAAAATAAGGTCAGCGCTACATCCAAGATGGCTGCCATTACCATATATGGTCGAAACCTTAAAAAATCTTCTCCAGAACCTCTGGACAGATTTCAACAGTTTTTCTTTTAAAATGATCGCCAACGCCTAGACTATCAAGTTTGTTCAAATAAAGTCCCCGGGGTCAAAAATGGCCGTGCCCCTGGGGTCCAAAGTTTGTATATTGAGGTTTTGCATGTTTTTCCTATAGACATACAGGAAAAAACTTTTAAAAATCTTCTTCTCTGAAACCACAAGGCACAGAGCTCTCATATATTACATTTAGCATCAGCTTATGGTCCTCTACTAAGTTTGTTCAAATGGTGACCCTGGGGTCAAATTTGTCCCCGCCCCGGGGGTCACAGTTTTACATGGACTTATATAGGATTTTTTTAAAAAAAATCTTCTCTGGAACTGCAAGAGCCAGAGGTTTAATATTTTGCATTTGCTATAAGCTTATGGTCCTTTACCAAGTTTCTTCAAATGGTGACCCTCGGGTCACATTTGACCCCGCCCCAAGGGTCACATATTTTACATAGACATGTATAGGAAAAAACTTAAAAAATTTCCTCTCTGAAACTTCAAGAGCCAGAGGTTTAATATTTTGCATTTGCTATAAGCTTATGGTCTTCTACCAAGTTTGTTCAAATGGTGACCCATTGGTCACATTTAACCCCACCCTAGGGGTCACAGTTTTACTTAGGCTTGTATAGGAAAAACTGAAAAGATCTTCTTCTCTGGAGCCACATGGCACAGAGCTCTCATGTATTACATGTAGCATCAATTAATGGTCCTCTACCAAGTTTGTTCAAATGGTGACCCTGGTGTCAAATTTGGACGCGCCCCGTGGGTAACAGTTTATTAAAAAAAAAAAAAAATTGATTTATTTATTCAATTATTTTTTTTTTTAATTTTTTCAACTTTTTTCAAAAATTTTTTTCTTCAATTTTTAATTCATTTATTTTTTGATTGATTTGATTTTTTTTTTTTTTTTTCATTATATTTTTAATTACTTGACACTTACTTTAAAATTTCTTGGAGGCGCTACTCATCCTAAAAGCCTTGTTGAATTTCGACGAAACTTGGCAGGAAGCATCGGTAAGATGTCTAGTTGTGCATATCACGCTTTTGTTCCAGTTTGCTGATTTTTGACAGAGTTATGGCCCTTTGACATTTTTATTTTAAATTTCTTGTCGACGCTACTCCTCTTAAACGGCTTGTTGGATTTCTACAAAATTTGGCAGGAAGCCTCAGTATGATGTCTAGTTGTGCAAAGCGCGGTATATCAATGAAATCTTGGACAATTTCGAAAAACAGCTAGATCTTGTTAGTAATAACAGAGTTATGGCCCTTGATTTGTTGAAAAATGCTATATTGTATTTTCCTTTGTTAAATCTATAGGAGAAGAGAGCTATATCTAGCTATATCTATCTAAATCTATAAGAGCTGTTTTAGCAAGTAGAACGTCCAGAGGCCCTCTTGGGCCTCTTGTGTAGTTTTAATTTTTTTAATTTTTTTTTTATTTATTGATTTTTTTTAATTATTTTTTTTTTTGAAATTTTTCATTGATTTTTTTTTTAGTTTTTAGCTCTACTGGCCGAAGGCCAGCAGAGCTTATGGGATGGCGAGTTGTCCGTCGTCCGTCGTCCGTCCGTCTTCCGTCCGTCGTCTGTTAACTTTTGCCTTGTGAACACTCAAGAGCCTTCATTATTAATCGAATCTTTACGAAACTTTGCCAGTGTCTTTATATCAATGAAAGCTCGGACAAGTTCGAAAACCAGCCGGATCCGATAAATTTCACCAGAGTTATGGCCCTTTTGCTGAAAAAGGCCATATTAAGCCTGTGAACACTCTAGCACCTTCACTTATTATTTGATCTTTACCAAACTTGCACAGATTGTTAATATCAATGAAAGCTCGGACAAGTTCGAAAACCAGCCAAATCAGATCAGTAACACCGGAGTTATGGCCCTTTTTTTTTCTGAAAATTGCCATTTTCTGCGTTGTGAACGCTCCAACACCTTCATTTATTATTTTATCGTTACCAAACTTGCACAGATTGTTAATACCAATGATAGGTTGAACAAGTTCAAAAATCAACACTAAATTGGGTCAGTAACACCAGGGTTATGGCCCTTCTTTTTTCTGAAAAATGCCATTTTCTGTCTTGTAAACACTCTAGCACATTCATTTATTATTTGATCTTTACCAAACTTGCACAGATTGTTAATATCAATGAAAGCTCAAACAAGTTCGAAAACCAGCTAAATCGGATCAGTTACACCAGAGTTATGGCCCTTGTTTTTTCTGAAAAATGCTATTTTCTGCCTTGTGAACACTCTAGGGCCTTCAATATTAATCAGACCTTTACTTAACTTTGCCAGTGTCTTTATATCAATAAAAGCTCAGACAAGTTCAAAAACCGGCAAGATCGAAATAATTTCACCGGAGTTATGGCCCTTGTTTTGCTGAAAAATGCCATATTAAGCCTTGTGAACACTCTAGCTGCTTCGTTTAATATTTGATCTTTACCAAACTTGCGCAGATTGTTAATATCAATGAAAGCTCAGTCAAGTTCGAAAACCAGCTAGATCGGACTATCAACAGCGGGGTTATTGCCGTTGATTTAGTTAAAATTGCTATATTTTACCTCATTAAGATGATAGGACCTTCATCTTTCGTCCAATCTTTACCAAACTTTACCAGATTGTTTATATAAATGAGAGCAAGGACAAGTTCGAAAACTAGCTGGATCGGATCATTAACAGCGGAGTTATGGCCCTTGATTTAGTTAAAATGCTATGTTTTGCCTCGTTAAGACGATAGGGCCTTTATCTTTCATTCGATCTTTACCAAACTTTACCAGATTGTTTATATAAATGAAAGCTCGGACATTTCGAAGATCAGCCATATCGGACCAGTAACAGTGGAGTTATGGCCCTTGATTTAGTTAAAAATGCTATATTTGCCTCGTTAATTCGATAGGGCCTTCATCATTCATCTGATCTTTACAAAACTTTACCTGATTGTTTATATCAATGACAGCTCAGACAATTTCGAAAAACAGGCAGATCGGACCAGTAACAGATGAGTTATGGCCCTTGATTTAGTTAAAAATGCTATATTTTGCCTCATTAAGGATGATAGGGCCTTCATTTTTCATGCAACCATTATGAAACTTTACTAGATTGTTAATATCAATGACAGCTCGGTCAAGTTCAAAAACCAGCCAGATCGGACCAGTAACAGTGGAGTTATGGCCCTTGATTTAGTTAAAAATCCTATATTTTGCCCCGTTAAGACCTTCATCTTTCATCCGATCTTTAAGAAACTACCAGATTTTAATATCAATGAAAGCTTGGACAAGTTCGAAAAACATCCAGATTGGACCATTTACACCGGAGTCATGGCCCTTGATTTTCTGAAATATGCTATATCTTGGCCTCATTAAGACGAAAGGGCCTTCATTTGGCCGGATTTCATTGAAACTTTTCAGGAATGATCAGTACCAAGCCTAGTTGTATATAGTCACCGTGTTCCAGTTGAATGATTTTGGCGGAGTTGTAGCCCTTTAAAGGTTTTAATACACAAACTTTGTTCCGACTAGTTCTCTTGAACCCCTGGCCGGATTAAACGAAACTTTTTAGGGATGATCAATTCTATGTCTAGTTGTGCAAATCGTCGCCGTGTTCCGGTTGAATGATTTTTGGCGGAGTTATGGCCCTTTAAAGGTTTTAATACACAAACTTTGTTCTGATCTACTGCTCCTGAACGCCTCGCCAGATTTCAATGAAACTTTGCAGGGATGATCAGCACCAAGCCTAGTTGTGCATGTCATCGTCACGTTCCGGTTTACAGATATTTGGCAGAGTTATGGCCCTTTAAAGGATTTTGATACCACAATTTTTTTCTGGGCTAGTTCTCCTGAACCCTTGGCTGGATACAAACGAAACTTGACAAGGATGATCAGTATCAAGCCTAGTTGTGCATATGATCACCATATTTCGGTTGAATGATTTTTGGCAGTTGTGACCCTTTAAATGTTTTAATACACAAACTTTCAGCGAATCTTGGTGAGGATGATCAGTACTAAGCCTAGTAGCACCTATCATTGCCATGTTCTGGTTGAATGATTTTTGAAAGACTTTAATAATGGCCCCTTATATATAAACTTTATCTTGTTTTATCTACCTCCTTCATTTGTAGGGCAGGAGTATTCAAGGGAAATAATAGTGTTGTGAGTCCTTAAGGTGATTTTTTTTTCTAATGATCACCTCAATAATAATTGAACATGTATACAAATCAATTACACGCTGAAAAGTGCTAAAATTTTGATTCCATGTTTATTGCTTTTCAAATTATTCAAATTTTAGTGACCTAGGGTATTGGTCGAAATTCAGGCGGAGTACCTAATATTTTGAAAATCTACAGTAGTGATAAGGATTTTGCATTTTCCTGGTCATTTGTGCTCATCTATGTCTGAAACTTTCAAATATACACGAAAAGGCATCTCTACATCTGAATATAGCATAAAAATGATCTTTAAGAAATGATTATTAAGAAAAATGCTGAAAATAACTCGAACTAAGGGTTACCCGTCAAAATTTTGATTTTCCAGGAAAAGTATCAATCTCTCGCTTTAATTTTGACATTTTTTCAAAGTAGTCTTTCTTCATTGATATGTGTGTTTGTTTTACAAGCCAATAGCTGTAAAATAAAGCTAAAATTATGCTTAAACCTGTATTGGTTTTGAAAATATAGTTAATTTTTAGTTAAACATGATATCAAGTAAAATTTCAGCTAATTCCTGCAGTATGAAGATAACTTGAAGTAACTATACATATACAGACGGGATTTCTGAATAACCGTGTTAACTGTGTCCTAACATGTCTGAAATGTTCACAGATACACAAACAATGCTCAGATGTGAAGGATGATACCCGTTCTGCAGCTCTAAAGCGCAAGGGCTTAGAGATGAATGATGGAAATTCCCATTCTGAAGCTTTAAATTGCAAGGCATTAGAGATGAATGATGAAAGATACCTGTTCTGCAGCTCTAAAGCGCAATGCCTTAGCATTAAAGGATGAAAGATACCCGTTCTGCAGCTCTAAAGTGCAATACCATAGAGATGACGGATGAAAATGCCATTCTGCAGCTCTAAAGCGCAATGCCTTAAAAATAACGAATAAAAGATACCCATTCTGCAGCTCTTTCTTAATGTCTCACACCACAATTAATTTTCCATAGGGTCCCATTGTAATGTTTTTGTTCGTGGCATAGAGATAAAAAAGATTTTGCAACATGTATTTATGCTTAAATTCTTCATTGATCCAATATCTGCATGTTATTAACTTTTAACAAATATTTACCAGATTGAACTTTTTTTAATTTCATGTTTGCGTGACACGTATCAAAATTTAGACAAAAATATAACCCCGTGGAGATAAGACCCATGATGTGTAAAATGAGGCAGAATTAGCTAGAAATCTTATATCAACATGCATTTTTCTGTGATCTCTTCCTAAAATGCTGTAGATTTAGAACCTGGTAAAGATAAATCAATGTATCCTGTAAAATGTAGAAAAGCGAACTTGTTTTTTGTATCTACCTCCTTCATCTGTAGGGCAGGAGTATTCAAGGGAGATAATAGTGTTATGAGTCCTACAGCCCTGTGTGGCTGATGACTTTGTAAGTACAGCCCTGTATGGCTGATGACTTTGTAAGTACAGCCCTGACCTGTGTGGCTGATGACTTTGTAAGTACAGCCCTGTGTGGGTGATGACTTTGTAAGTACATCCCTGGGTGGCTGATGACTGTAAGTACAGCCCTGTGTGGGTGATGACTTTGTAAGTACAGCCCTGTGTAGGTGATGACTTTGTAAGTACAGCCCTGTGTGTGTGATGACTGTAAGTACAGCCCTGTGTAGCTGATGACTTTGTAAGTACATCCCTGTGTGGGTGATGACTTTGTAAGTACAGCCCTGTGTGGGTGATGACTTTGTAAGTACAGCCCTTAGTGGCTGATGACTTTGTAAGTACAGCCCTGTGTTGGTTTGGTTAGGCCCACTACTTATCAAGGCAGAGCGCTAGAATTCCCCCGAATTCATATTCATTTATACGCCCGTAGGGACGTATTATGTTCTGTGTGTGTGCGTGCCTGCCTGCCTGCCTGCCTGCCTGTCTGTCTGTCAAATAAGCACAAACTTTTAACAGTCTTGTAGTCGTATTATGCCGGTGTCTACTGTCTTGTAGCGGTAAGGTCAGTGCTAAACTTGACTTACTGCCACCCTGGAATAATACAAGATAGACACCTGACATGTTGCCCCACCCTGTCACAGATGTACTGACACCAGGCAGACCAATTCTAGCACTACCCTCTATATGCCGAACATACAAATCACATTTGCGTTCAGTGCAACTTCGTCCTTACCATCCAGACAATTTTTCCTGGCTGGATTTCAGACATTTTTACTGAACCCCTGGCTGGATTTAAGCGAAGCTTGACAGGAATGATCAGTACCAAGCCTAGTTGCGCATATTGTTGTCGTGTTCCCCATGAAAGATTTCATACAGCCAGTAGAGCGATACAGGTCCTCTTGGGCCTCTTGTGTTTGATTGATTTGAATTTTTTAGTGTTTTTTTTAGTTTTTAGCTCTCCTGGCCGAAGGCTTCGGCCAGCAGTGCTTATGGGATGGCGAGTTGTCCGTCGTCCGTCCGTCGTCCGTCTGTTAACTTTTGCCTTGTGAACACTCTAGGGCCTTCATTATTAATCGAATCTTTAAGAAACTTTGCCAGTGTCTTTATATCAATGAAAGCTCGGACAAGTTCGAAAACCAATCGGATAAATTTCACCGGAGTTATGGCCCTTGTTTTGCTGAAAAATGCCATATTAAGCCTTGTGAACACTCTAGCACCTTCATTTATTATTTGATCTTTACCAAACGCACAGATTATTAATATCAATGAAAGTTCGGACAAGTTCGAAAACCAGCCAAATCGGATCAGTAACACCGGAGTTATGGCCCTAGTTTTTTCTGAAAATTGATATTTTCTGCCATGTGAACGCTCTAACACCTTCATTTATTATTTGGTCGTTACCAAACTTGCACAGATTGTTAATACCAATGATAGCTCGGACAAGTTCGAAAATCAGCTAAATTGGGTCAGTAACACCAGAGTTATGGCCCTTGTTTTTCCTGAAAAATGCCATTTTCTGCCTTGTGAACACTCTAGCACATTCATTTATTATTTGATCTTTACCAAACTTGCACAGATTGTTAATATCAATGAAAGCTCAAACAAGTTCGAAAACCAACTAAATCGAATCAGTAACACCGGAGTTATGACCCTTGTTTTTTCTGAAAAATGCTATTTTCTGCCTTGTGAAAACTCTAGGGCCTTCAATATTAATTGGACCTTAAAGGAGCCCTTTAATACCCTTATAACTTATATTTATTTGATAGATCTATTTGTATAAAAACTATTGATATATTTCTCACGGTTAAAATCACAGTCGAAACACGTTATTATTACGTTTCCATATATCACTCGGCACACCTTTACGGAAATCAACGGGAAAAAATCCGGAATATTACGAGTTTACACGAAGTCCAACTTCGGCGATGACGTCACACAGATGCCCAGATACAATCAACAATTACGATGTTTCAGTTTCTGAGAGTGTACTTTTTTTTTCAAGCTGATTAAAATTATTAAATCTATTTATTTTTTTCTTTCAATAAATGCTTATCTGATCTGATCATGATTTACATGATCAGATTATTGCTTGCTAATTCCACTAATGTCCTATAAATCTATTATTTTTTTTAATCATTATAGTACATGAACCTCTAGGCCAAATTGTTTGAAACAGCCAGAACAAAGTCATTTTATGACACTGTGTATTCCGTAACAAGTGAAAGAAGGGTTTTATGATCCTATCCATATCCTGTTATCACCTTTCTGTAACACAGTCGGTTAGTTTTATGACCCTGCATATTCAAGATTGAGTGGCAAGTAAGGTTTTTATGGCATTTATGGTATTTCGCAGTACTTAGCCAATTTTACCCAGCTTATATGGCATCAGTTGTATTACCATGTGTATTTCACCATCAGTGGTAGTGAATTCAGTGCTGTATATGGTACAAAGCATAATTAGGCCAATATAACTTTATAAAGCTCTTATTTATAAATATCTACACCAAAAAAGAGGTTATAACATTAGAAAAATGAATGGCGGTGGGAATATAAACCTTATAATTAGACATAATATTATAATACCTAATACAATTATATATGTGGCTCATTACCTGCTCAAACAAATAGGGTATATAAGTAAGGAGAATTATCTTTTTCTTCAATAACAGATTTTTTTTTGGCTATTTTTATAGCCGAAATTCGGTCATATTCCCAATGACAAAACATATCTTTTTTTCCCAATGAAGAGGAAATAATTCCCAATTTTAAAAAAAATATATATATCTTTTTTTTTTTAAGAGTGCCAATCCAATGAATGGGGTCCAAAAGCTTAAATAAATGCTTCTGTTTATCTTGGTGTACAAAATACAGTATTAAAGATATAATTATGAAAGGAATGCTTTACTTTATATTTTTCCGAATTTTATTAAAAATCGCGCTAAAATTCCCAATTTTATGAAAAATCGCGTTAAAATTCCCAATTCCAGGGTCATGTTCCCAAAATCACTTTTCCTTAGATGGGGCAGTGAAGTAAGAAGAGACTTCACTGGATGGGGACGTAAACCGGGCGGTCCCGTGTATCGGTCTATCCTCCGAGCACGTTAAAGAACCATAGGAATCTATTCGATAATAAGAGTAGGGCAGGTTCCCGGATTCCTATGTATCCTTCCCCTCTCTCTGGGGCGGCTCTAAATAACCTGTACTGTGTTGATGAGCCGTTAAACAACATTCAATTCAATTCAAGTTATAGGAGAGCAAATCCCTGAACTTCTGTGATGCAACAAGCTTTTCTCAGAAATGAGTCTGCAGTCAATAAACAATTTCATCCCAATGTATTTCATACTTTCAGTGACAGTTGCCTTTAATACTTCAAGAAAGTATGATCTAAGTTATCTCAATAAAATATTGAGAACCTGTCTGTGTTGTCAATCTGCCAGATATGGCGCGGTACTTTGTGTGACGTCACACACCGGAAATCAGCGGAAATAAACCGGAGGCGAATACGGATATTGTATTGGTCAACAGGTGATTTTTTAACTGGCGATAAAAAGCACGGAAAGCGATATATCACCAAAAAATGAGTTGCAATGTGTTTATATAGTGTTCAGTAATAAATATAAACAAGGAACAAGAGGTATAAAAGGGCTCCTTTAACTTTGCCAGTGTCTTTATATCAATGAAAGCTCGGACAAGTTCGAAAACCGGCAAGATTGAAATAATTTCACGGGAGTTATGGCCCTTGTTTTGCTGAAAAATGCCATGTTAAGCCTTGTGAACACTCTAGCACCTTCATTTATTATTTGATCTTAACCAAACTTGCACACATTGTTAATATCAATGAAAGCTCGAACAAATTCAAAAACCAGCCAGATCGGACCAGTAACAGCGGAGTTATTTCCCTTGATTTAGTTAAAAATGCTATATTTTGCCTCATTAAGACAATAGGGCCTTCATCTTTCATCCAATCTTTACCAAACTTTACCAGATTGTTTATATAAATGAAAGCTCGGACAATTACTAAGACCAGCTAGATCGGAACATTTACAGCGGAGTTATGGCCCTTGATTTAGTTAAAAATGCTATATTTTGACTCGTTAAGACGATAGGGCCTTTATCATTCATTCGATCTCTACCAAACTTTACCAGATTGTTTATATAAATGAAAGCTCGGACACTTTCGAAGACCAGCCAGATCGGGCCAGTAACAGCGGAGTTATGGCCCTTGATTTAGTTAAAAATGCTATATTTCGCCTCGTTAATTCGATAGGGCCTTCATCTTTCATCTGATCTTTACAAAACTTTACATGATTGTTCATAGAAATGAAAGCTCGGTCAAGTTAGAAAACCAGCTAGATCGGACCAGTAACAGTGGAGTTATGGCCCTTGATTTAGTTAAAAATCCTATATTTTGCCTCGTTAAAGACATTTTCTATAGTTTTTTCTGCATAACAGATTTTCTTTAAAAAATTTGTACAGTAAGTCTGTTATATATATAGACAGAAAAGGCAAAAATAATGGTAGGTCACCATGCTTGTTAAAATTTTAAAAAATAGTTTGTAATGCCACCAATCTGTCCAAAAAGTTGAACAAGTCCATGAAATAGCTAAATAAGATATTTTTGAAGTCTAATCATTTATTCATTGGTCACAATTCTGCTAAAATTGTATTAAAGTAAAGAACATTTAATTACAATAACATTAAAAGCTCATCTTTATGTAAAACCTATATGCACAAATTAGCCCATAATGATACAATTTCATTTTTAGCTCTACTGATCAGAGAGATACGTCCGTCCGTCCGTCTGTCCGTCCGTTAACTTTTTTTTTGTAGCGACTACTCCTCTGAAACTACTGAATGGATTTTCATGAAACTTTACAGAAATGTTGCCCATGAAGTCTAGTTGATCCTAGCAAAAATTCATGTAGATGTGAAATCCAAGATGGCCGCCAAATCTAAAAATAGGTTTTTAAAAAACAAGTTTGTAGCGACTACTTCTTGAAAACTCTAAGGGATATTGCTATGGGACTTTTTCTAAAATGATCAGCATGACATGATGTTGGTCCTTGTCGAAAATCGTTTTGATTCGACGTTAAACATGGCTGCCATCGGCCATCTTTGTTTACATAGAGTTATATAATGAAAACTTGTAGCGACTACTCCTCTGAAACTACTTGACGGATTTTCATGAAACTTCACAGGAATGTTGCTCTTGATGTCTAATTGATCCTAGCAAAATTTCAGGTCGGCCAGAAATTCAAGATGGTCGCCACGGCTAAAAATAGATTTTTAAAAAATAAGTTTGTAGCGACTACTTCTTGAAAACTATAAGAGATATTGATATGGGACTTTTTCTAAAATGATCAGCATGACATGATGGTTATCCGAGTCGAACATTATTTTGATTCGACGTTAAACATGGCTGCCAGTGGCCATCTTTGTTTACATAGAGTTATATATTGAAAACTTGTAGCGACTACTCCTCTGAAACTACTTGACGGATTTTCATGAAACTTCACAGGAATGTTGCTCTTGATGTCTAATTGATCCTAGCAAAATTTCAGATCGGCCAGAAATTCAAGATGGCCGCCACAGCTAAAAATAGATTTTAAAAAAATAAGTTTGTAGCGACTACTTCTTGAAAACTATAAGTGATATTGATATGGGACTTTTTCTAAAATTATCAGCATGACATGATGGTTATCCGAGTCGAACATTATTTTGATTCAATGTTAAACATGGCTGTCAGCGGCCATCTTTGTTTACATAGAGTTATATAATGAAAACTTGTAGCGACTACTCCTCTGAAACTACTTGACGGATTTTCATGAAACTTCACAGGAATGTTGCTCTTGATGTCTAATTGATCCTAGCAAAATTTCAGGTCGGCCGGAAATTCAAGATGGCCGCTACTGCTAAAAATAGATTTGCAAAAAACAAGTTTGTAGCGACTTCTTCCTGAAAACAAAATCAATCAGTAGAGCTTCAAGGACATTGACCTCTTGTTTTTTTGTATGTTCCCAATAACAGAATTTTTTTTAACTTTCTAAGCACATAGTTTATCATATAAAAACAAAATGTGCAATAAAAATGATAGGTCCCCATGCTTGTTTAGAAAAATAATTTGAAACCCTACCCCTATGCTAAAAGGCCAAGTTTTGTATGAAATTATATAGAAATGGTATATTTTCCTTTTTTCTTATGTTCCTAATAACAGAATTTGTTCAAACTTCCTAGGCACTTATTTGAACATATATTTAGACAATATATTCAATTAAATTGATAGGTCACCATGCATATTGAGATTTAATATTGTTTTTTGGAACCGTACCATTATGCTTAAATTTTTTAATTTTGTTGGAATTTTTTCAAAATGCTATATTTTTCCTATTTTATGTATCTAATAATAGGCCTTTATTTAAATAAAGACAAAAATAAAAATTCAAAAAGAAAAAAATTAAATAAAAAAAAAAAGAAAAAAAAAAATTAAAAAAAAAAAGAAAAAAAGAAAAAAAAGAAGACAAATAATACAACTAGACATCATAAGCAATATTCCTGTAAATTTGTAGGAAAATCCATCGAATAGTTTTAAAAAAGAAGTCGCCCGAAAAAGCTGCGCATGGAAAACTACAGCAAATGCCTTTAAGACGATAGGGCCTTTATCTTTCATCCGATCTTTAAGAAACTTTACCAGATTGTTAATATCAATGAAAGCTTGGACAAGTTGGAAAACCATCCAGATTGGACCATTAACATCGGAGTCATGGCCCTTGATTTTCTGAAATATGCTATATCTTGACCTCATTAAGATGAAAGGGCCTTCATTTGGCCGGATTTCATAGAAACTTTGCAGGGATGATCAGTACCAAGCCTAGTTTGTACATAGTCACCGTGTTCCAGTTGAATGATTTTGGCAGAGTTATAGCCCTTTAAAGGTTTTAATACACAAACTTTGTTCTGACTAGTTCTCCTGAACCCCTGGCCGGATTAAACGAAACTTTTTAGGGATGATCGATTCTATATCTAGTTGTGCACATCATCGCCGTGTTCCGGTTGAATGATTTTTGGCGGAGTTACGGCCCTTTAAAGGTTTTAATACACAAACTTTGTTCTGACTAGTTCTCCTGAACCCATGGCCGGATTTAAACGAAACTTTTAAGGGATGATCAATTCCATGTCTTGTTGTGCAAATCATTGCCGTGTTCCGGTTGAATGATTTCTGGCAGATTATGGCCCTTTAAAGGTTTTAATACACAAAACTTTGTCTGATCTACTTCTCCTGAACCCCTCACCAGATTTCAATGAAACTTTGCAGGGATGATAAGCACCAAGCCTAGTTGTGCATGTCATTGTCATGTTCCGGTTTACAGATATTAGGCAGAGTTATGACCCTTTAAAGGATTTTGATCACATTTTTTTTCCAGGCTAATTTTCCTGAAGCCCTGGCTGGATATAGACGAAACTTGACAAGGATGATCAGTATCAAGCCTAGTTGTGCATATCATCGCCATATTTCGGTTGAATGATTTTTGGCAGAGTTGTGACCCTTTAAATGTTTAAATACACAAACTTTGTCCAGATTAGTCTCTTCTGAACTCTTTGCCAGATTTCAGCGAATCTTGGAGAGAATGATCATTACTAAGCCTAGTTGCACCTGTTATTGCCATGTTCTGGTTGAATGATTTTTGAAAGACTTATGGCCCCTTATACATAAACTTTATCTTGAGCCAGTAGAGCGTCCACAGGCCCTCTTGGGCCTCTTGTTTTCATTAACTTTTTAATTACTTGACACTTACTTTAAAATTTCTTGTCGGCGCTACTCATCCTAAATGCCTTGTTGAATTTCGACGAAACTTGGCAGGAAGCATCGGTAAGATGTCTAGTTGTGCATATCAAGCTTTTGTTCCAGTTTGCTGATTTTTGACGGAGTTATGGCCCTTTGACATTTTTATTTTAAATATCTTGTCGGCGCTACTCCTCTTAAACGGCTTGTTGGATTTCTACGAAATTTGGCAGGAAGCCTCAGTATGATGTCTTGTTGTGCAAAGCGCGGTATATCAATAAAATCTTGGACAATTTCGAAAACCAGCTAGATCTTGTTAGTAATAACAGAGTTATGGCCCTTGATTTGTTGAAAAATGCTATTGTATTTTCCTTTGTTAAATCTATAGGAGAAGAGAGCTATATCCAGCTATATCTATCTAAATCTATAAGAGCTGTTTTAGCAAGTAGAGCGTCCACAGGCCCTCTTGGGCCTCTTGTTTAGATCACATGAGCCGAAGGCTCACCTTGATCTATTGGGATCACTCTTCGTCCGTCGTCGTCGTAGTTAACTTTTCTTCAAACGACTTTTCCTCGGAAACCACTTTGCTAATTTTGACCAAACTTCACATGGGTGATCTTTTGATGAATGCTTTTTAGATTTGTTAAAATAAGGTCAGCACGACATCCAAGATGGCCCGCCATTACCATATATGGTTGAAACCTTAAAAAATCTTCTCAAGAACCGCTGGACAGATTTCAACAGTTTTTGTTTTAAAATGATTATCAACGCCTAGACTATCAACTTTGTTCAAATGAAGTCCCTGGGGTTAAAAATGGCTTTGCCCCAGTGTCCAAAGTTTGTATATTGAGATTTTTCATGTTTTTCATATAGACATATAGGAAAAAACTTTAAAAAATCTTCTTCTCTGAAACCACAAGGCACAGAGCTCTCATGTATTACATGTAGCATCAGCTTATGGTCCTCTACTAAGTTTGTTCAAATGGTGACCCTGGGGTTAAATTTGTCCCCGCCTCTGGGTTCATGTTTTACATAGACTTATATATAGGAATTTTTTTTTTAAAAATCTTCTTCTCGGAAACTACAAGAGCCAGAGGTTTGATATTTTGCATTTACTATAAGCTTATGGTCCTTTACCAAGTTTGTTGAAATGGTGACCCTCGGGTCACATTTGGCCCGCCCAAAGGGTCACATGTTTTACATAGACATGTATAGGGAAAAACTTAAAAAATCTTCTTCTCTGAAACTGCATGAGCCAGAGGTTTAATATTTTGCATTTGCCATTAGCTTTATGGTCCTCTACCAAGTTTGTTCAAATGGTGACCCAGGGGTCACATGTGGCCCCATCCCTGGGGTCACAGTTTTACATAGGCTTGTATAGGGAAAAACTGAAAAAAATCTTCTTCTCTGGAACCACATGGCACAGAGCTCTCGTGTATTACATGTAGCATCAACTTATGGTCCTCTTCTAAGTTTGTTCAAATGGTGACCCTGGGGATTTCAAATTTGTCCCCGCTCCGAGTGTCACAGTTTTACATAGACTTATATAGGATTTTTTTTAAAAAAAAACTTCTTTTCGGAATCTACAAGAGTCAGAGGTTTGATATTTTACATTTATTATAAGCTTATGGTCCTTTACCAAGTTTGTTCAAATGGTGACCCTGGGGTCACATTTGGCCCCGCCCCAAGGGTCACATGTTTTACATAGACATGTATAGGGAAAACTTAAAAAATGTTCTTCTCCGAAACTGCAAGAGCCAGAGATTTAATATTTTGCATTTTCTATAAGCTTATGGTCCTTTACCAATTTTGTTCAAATGGTGACCCCCTGGGGTCACATCTGGCCCCGCCCCGGGGGTCACAGTTTTACATAAATGCTTGTATAGGGAAAAACTGAAAAAATCTTCTTCTCCGGAACTGCAAGAGCCAGAGGTGTAATATTTTGCATTTGCTATAAGCTTATGGTCCTTTACCAAGTTTGTTCAAATGGTGACCCTCGGGTCACATTTGACCCCGCCCCAAAGTTCACATGTTTTACATAGACATGTATAGGGAAAAACTTAAAAAATCTTCTTCTCTGAAACTGCAAGAGCCAGAGGTTTAATATTTTGCATTTGCTATAAGCATATGGTCTTCTACCAAGTTTGTTCAAATGGTATCCCATTTGTCACATTTGGCCCCACCCTGGGGGTCACAGTTTTACTAAAGCTTGTATAGGCAAAAAACTGAAAAAAAATGTTTTCTCTGGAACCACATTGCACAGAGCTCTCATGTATTATTTTGCATCTGATCTTAGTCAAACTTTAGCAGATTTTATGGCTTTCTTTTAAAAAAAATTTTTTTTTATTTTTTTATTTTTTTATTTTTTAATTATTTAATTATTTTTTTTTTTTATTATTTTTTTTTTTTTTTTTTTTTTTAGCTCTATGTTGGACCAGTCGGACCAGTAACAGAGGAGTCATGGCTCTTGATTTAGTTAAACATTCTATATTTTGCCTCGTTTATACGGTAGGGCCTTTATTTTTCATCTGATCTTTACCAAGCTTTACCAGATTCTTTAGTTATGGCCCTTGATTTAGTCAAAAAGCTGTTTTTTGCCCGAAACTTCCAATAAAACATAAATGGCAGTCACTCGCTTCATTGATGTTATAAGAGCCATGTTAGCCAGTAGAGCGTCCACAGGCCCTCTTGGGCCTCTTGTTTTATTAGGCCTTATACAGACTATACAAGATAAAAGAATAAACAATTTAAATTACCAGATTTAATGCACAGATTGTATATGACCATAAGATTTTAAAGAAGTTTGATATAGGGCCATCTTGGCCCTCTTGTTTTGTATTATATTTACACGAGCATATTTGTGTTTTACTTATATTGCCTATTAATGCTGCCTTGTTGGTTAGAGATTAGATCATGGCGGGGATTTCTTTATTTACACTCCTGTTTTAATGGGATGACAGTAGGGTAAGTGTGAGGTTTGGTGCACCCTAGAACCGGTTTAAACCCCCAGTGGCCTACTTTGCCACTGACTGTTCCAAGGCGGTAGCCCTATTGTCAACCCTTTTGTGTTTGTGATGTTGTTTGCATTTATTATTACTTTTGCCTTCTTGTTTGTCTGTTTGCGTGTTTGTTTCTGTGTTTTGTAGTTGACTGTCCTCCTTGAATGCTACTTTCCCTGTCCGATCTTTTTATATTTATCTGTGAAAATAAATTACCCCAGAGACAACCACTTGTCGCAAATTGGCGCGTAACTCGTGTTAGCAAATTGTAATGCACACCCTGTTCGCATATTTGCACACCCGGTTCTTGAATTTCTGCCTAATACACCGATTCCCTGTACACCTATACATATTTTAAAACATAGATAAGTAACTGGGTTGCACATGATATTTGCATGATATTTTATGTTTGCATTTACAGGCAACATGTAAAAGATTGAAAGATCGTCTTAACAATACCGACTATAAAACATGGTTAAAAGGTGGGCTTGTTTTGAAACATCTGAAAAATGGAATTGCTGACTATTTAGACAGCGAAGTACAATCCCTGCACACATCTATCCTGAATAGCATTCAGACACGGCCTCCAGCAGGAGTAGCAGTATCATGTGCGACATGTAACAATGCATCAGCAAAACAGAAAAAATGGGCCTGTAGATCCCATAACATATACATGTACCAATATTAATGCTGCCCTTGTCAATCAACATAAAGTGAACAGACTAATGCTGGCAAACACGGACGTTCGTTTGTGGACTAACCTTGCCAACTATTGGGAGATCAGAAAGTGTTTTATATCCAGTGGCTATAAAGACAAGCAGACCGCTCGGGAGATAGACTGTTCTGGTCTGCTTGGCCTAATAATCAACAGTAAACAGATACAGCAAAACTTCTCAACAACCTTGACACTGCCAGTGGATATATTTGAACAGGTATCTAGATTGTGTTTTCTCTATCACGTGTTAACATGGTTAATGTAGGGTACATCAACATTTATAGATAAATATTATAAGAATCTTTCATGGGTATCCGGTGAAGATAGGGAATTCCAACCCGAGGTATAAGTGTTTTTATCGGAACCGAGGCGCTGCCGAGGTTCTGATTAAAGCACTTATACCGAGGTTTGAATTCCCTATCTGAACTGAATACCCATGATAGATTCTTTTTCTTGCATATCAGAGACATGTTGTGCGTCGACGCCGCCAGCTACTAACGTTTTGCATGTTTACCTGCATACCGGATGTTGGCGCGCGTCGATTTTATCTCGACCCTAGGGTGAGATGGAAATATCTAGCCCCGGTAAAATGGCGGATATCCTTGTCCGGTATGCAAGAATTTGTTTTCCCCCATCACATGTTAATGTAGGATAAATGAACAGGTATCTAGATTGTGCTTTTCCTATCACTTGTTAATGTAGGATACTTGAGCAGGTATCTAGATTGTGCTTTTCCTATCACTTGTTAATGTAGGATACATGATCAGGTATCTAGATTGTGCTTTTCCTATCACTTGTTAATGTAGGATACATGATCAGGTATCTAGATTGTGGTTTTCCTATCACACGTTAATGTAGGTTACATGAGCAGGTATCTAGATTGTGTTTTCCCTATCACCAGTGCTCACAGGCAATTATTTTAAGAGACAGGCCCAGGGCTTGTTGCTTCTGAAAATGGACAGGCCCTGATTTAAAATGGACATGATGGAAAGGTCCAATATTTTTTTCTTAGTGGAAATGTATAGCACACATTTGTTACGTATGTATTACTCAAACTCAGAACCTCCCCTGACTATATTTTTCTTTACCACTTTATGCTCTGGCCAAACAAAATAATATGTGTGGTTCAGGTAACACTGGCAAAAAAAATAGATTCATTTTGAAATCTGCTTTAATGAGTCTCTGGGACTCACATATTTTAAAACAATGGGTCCAAACTAAAAACAATGGGTCCCAGGAATTTTCTATGCAAAATTTGTTAAAAATAATCTATATAACACAATATCCCAGGGACTTATTTATGAAGATTTAAAGAACAGATATTGCATTGCATAAAGTTAAAGCATTATTTCACTTTTAACAACAAATGTTTAACATCTTAAAATTCTGAATTCTCTGATTTACTCCCATCTGCATTCTCTCCAGAAATTTATGAATGCATGTTGTTGTTAGCTCTACTGATCAGAGATCAGCAGAGCTTATGCCGTGGTGCGGCGTCCGTCATCCGTCCGTCTGTCCGTCCGTCTGTCCGTAAACTTTTATTTGTAGCGACTACTCCTCTGAAACTACTGAATGGATATTCATGAAACTTTACAGAAATGTTGCCCATGAAGTCTAGTTGATCCTAGCAAAAATTCATGTTGATGCGAAATCCAAGATGGCCGCCAAAGCTAAAAATAGATTTTTAAAATACAAGTTTGTAGCGACTACTTCTTGAAAACTATAAGTGATATTGATATGGGACTTTTTCTAAAATGATCAGCATGACATGATGTTGATCCTAGTCGAATATTATTTTGATTCGACCTTAAACATGGCTGCCAGTGGCCATCTTTGTTTACATAGAGTTATATAGTAAAAACTTGTAGCGACTACTCCTCTGAAACTACTGGATGGATATTCATGAAACTTTACAGAAATGTTGCCCATGAAGTCTAGTTGATCCTAGCAAAAATTCATGTTGATGCAAAATCCAAGATGGCCGCCAAAGCTAAAAATAGATTTTTAAAATACAAGATTGTAGCGACTACTCCTTGAAAACTATAAGTGATATTGATATGGGACTTTTTCTAAAATGATCAGCATGACATGATGTTGGTCCTTGTCAAAAATCGTTTTGATTCGACGTTAAACATGGCTGCCAGTGGCCATCTTTGTTTACATAGAGTTATATAGTAAAAACTTGTAGCGACTACTCCTCTGAAACTACTTGACAGATGTCCATGAAACTTCACAGGAATGTCGCTCTTGATGTCTAATTGATCGTAGCAAAATTTCAGGTCGGTCAGAAATTCAAGATGGCCACCACAGCTAAAAATAGATTTTTAAAAAATAAGTTTGTAGCGACTACTTCTTGAAAACTATAAGTGATATTGATATGGGACTTTTTCTAAAATGATCAGCATGACATGATGTTGATCCTAGTCAAACATTATTTTGATTCGACGTTAAACATGGCTGCCAGTGGCCATCTTTGTTTACATAAGAGTTTGTATAGTAAAAATGTGTAGTGACTACTCCTCTGAAACTACTAGACGGATTTTCATGAAACTTCACAGGAATGTTGCTCTTGATGTCTAGTTGATCCTAGCACAATTTCAGGTCGGCTGGAAATTCAAGATGGCCACCACAGCTAAACATAGATTTTTAAAAACAAGTTTGTAGCGACTACTTCTTGAAAACTGTAAGTGATATTGATATGGGACTTTTTCTGAAATGATCAGCATGACAAGATGTTGATCCTTGTCGAAAATTATTTTGATTCGAGATTAAACATGGCTGCCAGTGGCCATCTTTGTTTACCCGAAAGTTATATAGTAAAAACTTCAACTTGTAGCGACTTCTCCTCTGAAACTACTTGACAGTTTTTATGAAACTTCACTTCACCTAGCTATCAAAATCTATCAGTAGAGCTTCAAGGTCATTGACCTCTTGTTTTATTTTGCTTTGGGGCGATAAGGGATAAGGTAATACCTCCGCCGCGCATCATTCTTCTATAATTAAACTTCTGAGGGGCTGGAACTTGTTTTTATCACTTTTTTCACATGAACATCATTTAATATTTGTACCATAGCTGTAATGGTTTTCCTTTGTTCTTGCTTATGATATATTTTTCATAAACCTGAAGATCTGAACCTAAGCCGTGCTATAAATGCCGGTATATTTCAGCCGTGCTATAAATGACAGATTCGGCAGTTATACCATGGCCTACTCCATTGTGCACGCGCATAGTTGTAAGTTTACACACAACCTGTCAATCAAAATGTCATTTACCGGCAATTTCTAAGGTACAAAACATTTATAGCATACTTTTCTCGTATGCGATTTATACTGCACTCTCGGGCCTGCGGCCCTCGAGAAGCAGTATAAATCGCATATACGCGAAAAAGTATGCTATAAATATTACATATTGCATTTTCAGACAATTTTGAAATTAAATTATATTTCCCATTGTGATAATTTCAATTTATTAGCCACATGTATCTAGCCCCTTGTACACATACAGCCCCACCCCACCACACCCAACATAAATTTCATGTTTAAAGTTGTAAAAGTCTATTAAGCACCCATAATGCACTACTATGTTGCCTAAATATTGTAAAAAAAAATGCCTGTCAAACATATGGATTTCTTAAAAAATATATCAATTATGAATAATATTTATATCTTCCTTTTTAAATTAACATTTCTCCCTAAGTTTTAAATGTGTTATCCTATATAACAAAAAGTAATACAGCCTATTAACAACAACCCATAAGAGGTCCTATAATACTGGTATCCTAAAATACAAAGGGTACCTTTAATATCTGTTTAAGAATGAATTTTGTCCGAAATACATACCATCCGAATTTGCTACTACTTTTGCCGATTTTATCACTTTTGAAAACAGTAAAACATCAGCAAAATATGTGCATACAGTTTCAAAACTGTATCATTTTCGTGTTATTCCTTATTATATTGCTACCATTCTTTGTTTTACTTTAGAATCTGTGCTTATATATGGCGCAGTTGTCTCCGTTCTGTAACGGGTAATCACCATCATAAAAATCTCTGTATTTTTTCTTTATTATTTGCTTGCAAGCAATCTACACAAACTTTAAACAGTTCAGTTAGTCCTGAGTAGTTTGTCATGCCAATCAAGTGTCAATTTAACTTATTGTGGGTATTTTTTTATGACTTTCTTCGGTAGCATTTTGTCATCAGCCGGGATTTCCTAGTCTATTCTATTCTATTATATTCTGTTCTCTCAACAATACGCGTACTACATTGTAATTGCGTAACCGGTGTCGTGTTATGTTTGTTCCCTTGTTATCACATCGAAAATAAACAGTTATTTACCACTTGTAAAATTTTCAAGCTATGCGTCCATTTGACGCACATGTTTAAGAATGATGCGTCCTCAGATAAAAATGTGCGTCTAGGACGCGGGACGCAGAGCAAAATGAATCACTGGGTAGGGTAGGTAGGTAGGCTTTTTTCTTTCTTTTTTTCTCAGTAATGAATTCAATTCTGATAATGAATTTAATCTGTTAAATTACTATACCTTGAGTTCGATTTTTTTGGCATTATCAACAATTTTTTTTTTTTTTTTTTTTTTTTTTTTTTTTTTTAAATATTTAAATTTTTGCACAAAAAGTTTTAGGGTCGGCCCCTTAAAATAGGGTCGGTCGGGTTACTTATCACTTCGTTCGAATAGAATATTACATTGAAATTTACAACCGATGCAAAGGAGAGTACTAGCATTTATGCCAAACGATAATAATCAGAGCCGACTTGGTGAAACTGGAGCCGAACTTGGAGCCAAATTTTTAATCAGGTTTTATTAGACTATCAGGGCCTCCTCTGGCTATATTTTTCATTTTGTCACCACTTTCTCCAAGTTAAAAAATTAGGAGCCTAGAGTAGAATTCATTTAAAAGTAGGATTCCAGGAACTCCTTACACATGATAAAAGAAAGAATGATGGATTAAATAATGAATAGAAATGTTTTTCTTATTCGATTAAATGTAAAAAATAAAATAAAATAAAAGGCGAAATTATGTACCATCCGAACTACTATGACTTCTACGGCCCGAACATTTCACAAACATTCAATCGAAATACCATCAATTAGGAACTTTTTTCATGCATTAATGTGTTTTGAATGCCAAAAAGGGTATTTCTTATCAAAGAGGAAAGAAAACACAACCCTAATAGCAGGATAATGTAGTTTTACGTCAGAAATTGTCGATCTCAAAGTTGTGACAAACTGCCGACACGACGCTAGGCAAAATATTCAAACTTCTTATTGTTTCAGTTTGCGTATAACACATTTTAATTACTTTATTGCAAGTGTTTTCATAGTTCAGAATACACATGGGAGTATTTTGTCTTGAGGATCTTGAGGTCAAGTTTTGTTTTGTTTTTAGACAGGCCCGACGGGCTCCTTGTATGCAAAATGAAGACAGGCCCGGAATGGATTTCGAGGAGCCCCGGGCGTCGGGCTATCCTATTCTTGGAGCACTGATCACTTGTTAATGTAGGATACATTAGCGGGTACAGGGCCGTCTTTCTGTATTGGGGGAATGGGGCCGGGGCCGTTAGAGGGGGGAATTTTGCGTCGATTTTAAAGGAAAGAGGATTTTTTGCTACAAAATTTGCATCAATTATATATCCGTTTTTTAGCTCTACTGGCCGAAGGCCGAGTTGTCCGTCGTCCGTCCGTCGTCCGTTGTTAACTTTTGTCTCGTTAAGACGTTAGGGACATCATTTTCATCCAATCTTTACCAAACTTTAAGAGGTTGTTAATATCAATGAAAGCTCGGATGAGTTCGAAAACCAACCAGTTGACCAATTATTAGCGGAGTTATGGCCCTTGATTTAGTTAAAAATGCTATATTGCTATATTTTGCCTCGTTAAGACGATAGGGCCTTCATTTTTCAACCTATGTTTACCAAACTTTACCACATTGTTAATATCAATGAAAGCTCGGACAAGTTCGAAAACCAGCCAGATCGGACCAGTAACACCAGAGTTATGGTCCTTGATTTAGTTAAAAATGCTATATTTTCCCTCGTTAAGATGATAGGGCCTTCGTTTTTCATCCTATCTTTACCAAACTTTACCACATTGTTAATATCAATGAAAGCTCGGACAAGTTCGAAAACCAGCCATATTGGACTAGTAACAGCGGAGTTATGGCCCTTGATTTAGTTAAAAATGCTATATTTTGCCTCGTTAAGACGCTAGGGGCTTCATTGTTCATCCGATCTTTACCAAACTTTATCAGATTGTTAATATCAATGAAAGCTCGGACAAGTTCGAAAACCAGTCATATCGGAATAGTAACAGTGGAGTTATGGCCCTTGATTTAGTTAAAAATGCTATATTTTGCCTCGTTAACGCGATAGGGGCTTCATTGTTCATCCGATCTTTACCAATTTTATCAGATTGTTAATGTCGTTGAAAGCTCGAACACATTCGAAAACCAGCCATATCGGACCAGTAACAGCGGAGTTGTGGCCCTTGATTTAGTTAAAAATGCTATATTTTGCCTCATTAAGACAATAGGGGCTTCATTGTTCATCTGATCTTTACGAAACTTTATCGGATTGTTAATATCAATGAAAGCTCAGACAAGTTCGAAAACCAAAGATATCGGACCAGTAACAGCTTAGTTATGGCCCTGATTTAGTTCAAAATGCTATATTTAAGACGAGAGGGCCTTCATTATTCATCCGACCGTTACCAAACTTTTTTTTTTTTTTAATTATTTTTTTTATTTTTATTTTTAAATTATTATTTTCTTCTTTTTTTTATTTAAGTTTTTTTTTTTATTATTTTCTTTTAATGTTTTAATTGAATTTTTTTTTTTTTTTAAATTTCTTTTTTTCAATTTTTTTTTTTTTTTTTTTCGTTTTAATTTTTTTTTATATATATTTTTTTCAATTTTTGCTTTTAATTTTTTTTTTTTAGCTGCATGTTGGACCAGTCGGACCAGTAACAGAGGAGTTATGGCTCTTGATTTAGTTAAAAATGTTATATTTTGCCTTGTTAATACGGTAGGGCCTTCATTTTTCATCTGCTCTTTACCGAACTTTAACAGATTCTTTAGTTCTGGCCCTTGATTTAGTTCATAAGCTGTTTTTGCCCAAAACTTCCAAAAAAACGTAAATGACAGTCACTAACTTCATTGATGTTATATGTTATGTTAGCCAGTAGAGCGTCCACAGGCCCTCTTGGGCCTCTTGTTTTATTATTTAAGTGGCACCAAGAATGTACCATTCCAAATTACAAAAAGTATGCTGTTTTCCTGTATACTAGGAGTTTAACATTTTTTTAAAAAAAAAAAAAAAAAAAAAATTTAAGGGGAAATTTTCACAGGAAAAGGGGAAAAAAATATACTTTTCAGGTGGGGGACTGAATAACGGCCCCAAAAACAGCCAAAAGACAGCCCTGGGGTATATATATAGATTGTATTTTCCTCATCATTTGTTAATGTAGGATACATGAGCAGGTATCTAGATTGTGCTTTCCCTATCACTTGTTAATGTAGGATACATGAGCAGGTATCTAGATTGTGCTTTCCCTATCACTTGTTAATGTAGCATACATGAACAGGTATCTAGATTGTGCTTTCCCTATCACTTGTTAATGTAGGACACATGAACAGGTATCTAGATTGTGCTTTCCCTATCACTTGTTCATGAAGGGTACATGAGCAGGTATCTAGATTGTGCTTTCCCTATCACTGGTTAATGTAGCATACATGAAGAGGTATCTAAATTGTGCTTTCCCTATCACTTACTAATGAAGGGTACATGAGCAGGTATCTAGATTGTGTTTTCCCTATCACTTGTTAATGCAGCATACATGATCAGGTATCTAGATTGCGGTTTTCCTATCACACATTAATGTAGGTTACATGAGCAGGTATCTAGATTGTGTTTTCCCTATCACTTGTTAATGTAGGATACATGAGCGGGTATCTAGATTGTGCTTTCCCTATCACTTGTTAATGTAGGACACATGAGCAGGTATCTAGATTGTGCTTTCCCTATCACTTGTTAATGAAGGGTACATGAGCAGGTATCTAGATTGTGTTTTCCCTATCACTTGTTAATGCAGCATACATGAGCAGGTATCTAGATTGTGTTTTCCCTATCACTTGTTAATGTAGGATACATGAGCGGGTATCTAGATTGTGCTTTCCCTATCACTTGTTAATGTAGGACACATGAGCAGGTATCTAGATTGTGCTTTCCCTATCACTTGTTCATGAAGGGTACATGAGCAGGTATCTAGATTGTGCTTTCCCTATCACTGGTTAATGTAGCATACATGAACAGGTATCTAAATTGTGCTCTTTCCCTATCACTTACTAATGAAGGGTACATGAGCAGGTATCTAGATTGTGTTTTCCTCATCACTTACTAATGAAGGGTACATGAGCAGGTATCTAGATTGTGTTTTCCTCATCACTTGTTAATGCAGGTTACATGAGCAGGTATCTAGATTGTGCTTTCCCTATCACTTGTTAATGCAGGTTACATGAGCAGGTATCTTGATTGTGTTTGCCCTATCACTTGTTAATGCAGGTTACATGAGCAGGTATCTAGATTGTGCTTTCCCTATCACTTGTTAATGCAGGTTACATGAGCAGGTATCTTGATTGTGTTTGCCCTATCACTTGTTAATGAAGGGTACATGAGCAGGTATCTAAATTGTGCTTTCCCTATCACTTACTAATGAAGGGTACATGAGCAGGTATCTAGATTGTGTTTTCCTCATCACTTGTTAATGCAGGTTACATGAGCAGGTATCTAGATTGTGCTTTCCCTATCACTTGTTAATGAAGGGTACATGAGCAGGAATCTAGATTGTGCTTTCCCTATCACTTGTTAATGCAGGTTACATGAGCAGGTATCTTGATTGTGTTTGCCCTATCACTTGTTAATGCAGGTTACATGAGCAGGTATCTAGATTGTGCTTTCCCTATCACTTGTTAATGCAGGTTACATGAGCAGGTATCTTGATTGTGTTTGCCCTATCACTTGTTAATGAAGGGTACATGAGCAGGTATCTTGATTGTGTTTTCCCTATCACTTGTTATTGCAGCATACATGAGCAGGTATCTTGATTGTGTTTGCCCTATCACTTGTTAATGAAGGGTACATGAGCAGGTATCTAGATTGTGCTTTCCCTATCACTGGTTAATGTAGCATACATGAACAGGTATCTAAATTGTGCTTTCCCTATCACTTACTAATGAAGGGTACATGAACAGGTATCTAGATTGTGCTTTTCCTATCACTTGCTAATGTAGGATACATGAGCATGTATCTAGATTGTGTTTTCCCTATCACTTGTTAATGTAGGATAAATGAACAGGTATCTAGATTGTGTTTTTCCTATCACTTGTTAATGTAGGATACATGATCAGGTATCTAGATTGTGCTTTTCCTATCACTTGTTAATGTAGGATACATGAGCAGGTATCTAGATTGTGGTTTTCCTATCACATGTTAATGTAGGTTACATGAGCAGGTATCTAGATTGTGTATTCCCTATCATTGTTAATGTAGGATACATGAGCTGGTATATAGATTGTATTTTCCTCATCATTTGTTAATGTAGGATACATGAGCAGGTACATGATCTAGATTGTGCTTTCCCTATCACTTGTTAATGTAGGATACATGAGCAGGTATCTAGATTGTGCTTTCCCTATCACTTGTTAATGTAGGATACATGAGCAGGTATCTAGATTGTGCTTTCCCTATCACTTGTTAATGTAGCATACATGAACAGGTATCTAGATTGTGCTTTCCCTATCACTTGTTAATGTAGGACACATGAACAGGTATCTAGATTGTGCTTTCCCTATCACTTGTTAATGAAGGGTACATGATCAGGTATCTAGATTGTGTTTTCCCTATCACTTGTTAATGCAGCATACATGAGCAGGTATCTAGATTGGGTTTGCCCGATCACTTGTTAATGAAGGGTACATGAGCAGGTATCTAGATTGTGCTTTCCCTATCACTTGTTAATGTAGCATACATGAGCAGGTATCTTGATTGTGCTTTCCCTATCACTTATTAATGAAGGCTACATGAGCAGGTATCTAGATTGTGTTTTCCTCATCACTTGTTAATGTAGGTTACATGAGCAGATATCTAGATTGTGCTTTCCCTATCACTTGTTAATGCAGGTTACATGAGCAGGTATCTAGATTGTGCTTTCCCTATCATTTGTTAATGAAGGGTATGTGGGCAGGTATCTAGGGTGTGTTTTCCCTATCACTTGTTAATGCAGGTTACATGAGGAGGTATATACAGGGCTGTACAAATCCTATAGCCCGACGCCCGGGACTAGTCCAAAACCAAAGTCGGGCGTGTCACTTTTTCAAAGATTTCAGTCCCGGACTAGTTCAATTTAAAAAAAAAAAAAAAAAATAAAAAATAAAAAATTCGGGCATGTCACTGTTTGAAAGATTTCAGTCCCAGATTTGTCCACATGTCATAAAAATACTCCAGCACACTTCTCAACGTAATCCTTTAATTGCACTCGCTTATGTAATGCAATAAGCATCCACAGCGGCGATCAGCGATTACCCCGGGCAATTTTAGCAACAATCAACCATGCCCGAAGTCCTGCCTCCAAATTACTTTAATTGACAGTCGGCATTGTCGCATAATCCAATCAATTGACCTGATCTATTTTAATCCAGACCCGCTAGCCAATGAAACGAATACTACAGGTAAATAACATGTTCGTCACGTGATTACCTGTTCAACCAAGGTGAGCTGAAAATGGCGATACATTGAAACAATAACACTTAACACGTTGAAGAGTAAATAAGGATTGTTTCCTTTACTGTGTATAATGAATTATAATGAGTATGCAAGACGCAGTTTTAACATATTGAGAAATCGAAAGTATTCAGGACTTGTGTGCATTTTTTGGGACTAGTCACAAATTCTTTGGGACTAGTCACTTTTGACAGGGTGACTAGTCCCGGACTAGTGGCTAAAAAAATTATTTGTACAGCCCTGATATAGATTGTGTTTTCCCTATCACTTGTTAATGTAGGACACATGAGCAGGTATCTAGATTGTGTTTTCCCTATCCCTATCACTTGTTAATGTAGCATACATGAACAGGTATCTAAATTGTGCTTTCCCTATGACTTATTAATGAAGGGTATATGAGCAGGTATCTAGATTGTGCTTTCCCTATCACTTGTTAATGTAGGGTACATTAGCAGGTATCTCAATATAGCTTTCCCTATCACTTGTTAATGGAGAATACATGAATAGGTATCTAACTTGTTTCCCCTAAGGGACGAAACTGTACGAAAAGGTGCAGTTCATGGAAAGGAAGCTTGGGATTGCTATTCGGATCATTTGGTCCAAGGTCACTATGAATAGAAAATTGGTTTCAGATCAAAAACTTTAGTTTTCCTTGAGGGACTAAAGCCTGGTAGGAGACACATTAATTAATATATATATATAGATGTGTCTTACTTTACTGTTTCTATACTAACATGCACATTGTATATTTATCAGATTCGATGCATCCGAAATGAGAAAATCATGCACAATGCCGATCTCACATTCTTACAAGCTGACTTGGATGATCTAGTCAAGTACTCATTGGCAGTTCTGACAGACCCCGTGTTGTTGACAAAGGCAGGATCCGTTGATGCTGTAAATAAAATCAATGAGGTGTGTATACAGTTGTCTAGGATACTTCACTTTAGATAGAGATATCGCAAAACAATTAATACATGTCAGACATGTATATCAATATATATAGTTCTTAAGCAGTTTGTGGCAATTCAAGTATGTATATACATGTATAAGACATTAAGAACATGTACAGAATAAACATGAATGTACAAGTCAAGCATGTATATACATGTTTATGACATAAAGAACATGTACAAAATAAACATGAATGTATATGCATGTATATGCATGTATATGTATGTATATGCATTATGGCATAAAAAAACAGATATAAAACAAACAAGTGTACGAATGAAGTAAGAATATACTTGTATAATACATATGTACAAGTCAAGTATGTATATGCATGCATAAGGCATACATACAGGTCAAGTATGTATATACATGCATAAGGAATATGTACAAGTCAAGTATGTTAATGCATGCATGCATAAGGCATAGGTACAAGTCAAGTATGTATATGCATGCATAAGGCATAAATACAAGTCTAGTATTTATACAAATGCATAAAGCATATATACAAGTCCAGTAGGTATACACATGCATGAGGCACACATACAAGTCAAGTATTTAGACACATACATAAGGCACACATACAAGTCAAGTATGTTTACAGATGCATAAAGCATACGTACAAGTCAAGTATGAATATGCATGCAAAAGACATATGTACAAGTTAAGTATGTATATGCATGCATAAGGCATACATACAAGCCAATGTGTATACAAGTCAAGTATTTATATGCATCGTAAGGCATGCATACAAGTCAAGTATGTATATAGATGCATAAGGCATATGTACAAGTCAAGTATGTATACACATGCATAATGCTTACATACAAGTCAAGTATGTATACACACGCATGAGACACACAAACAAGTCAAGTATGTATACACATGCATAAGTCACACATACAAGTCAAATATGTATACATGTACAAGTCAATTATGTATTTGCATGCATAAGGCACACATACAAGTCAAGTATGTACACACATGCATACGGCACACATACAAGTCAAGTATGTATACACATGCATAATGCATACATACAAGTCAAGTATGTATACACACACATAAGAACACAAACAAGTCAAGTATGTACACACATGCATAAGGCACACATACAAGTCAAATATGTATGCACATGTATAAGGCACACAAACAAGTCAAGTATGTATACACATGCATACGGCACATGTACAAGTCAAGTATGTATACACATGCATAATGCATACATACAAGTCATGTATGTATACACATGCATAAGGCACACATACAAGTCAAGTATGTATGCACATGCATAAGGCACATGTACAAGTCAAGTATGGATACAGATGCATAAGGCATATGCACAAGTCAAGTATGTATATACATGCATAAGACACACAAACAAGTCAAATATGTATGCACATGCATAAGGCACACATACAAGTCAAGTATGTATGCACATGCATAAGGCACATGTACAAGTCAAGTATGGATACAGATGCATAAGGCATATGCACAAGTCAAGTATGTATATACATGCATAAGACACACAAACAAGTCAAATATGTATGCACATGCATAAGGCACACATACAAGTCAAGTATGTATGCACATGCATAAGACACATGTATAAGTCAAGTATGTATACAGATGCATAAGGCATACACACAAGTCAAGTATGTATATGCATGCATAAGGCATACATACAATTCTAGCATGTATACAAATGCATAAGGCATATGTATAAGTCAGGTATGTTATGCATGCATAAGGCATACATACAAGTCAAGTATGTATACAAATGCATAAGGCATATGTACAAGTCAGGTATATTATGCATGCATAAGGCATACATACACATCAAGGCATATGTACAAGTCAAGTGTGTATACACATGCATAATGCATATGGACAAGTCAAGTATGTATACACTTGCATAAGGCACACATACAAGTCAATGTAGACACTTGCATAAGGCACACATACAAGTCAAGTATGTATACACATGCATAAGGCATATACATGTACAAGTCTAGTATGTATATATACATGCATAAGGCACACATACAAGTCAAGTATGTAAACACATGCATAAGACATATGTACAAGTCAAGTATGTATACACATGCATAATGCACACATACAAGTGAAGTATGTATACTATACACATGCATAAGGCACATGTACAAGTCAAGTATTTCTACACATGCATAATGCACACGCATAAGAAATACGTAGAAGTCAAGTATGTATATACATGTATAATACATAAACAATATTTTATTGAATTCAATCAGGATGTTAAGAAGAACAACAGAATATCCCTTTATAGACGTTTGGTTTGTTTTTCATGTAAGAAAGCAAAACGGATGCAAGATTGCTGTGTTCCTTTCAAAATATATACCATACACTAAAAAGAAACCACGCATGTTTAATATCATATAAATTCTTAATATACTTTTCTTAGAAGACAAATAACAATTTAAATGTTTATGGTCACCAGATAAACACTGCCCAGTTTACTTTCACAATGGAAGATTAACGTCAAGTACTCTTCGATAGAGTAAAAGCGCTGGAAGTCAAACAGTTGGAACTTGAAATGGAGGTTAAACAAGTGAAGCAGAACATCGCTGATCAACAAACTACAACTAAAGCAGATATTGATACTTTGCAGAAAGATATGGCTTCCAAAATAGACTTGTTACAGACCGAGATGAACACGGTATGGCTATTGCAGATTTCAGTACTATGAACATCCCATATTGTGTATTTGAGATTTATCTATAATATATATTTGTGGGTATGCCATATATAGACCATGAGCCAGACAATTTTTTGCTACCATGCTACTATGGAGTACATTTTAGAGAAACAAAAAAATCCATGATAGCAATGCCAACAGGGTAGCTGTGTCCTGTTATAAGAGTTATCTCCCCGTTTTAAATAAAAAATAAGTTTCTTAAAATATTGTTCTCTGATACTATAACAGCTAAAGTTCTAATATTTTGCATATGGCATAAGCATATGGTCCGCTGCACAATTTGTTAAAATGGAGACCCTGGGATCATATTTGGCCCGCCTCACGGGCCACATATTTACATAAAGTTTTATAGGATAATCAGTTTTCTTTTAATCTTTTCTGAAACTACAAGAGCTAGACGTCTAATATTTTGCATGATGTATAAGCTTAAAATCTTCTACCAAATTCTTTAAAACAGTGACCTGGGGTCATATTTGGTCCCACCCCAGGGGTCACATATATACATTGAGGTATATAGACATCTTTAAGAACAATCTTCTCTGAAACCACAAGACGTAGAAGTCTAATATTTTACATGTAGCGTAAGCATAATGTTCTTTTCCACGTCTGTTCAAATGGTAACCCGGAGCATTTGACGCGCTCCCGTCACAGTATCAGGGTTCGACACTAACTTTTTTAAACGGAAAGTCCGGAGGACTAGTGACTTTAAAAATCTAATAGTCCTCCTGAGAACTAGATGGTCCTCCAAAAAATGGTGTATTTAGCAACAAAAAAACAGGTGTATAACAGGAGACAAACTTCAAAGAGAACAGTGCCAAAAACCCTTTTCGTCTTGAAGATACCAACTGAAATCATAAAACTTTATATTTTTTTCGGTTTCTACCCAGCAGACTTTCATCAGATTTAGATGCATTTTCAACCCTAACCAACTTGACACATGTTGATCGAATGCAATATTAGTCTGGTATTCGTTTCATTTTTATTGAGAAATACTAATTTTTCGTCAATTACCCCAAACTTATTTTTCAATCATACCCGCATTGAGTAACAAAACACAAAATCATTACCTAATTCATAGACTTAGTTAAGTTATTGATGGCTATGACTAATCGTAGGATTCAATACATTTCCGTTGATTTCTCTCGTCTATAAAGCAATCACAAACAAACTCGCTTTATACCAAACACATTTCTTTATTTCATAATTAGCCGTCAATAAAACACACAATAGAAGTTTGCGCTTTTGTTTATTGACAACCGCCGCAAAGATTCTTTACAACTGTGCCGATGTCAATCATATAATTATAACCGCCTTTTAAATTTATTTATTGCAGGAGAAATCAGTTTCAAAGTATCTCGTCTAATCATAACCCCGCCCTTGCGCAGTAGTTTGTAGTACTATTTTTAATTATTCACCTAACGGAAAAATTCTCTCGTCTATAAAGCAATCACAAACAAACTCGCTTTATACCAAACACATTTCTTTATTTCATAATTAGCCGTCAATAAAACACACAATAGAAGTTTGCGCTTTTGTTTATTGACGACCGCCGCAAAGATTCTTTACAACTGTGCCGATGTCAATCATATAATTATAACCGCCTTTTAAATTTATTTATTGCAGGAGAAATCAGTTTCAAAGTATCTCTTCTAATCATAACCCCGCCCTTGCGCAGTAGTTTGTAGTACAATTTTTAATTATTCACCGAACGGGAAAATACAACGGCTTTGATTGATTTACTTAAATAGAATGCGCACATGATCCCCAAATGATCTAATCACGTGATCACCTAACAAGCAAACATGGCAGTTATATTCACATCTGGCCTCAGGCAAACCGATAATGATCGATAATTAGGCTAATGCCCTGATTAGATAAGAGTCGGGTTGTTATTTAATGGTAATTGGATTAAATGCAATACTTGTGAAACACGCGCTGATTGTGTATTTTAGAGGGTTTTGTTATTTATGAGGTTAATCACATTTGAAATTGCCGAAATTGACCCGAAAATGACGGCGACTCGAATTTCGCCCCACATGGATAGAAAAGCGAAGTCGGCCAAATCATAGTGAAGTTTTAATCGAGTGACCCCGGCCCTATATTAGGAATGTGTATTTTACGGCCGTAATATCTATAATGCGGCTCGAAAAATTACTAGTCTGATGGACAGGCCAACTTTCACATTTAGGTAGTCCTCCTGAAAAACAGGTGGGCACAGGACTAGCGGACTAGCGTTAGTGTCGAACCCTGAGTATAACATAGAGTTGTACAGGAATGTCTGTAAAACTTTTTTTATACTTTGCATGCAGCATATGCGTATTGTCCACTATCACGTTTCAATGGTGACCCTTGATTCAAGTGTGGCCCTGTTCTGTGGGTCACTATCACATCAAGTTATTTAAAAAAGCCTGTAAAAATCTATTCTCAATGTGCATGAGCTAAGTGTATTATACATGTATCATAAACTTATGGTCCGCTACCTAGTTTGTTCAAATGGTGATAATTGGGTAAAACTTGACCCAGGCTGGGGTCACAGTTACATAGAGTTATATTAGGGAACTGGTGTTGTACGTAATTGTATACGTGTTTATAAGTATATTTGATGCTTTGTCGCAAATGATATATAAATGTATTTGTAACACTGTTGCTTATGCTGTTCAGATGTATGAACTTAAGTGAATGAAGAATTTGAATTGTTTCTTGAACACTGAGGTGAGGCCCTTGAGCTCCTTCTTTATGACTTGTAGATGTTCACTTTTTGCAAAATCAATCCAGATTTAGGGTTAAGAACAGAAATATTTATTAAGAATGGGACTTTTGATGAGGTATTACATTATAAAGACCTAATTAAAACAATTGAAACTGTTGTCATTAGGAAATGTCTGTATTAATGATGTTTACAAGTCGCATACGTGCGTGCATGTGCTTTACTATATTTTGTGATAAAGGGCAAGGTGTGATAAGGGGGTATTTTGACTCCCAATATGTTCAAAATGCAAAAAAATAAAATATTTACATATAATCTGTCGTGCATGTTGAAGTAAATTGATCATATTTTCTATCTTCAAAATATTCTTTTATTTATTTTATTTATCTAGAAGAATTAACAGGGTCTCAAAAAATGGCATTTTTTTATTTTGTAGGTTTTGGACCTTTCTGGGCAAGATTTTGATCCTAAAAATATAGAGGGCACCTCCGAACACACAGTTTTTTGGCTGATGATGCATTCCTATCAAGTACTTGTTTCAACAAAAATTCAGCTGTTCTCGAGGGTGCACTCTGTATTTCCAAGACCAAAAACTGATCGAAAACTGCTGAAAATTAACAAAAATGTCATTTTTTGAAAGGAAAGACCTTGTTTGTGAGGCTCTTAAACTCATTTAGAGCCTTCAAACGTACTTGTAATGAGTTTTAATATTGATTCAGTTTATTTGTAGATAATCTAGATATTCAAAACGTGTGCATTAAAACTTTCAATAATGGGGGGGCCAATTTTGTCCCTTATCATACCTAGTCCTTTATGAAATTATATGTATTCGTAATTGTCTTAAATTATCACCAAGTCTTTGCCATTAATTGACATTGCCAATCAAAACATTGCAATGAGCTGGGCATATATAAGGTGTGCAGACATATAGGAACTTGAGACAGTCCAGACAATATCCATTGAGGGATTCTGCTAACGGTACACTGGCGGACGTACTATTACTTAGAACACCACACACACACTTCAACTCAACATATATGAACTTGATGCCAAATTTGCTAGGGAAGAATAACTCGTATCAATTCGGCTTTTGATATAACCTTTTACCTAGTTTGGCTGAACTCCTGGCTTGATTTCAAAGAAATTTGGCAAGGATGATCAGTATCAAGCCTAGTTGTGCATAGTCAACATATTCCTGTTGAATGATATTTGGTGGAGTTATGGCTCTTTAAAGGTTTTAATACACAAACTTTGTCCAGACTAGTCTCTTCTGAATGCCTGGACAGACTTTAGCGAATCTTGACGGGGATGATGAATACCAAGCCTAGTTGCGCATATCATCGCCGTGTTCCGGTTGAATGTTTACAGGGCCCTACCTTCACTTTGGGGGAATGGGGCCAGGGCCCTCAGGAAGGGGAATTTTGCGTTGTTTTCATATCAAAGGGGAATTTCTAAGAAACACAAATTAGTATTTTTTTTATTATTTAAGTGGTACCAAGAATTTACCTGTATGCTGTTTTCCTGTTTTTTAAAAAAAAAATCTAATAATCTTTTTCTTTTTTTTTTCTTTTTTTTAAGAGGGAATTTTTCACAGAAAAAGGGGGGAAAATATATACATTTAGGGGAGGGGAATGGTGCCGAAATCAAAAACGGTCAAACGACAGCCCTGGTTTATTGGCAGAGTTATGGACCTTTAAAGGTTTTAATACACTAACTTTGTACAGACTAGTTCTCCTGAACCCCTGGCTGGATTTTAACGAAACTTGGCAGGAATGATCAGTACCAAGCCTAGTTGCACATATCATTACTGTGTTCCGGTTTAATGATTTTTGACAAGAGTTATGGCCCCTTATTCACAAACCTTATCTGGACTAGTATTCCCGTGTGTTTGCTGGGGTAGAATGCAACCACTGCAAGTCCCGCTAGAGGCAGAGGAGTAGGATCCCCCCTTCATGTTCATTTTGTCATTTTTTATCATGCTCAGTCAAGGTCTTCATCATGACACAGCATATATATGCAAACGTGGAAACGTGGCTCCATCGTAAATGGAATGTCTACTGTAGACAGTGTTTTTTTATGCCGAATTTCGGCCCCATCGACAATTCCAAAAAGTATCCTTTTTTCACAATTATATCCAAAAAATTCACAATCTGAAAAAACAACAAAAAAAAACAATTATTTTTTTGGGGGTAAATACAGACCAGAAAGGATACTAGTCTTAATATAAGCTGGTGTCAAAACTAGTCTGTATTTACCAAAAACAAAACTTAAAACCAAGGGATATTAAAACTGTGAAAATAAAAGTGAAAAAAGTTTATTTCTCTTTTGTTATATAATATTTCAAAATTTTCACAATTTCTAGAAAAATGCAAAATGCCGCTATTTTTCACAATGGCACGGGCACAGGCTGCATTCACAAAACACATTAAAAAAACACTGGTAGAATTTGCAGCAACTCTGCATTTCTGCAGGTTAGAAGGTTCAAGGCCCTTTCTCCATATTTTATCTTGATGTAAATGGAGGATGAGCCTGGCATGTTCATTCAAGCTAGGCGCCATATACCCTTTCATGTGTTGGTGTGCTGTAAAACCCAATTCAATTGTCCAAACTGGTTTTCCTCTACCACCATTCGGCTTTCAATGAAACTGGTTTGCGTATATCATTGCCGTATTCTGGTTGAATGATTTAAGTGAAGTTATGGCCCTTTAAAGGTTTTAATACACAAGCTTTGTCCCGACTACTTCTCCTAATCCCTGGCCGGATTTCCATGAAACTTGATAGAGATGACCATTACATAGCCAAGTTGGACATACCTTCGTCGCATTTCAGTTGAGTGATTTTTGCCGGATTATACCCTTTCTCCAGTGGAGGAGACATCTGTTTTTACTAAAAACAACCCCTAGTTCTAATTTAGTATGGTTACTTAGGGACTCAAGGCAAAACAATTATATAAAATGGGTTTTGACGGCCTACATAAAGGGGTCCCTCTGCAGGTGGTCAAAACTCATTTTCTATAATTGTTTCAATAATTGTTTTATAGTTGTTTAAATTGTTAGCATGAGTCAAGGGTTTACATTTCTGTTGCTGGTGTTGCTGTTTTGTGTTGTGCTTTTTGCAATTATTTTAAAAGTAGTACTGATGGGAATTTTAAGACGACAACCATTGATATAAGAGCCGTTTTAGATAGTTGAGTGTCCACAGGCCCTCTTGGGAATCTTTTTTTCATTAGATCTTTTTTAAACTCTACCATATTGTTGATATCAATGAAAGCTCAGACGAGTTAAAAAACCAGCCAGTTCGGACCAGTTATGCCGGAGTTGTGACCCTTAAATTGCTATATTTTGCCTCATTAACACGATAGGGTCTTCATATTTTATCCAATCGTTATCAAACATTACCAGATTGTTGATATCAATAAAAGCTTAGATGAATTTCTAAACCAGTTAGATTGGATTATTTACACCGGAGTTATGGCCCTTGATGGATTATTTACACCAGAGTTATGCCCTTGATTTTCTGAAATATGCTATAATTTGGCCTCATTAACACGATAGGGCCTTCATTTTAAATCTATTTTTTTTTCCAAACTTTACCAGATTGTTGATATCAATAAAATCTCGAACGAGTTTGAAAACCAGTCAGATTGGACCAGTAACACCGGAGTTGTGGCCCTTGATTTAGTTAAAACTGCTGTATTTTGCCTCGTTAACACGATAGGACCATCGTTTTTCATCCAATCTTTAACAAACTACCAGATTTTTGATATTAATGAAAGCTTGGACGAGTTCGTAAACCAACCAGATCGGATTAGTAACATCTGAGTTATGGCCCTTGATTTATTTCAAAGATGCTGTATTTTTCCTCATGAAGACGATAGGACCTTCATTTAGCCTGATTTCAGTGAAACTTTGCAGGGATGATCAGTACCAAGCCTAGTTGTATATATCGTCAGTGTGTTCCGGTTGAATGATTTTGGCAGAATTGAATTGAATTGGATTTTATAGTCGCACCAACAGCTAAGGTCATATGGCGACTTTCCAGCTTCAACTGGTGGAGGAAGACCCCAGGTGCCCCTCCGGGCAATTTTCGTGCACGGGCGGGCACCTGGGTAGAACCACCGACGTTCCGCAAGCCAGCTGGATAGCTTCCTCACATAAAGATTCCTAGAACCCTGAGGGATCGGATTTTGGCAGAGCTATGTCCCTTTAAATGTTTCAATACACACGTTTTGTCTGAACTAGTTCTCCTGAACCCTTGGCTGGATTTCAATGAAACTTTTCTGGGATGATTGGTACCAAGCCTAGTTGTGCATATCTATTATAGAAGGTCTGCGACAGCAGATGGAAGCAGGTTTGTGGTTGCTTTAGTTAACCTACTTCTGCAATTGAACACGGTTCAAATTAAGCACTTACAAACTCTTAAAATGTGAGCTGATCTGAGAAAATGCGTGTTGAAATTTTTAGCATCCAAAAAAAACTCCCAGCAAAGTCAGCATCATTGTTAGGTATATCAGCATCATTGTTAGGTATATCAGCATCAGTGTTAGGTATATCAGCATCATTGTTAGGTATATCAGCATCATTGTTGGATATATCAGCATCATTGTTAGGTATATCAGCATCATTGTTAGGTATATCGTATTTTGTTCAATTACTATGCCCTTGACAGATGTGATCACAAGGCAGTACTTAGTATCGGGTTTATGACACCAGGAATCTCGACCATCATGAATGTTTTTATTATTTCTGACCAGTGATGCAGTAAAAATACTAGATAGCACACTAGTACAAACTTGTTACCAAAGAAAATTATTTTAAAAGTTGAATTGAATAAAAAGTAGTACTGGCACATTTCAGAATAAGGGCATAGTTAGCACTTGTTTTCATATTTTTAATGAAGACAGTTAAAAAATTGTAAAATTAATAAATGCCTTGTTTTCTCTTATGCAGTCATATGAAATGAATAAAATGAAGTAAATCATATCATATTTCAAGGAGTCATAGTACGGAAAAGTTAATTTTTCTTTTCTAAAATTAGACATTTTTTATGGACAAAAGTTACCTACTCCCAATAGTGATATTTTATAGGTGTTTTAATTTAATACTGTCGACTGTTTTTTCATCATAACAGGGGCATATAATTGTCAGAAATGCTCTAAATTACAATGTAAGTATGATAAATCAACCATTCTTTTGAACAAAATCACGAATTTTGTTCATTTTTCTCGACAGTGCTAATGTTATAAATTTCCGTCTTTCTGGCAGTGTGACATTAGCATTTCTGCATGTTAAAAATCTTATTCTTTGGGTTATAATTTAGAGTACAGTGATTGGCTAACTACAAGATTTTACGTAATTCGTAAAAACCTGACAGTTTTTTTCCGTCCAATATGTGTTTTGTTCAATTCCAATCAAGTTTAATATTGCTAGTGTAACACAATTTTTTTTCTGTCACCCCGAGTATGTGACGATAGCAGTTTTAAACTTGCTGCTCATTCATCACGTGATGATCTCGCATTATTTCGTCAATACCAAAATTGCGACAGCGGGCGAACAACATAGCGAAGCTAAAAAGAAAAAGGAAAATTTTCCTGCAAAAGAGACATAAATCAATCTAAAATTTGCTAATCCCGCAGAAGAAAGAAAAATCTGTTTAAAATGTCTGTCCCGTTACATTATTTTGACCAAATAACATTTATTCAAAATGTTTAAAACAACTATCATAAAGTGTGAGCTTCATAAACATTCATATCACAATAGATGCTCAACTTGTTACCTAGAATTTCGGTCGGACTCGACAATGATGTCCTAATGTAACATTAGCACTTTACATTGTAGTCAATGTTAACCAACACAGAAAGCACAATTTGATGGCTAAGTGAAACAGTAACATAATTTTCAGTATGACTTTTGATTGTACAGCTTGCAGTGAGCTTTACTGTCCTTTTTTGTATTATATTTTGAGTTGTCTCAAAGTAGTGCTAATGTTACTTCTTGCTAATGTAACACTTTCCGTCTTCGAGTGACACTAGCACCAAAACAGCCTTTCTCAATTTTTTATGTCCCGTTACATTATTTTGACCAAATAACATTTATTCAATATGTTTAAAACAACTATCATAAAGTGTGAGCTTCATAAACATTGATATCACAATAGATGCTCAACTTGTTACCTAGAATTTTGGCCGGACTCGACAATGATGTCCTAATGTAACATTAGCACTTTACATTGTAGTCAATGTTAACTAACACAGAAAGCACAATTTGATGGCTAAGTGAAACAGTAACATAATTTTCAGTATGACTTTTGATTGTACAGCTTGCAGTGAGCTTTACTGTCCTTTTTAGCTCATGCCGTGGTGCGGCGTCCGTCCGTCTGTCCGTCCGTCCGTCCGTCTGTCCGTAAACTTTTATTTGTAGCGACTACTCCTCTGAAACTACTTGATGGATATTCATGAAACTTTACAGAAATGTTGCCCATGAAGTCTAGTTGATCCTAGCAAAAATTCATGTTGATGTGAAATCCAAGATGGCCACCAAAGCTAAAAATAGATTTTTAAAATACAAGTTTGTAGCGACTACTTCTTGAAAACTATAAGTGATATTGATATGGGACATTTTCTTAAATGATCAGCATGACATGATGTTAATCCTTGTCAAAAATTGTTTTGATTCGACGTTAAACATGGCTGCCAGTGGCCATCTTTGTTTACATAGAGTTATATAGTAAAAACTTGTAGCGACTACTCCTCTGAAACTACTTGGCGGATTTTCATGAAACTTTACAGGAATGTTGCTCTTGATGTCTAATAGATCCTAGCAAAATTTCAGGTCGGCCAGAAATTCAAGATGGCCGCCACAGCTAAAAATAGATTTTTAAAAAATAAGTTTGTAGCGACTACTTCTTGAAAACTATAAGTGATATTGATATGGGACTTTTTCTAAAATGATCAGCATGACATGGTGTTGATCCTAGTCAAACATTCTTTTGATTCAATGTTAAACATGGCTGCCAGTGGCCATCTTTGTTTACATAGAGTTATATAGTAAACACTTGTAGCGACTACTTCTCTGGAACTACTTGACGGATGTTCATGAAACTTCACAGGAATGTTGCTCTTGATGTCTAGTTGATCCTAGAAAAATTTCAGGCTGGCCGGAAATTCAAGATGGCCACCACAGCTAAAATTAGATTTAAAATAAATAAATTTGTAACGACTACTTCTTGAAAACTGTAAGTGATATTGACGTTTTCTAAAATGATCAGCATGACATGATGTTAATCCTTGTCAAAAATTGTTTTGATTCGACGTTAAAAATGGCTGCCAGTGGCCATCTTTGTTTACATAGAGTTATATAGTAAAAACTTGTAGCGACTACTCCTCTGAAACTACTTGGCGGATTTTCATGAAACTTTACAGGAATGTTGCTCTTGATGTCTAATAGATCCTAGCAAAATTTCAGGTCGGCCAGAAATTCAAGATGGCCACCACAGCTAAAAATAGATTTTTAAAAAATAAGTTTGTAGCGACTACTTTTTGAAAACTATAAGTGATATTGATATGGGACTTTTTCTAAAATGATCAGCATGACATGGTGTTGATCCTAGTCAAACATTATTTTGATTCGATGTTAAACATGGCTGCCAGTGGCCATCTTTGTTTACATAGAGTTATCTAGTAAAAACATGTAGCGACTACTCCTCTGTAACTACTCAACAGATTTTCATGCAACTTCACAGGAATGTTGCTCTTGATGTGTTATTGATCCTAGCAAAATTTCAGGACGTCCGGAAATTCAAGATGGCCGCCATGGCTAAAAATAGATTTTCAAAATACAAGTTTGTAGCGACTACTTCTTGAAAACTGCAAGTGATATTGTTATGGGACTTTTTCTAAAATGATCAGTATGACATGATTTTGATCCTTCTCAAAAATTATTTTGATTTGATTTAAACATGGCCGCCAGTGGCCATCTTTGTTTACATATATAATGAAAACTTGTAGCGACTACTCCTCTGAAACTACTTGACGGATTTTCATGAAACTTCACAGGAATGCTGATCTAGCTATCAAAAACCTATTGGTAGAGCTTCAAAGTCATTGACCTCTTGTTTTACCTACTTTAATACTTTTATAATAACTTTCACTAATGGTTCAGCTTTGTGTTTGTTGTATTTGACCTACTCAGTTGTTTTACACTTGAGTAATTCTGGCTAAGATGTGTCTTTGTTGTATTTAGCCTAATTCAGTAGTTTTATACTTGAGTAATTCTGGTTCATGTGTGTGTTTGCTGTTGTTGACCAACTTCAGTACATCTACACTCGAGTAATTCTGGTTCAATTTTGCATTTGCTGTCTTCGACCATTAGAGCTTATGGGATGACGAGTTGTCCGTCGTCCGTCCGTTAACTTTTTCTCGTTAAGATGATAGGGCCTTCAATTTTTATCCAATCTTTACCAAACTTTAACAGGTTGTTAATATCAATGAAAGCTCGGACAAGTTCGAAAACCAGCCATATTGGACCAGTATCGGTGGAGTTATATGGCCCTTGATTTAGTTAAAAATGCTAAATTTTGCCTCGTTAAGACGATAGGGCCTTCATTTTACACTCGAACTTTACCAAACTCTACCAGATTGTTACTATTAAGGCAAAAAAAAAAAATATGTGTGTTTCCGGTTTCCCGACCGACCCTACTTTTTCACCGCCGACCGTAAATAATTTTAGCGATATGAAAAAAAAAAAAAAAAAATTTTCATCTCAATCTTACAATCAAACAACAAATATTTTTATTCAAATGATAATTTTATTAGCATCAATTTAACATGAATTCATAGTTTAAACTTAACAAGTGTCCTGATGAGATACAGAGTTGTTAAGCATCTAATCTGAATCCAAACTGTTTGCAAAGGTCATCAAGAAGTTGCCTTAGTACAAAAATGGCATAATATATGCAAAAAATATATCTAAAAAAGATATCTAAAAAAAAAACTTTTTCCTACCTACCTACCCTTACTTTTTGACAGGGTGAAACCAGAAACACACTTTTTTTTTTTTTTAGGCCTAATGAAAGCTTGGACAAGTTCGAAAACCAGCCAGATCGGACCAGTATCGACGGAGTTATGGCCTTTGATTGAGTTAAAAATGCTTTATTTTGCCTCAAGATGATAAGGCCTTCATCTTTCATCTCATCTTTACTAAACTTTACCAGATTGTTACTATAAATGAAAGCTTGGACAAGTTCGAAAACCAGCCAGATCGGACCAGTTAAAAGGGAGTTATGGCCCTTGATTTAGTTAAAAACGCTATATTTTGCCTCGTTAAGACAATAGGGCCTTCATTTTTCATCTGATCTTTACCAAACTTCACCAGATTGTTAATGTCAATGAAAGCTCGGACAAATTCGAAAACCAGCCAAATCAGACAAGTAACAGCGGAGTTATGTCCCTTGATTTAGTTAAAAATGCTATATTTTGCCTCGTTAGGATGATAGGGCCTCAATTTTTCATTCGATCTTTACCAAACTTTACCAGATTGTTAGTGTCAATAAAAGCTTGGATAAGTTCGAAAATCAACCAGATCGGACCAGTAACAGCGGAGTCATGGCCCTTGATTTAGTAAAAATGCTATATTTTGCCTCAAGACGATACAGCCTTCATTTTTCGTCTGATCTTTACCAAACTTTAACAGATTGTTAATGTCAATAAAAGCTCGGACAAGTTCGAAAACCAGCCAGATCGGACCAGTAACAGCGGAGTTATGGCACTTGATTTAGTTAAAAATTCTATATTTTGCCTTGTTAAGATGATCGGCCCTTCATTTTTCATCCGATCTTTCCAAAATTTTACCAGATTGTTAATGTCAATAAAAGCTCGGATAAGTTCGAAAACAAACCCTAATATGACCAGAAACGGCGGAGTTATGGCACTTGATTTAGTTAAAAATGCTATATTTTGCCTTTTTAAGACGATAGTCACTCACTTCATTGATGTTATAAGAGCCATATTAGCCAGTAGACGTCCACAGGCCCTCTTAGGCCTCTTGTTTGACCTACTTGAGTACTTTTATAATAACTTTAGTAATTCTGGTTCAGTTTTGTGTTTGTTGTATTTGACCTACTTCAGTTGTTTTACACTTGAGTAATTCTGGCTCAGATGTGTCTTTGTTGTATTTAGCCTAATTCAGTAGTTTTATACTTGAGTAATTCTGGTTCATCTGTGTATTTGCTGTAGTTGACTAACTTCAGTATTTCAGCACTTGGGTAGTTCAGGTTCAGGTGTGCAATTGCTGTAGTCGACCTACTTCAGTACTTCGACACTTGAGTAATTCTGGTTCAGGTGTTTGTTTGCTGTAGTTGACTTAATATTTAATGATATATAACTCATGAAGGACTGCACTCATGTCTTCAAACTTTATACCGGTAGTTGGGATGGTGGGATGGTCCTTTCTGAAATACGCACATGGCAGGCGATGCAAGAGTTTTGTGGAACATACTCATCAAGTCAATTATTTTTCAAGTTTTAAGTTAATTCTTACGTTTTAGACAGACAGTTAAGTGCTAATGTATGAAAGCTGTAGCGGCTAAACACAGCAAATCCCTTCATGATCTTTAACAAAAGCAACAAAACACATCTTTACTATCTTAACAGTTAATTAGGTTCCTAATTATGAAAACTAGTAAAACATACAATTTTGAAAAAGTATGTTACTGGTGAACATGGTCGCTCTTAGACATTTGTGTGTGGCAAGATGTGGATAAACAGCTGTAGGAAATGTCCTTAAACCAAGTATGAGGCATTTGTATATATGTATTGATTTTGTAAAATTGAAGCGTCATTTTGGTGACATTTCTTCCAGATCATATCTCAAGGCAAACTTTTGAAGACATTTCTCTATAAAATTATTGTAACTAGAACTCTTATTTTTATCCATTTCAATTGCAGCATTGAAGAAGGGGTTGGAAGCTATTCAAGCAGAAGCAGAAAAAGCAACTAAAGTTGTACAAGAAGCAGGCAGACTCCAAGTTGAGCAGATCAAAGATTCCTTGATTATTGATTACAATACTCGTAAACGTGGTAAAGAGTTTGTTTTTAGCTCTACTGCTTATAGGATGACCCGTATGTTAGCTATAGTCAATCATCCTAATCCATCCTATTTTCAGTGTCTTTCTCCAAAAGATCATAGACAAGACTGACAATGAGCAATATGTATGCCTGTGTTTTGAGTTGTTGCCCTTGATTACTGAAAAATAGGCACAATTCAGCTTGTGAGCACAATTGCTTCAGTAAAGTTGTTCAACTTTTCAGCCCTGTGTGGTTGCCGGGGTAGAATAAAAACCACTGCAATCTCACAAACACACTGTCACATGCAGAGGGGTAGGACCCTCCCCCCATTCATATGAATTTTTTAATTTTTAGCTCTACTGGCCAAAGGCCAGCACAGCTTATGGGATGCCGAGTTGTCCGTCGTCCGTCCGTCCGTCCGTTGTTAACTTTTGTCTCGTTAAGACGATAGGGCCTTCATTAGCTATACTGATCAGAGATCAGCAGAGCTTATGCCGTCATGAAACTTTACAGAAATGTTGCCCATGAAGTCTAGTTGATCCTAGCAAATATTCATGGAGATGTGAAATCCAAGATGGCCGCCAAATCTAAAAATAGGTTTTTAAAAAACAAGTTTGTAGCGACTACTTCTTGAAAACTCTAATGGATATTGCTATGGGACTTTTTCTAAAATGATCAGCATGACATGATGTTGGTCCTTGTCGAAAATCGTTTTGATTCGACGTTAAACATGGCTGCCAGCGGCCATCTTTGTTTACATAGAGTTATATAATGAAAACTTGTAGCGACTACTCCTCTGAAACTACTTGACGGATTTTCATGAAACTTCACAGGAATGTTGCCCTTGATGTCGCATTGATCCTAGCAAAATTTAAGGTCGGCCGGAAATTCAAGATGGCCGCCACGGCTAAAAATAGATTTTTAAAAAATAAGTTTGTAGCGACTACTTCTTGAAAACTATAAGAGATATTGATATGGGACTTTTTCTAAAATTATCAGCATGACATGATGGTTATCCGAGTCGAACATTATTTTGATTCGACGTTGAACATGGCTGCCAGTGGCCATCTTTGTTTACATAGAGTTATATAATGATAACTTGTAGCGACTACTCCTCTGAAAATACTTGACGAATTTTCATGAAACTTCACACGAATGTTGCTCTTGATGTCTAATTGATCCTTGCAAAATTTCAGGTCGGCCAGAAATTCAAGATGGCCACCATGGCTAAAAATAGATTTTCAAAATACAAGTTTGTAGCGACTACTTCTTGAAAACTATAAGTGATATTGATATGGGACTTTTTCTAAAATGATCAGCATGACATGATGGTTATTCAAGTCAAACATTATTTTGATTTGACATTAAACATGGCTGCCAGTGGCCATGTTTGTTTACATAGAGTTATATAATGATAACTTGTAGCGACTACTCCTCTGAAACTACTTGACGGATTTTCATGAAACTTCACACGAATGTTGCTCTTGATGTCTAATTGATCTTAGCAAAATTTCAGGTCGGCCGGAAATTCAAGATGGCCACCATGGCTAAAAATAGATTTTTAAAAAATAAGTTTGTAGCGACTACTTCTTGAAAACTATAAGAGATATTGATATGGGACTTTTTCTAAAATGATCAGCATGACATGTTGGTTATCCGAGTCGAACATTATTTTGATTCAATGTTAAACATGGCTGTCAGTGGCTATCTTTGTTTACATAGAGTTATATAATGAAAACTTGTAGCGACTACTCCTCTGAAACTGGTTGACGGATTTTCATGAAACTTCACAGGAATGTTGCTCTTGATGTCTAATTGATCCTAGCAAAATTTCAAGTCGGCCGGAAATTCAAGATGGCCACCACGGCTAAAAATAGATTTTCAAAAAAAAACAGTTTGTAGCGACTACTTCCTGAAATCAAAATCAATCAGTAGAGCTTCAAGGTCATTGACCTCTTGTTTTTCATCCAATCTTTAGCAAACTTTAACAGGTTGTTAATATCAATGAAAGCTTGGATGAGTTCGAAAACCTGCCAGATCGGCCAAGTAACAGCGGAGTTATGGCCCTTGATTTAGTTAAAAATGCTATATTGCTATATTTTGCCTCGTTAAGACGATAGGGCCTTTATTTTTCATCCTATCTTTACCAAACTTTACCACATTGTTAATATCAATGAAAGCTCGGATGAGTTCGAAAACCAGCCAGATCGGCCAAGTAACAGCGGAGTTATGGCCCTTGATTTAATTAAAAATGCTATATTGCTATATTTTGCCTCGTTAAGACGATAGGGCCTTCATTTTTCATCCTATCTTTACCAAACTTTACACCACATTGTTAATATCAATGAAAGCTCGGACAAGTTCGAAAACCAGCCAGATCGGACCAGTAACACCAGAGTTATGGTCCTTGAATTAGTTAAAAATGCTATATTGCTATATTTTGCCTCGTTAAGATGATAGGGCCTGTTTTTCATCCGATCTTTACCAAACTTTACCACATTGTTAATATCAATGAAAGCTCGGACAAGTTTGAAAACCAGCCATATCGGACTAGTAACAGCGGAGTTATGGCCCTTGATTAAGTTAAAAATGCTATATTTTGCCTCGTTAAGACAATAGGGGCTTCATTGTAAATCCGACCTTTACCAAACTTAATTAGATTGTTAATAATAAGATTGTTAATAATAATGAAAGCTCAGACAAGTTCGAAAACCAGCCATATCGGAATAGTAACAGCGGAGTTATGGCCCTTGATTTAGTTAAAAATGCTATATTTTGTCTCGTTAAGACGATAGGGGCTTCATTGTTCATCCGATCTTTACCAAACTTTATCAGATTGTTAATATCAATGAAAGCTCGGACAAGTTCGAAAACCAGCCATATCGGAATAATAACAGCGAAGTTATGGCCCTTGATTTAGTTAAAAATGCTATAGTTTGCCTCCTTAAGACGATAGGTGCTTCATTGTTCAACCGATCTTTACCAAACTTTATCAGATTGTTAATATCAATGAAAGCTCAAACAAGTTCGAAAACCAGCCATATCGAACCAGTAACAGAGGAGTTATGGCCCTTGATTTAGTTAAAAATGCTATATTTTGCCTCGTTAAGATGACAGGGGCTTCATTGTTCATCCGATCTTTACCAAACTTGATCAGATTGTTAATATCAATGAAAGCTAGGACAAGTTCGAAAACCAAACATATCGGACCAGTAACAGCGTAGTTATGGCCCTTGATTTAGTTCAAAATGTTATATTTTGCCTCGTTCATACGATAGGGCCTTCATTTTTCATCCGATCTTTACCAAACTTTATCAAATTGTTAATGTCAATGAAAGCTCGGTCAAGTTCGAAAACCAGCCAGATCGGACCAGTAACAGCGGAGTTATGGCCCTTGATTTTGTTAAAAATGCTATAATTTACCTCGTCATACGATAGGGCCTCATTTTTCATCTGATCTTTGCCAAACTTGACCACATTTTATGACTTTCTTATTAAATTTTTTATTTAATTTTTTTTATTTATTTATTTATTTATTTTTTAATTTGTTTTATTTAAAAAAAAAAACTTTTTTTGTCTTCATTTTTTCATTCTTTTTTTTTTAGCTCTATTTTGGACTAGTGGGACCAGTAACAGAGGAGTTATGGCTCTTGATTTAGTTAAAAATGCTATGTTTTGCCTCGTTAATACGGTAGCGCCTTCATTTTTCATCTGATCTTTATCAAACTTTAACAGATTCTTTAGTTATGGCCCTTGATTTAGTTTAAAAGCTGTTTTTTGCCCGAAACTTTTAAAAAAACGTAAATGGCAGTCACTCGCTTCATTGATGTTATAAGAGCCATGTTAGCCAGTAGAGCGTCCACAGGCCCTCTTGGGCCTCTTGTTTTATCATGCTCATTCAAGTATGCAAATGTGGAAAAGTGGCTCCATCATAAAAATGGTGTGTCTACTTTAACATTTGCAGCAACTCTGCAGTTCTGCAGGTAAGAAGGTTCTAGGCCCATTCTTCATATTTTATCTGGATGTAAGTGGAGGATAAGCCTGGCACGTTCATTTGTGATAGGCGTCATTTAACCTTTCATGTGTTGGTGCTCCTTAAACCCAAATTCAATTCCAATTTTCACAAAAATTAACATGAATGTTTGTTTCAATAAGAGCTCTGTCATGAGTTTGATAATTATCAATATTGACGCTTGCGCTCCAGAGTTACAGCCCTTGGTTATTGAATATCAGCAGAATTTTAGTTGGGATAGCTTAAATAAACTGTTTTCAATTTTCACCAAATTTGATTTGAAGGCTTATGTCAATAAGATCTTTGATGAGTTCATGAGTTCAGCAATAAGCAAACTATCAATGAAACAGCAGAAAACAGTTTCCAATTTTGTCTCAAAAACGTTGTTTCTCAAATCATACAGTATACTCAGATGTAGATCAGGAAGTGTAGCATTCAAGGACCACATCCAACCACAAACACCCAGAGAGAACAATCAATAATTACACAGATAAATAAAAGGCAAGATTTGACATCACAAACATAAAAAGTTTGCGTTGGAACGGTCAGTGGGGGTTTAAACCAGGTTCTAGGGTGCACCAACCCACTCTTCAGAATCAACTTTTCTGGACACGTAACACACAACCATTCAGTCAACCGAAGGAAAGCTCAGATGACTTAATAGCAAGTTGATCTCGACAGTTGCTACAAAATAAAACTGTTATTATCAGTAGCAAAAACGAACGACCTTGTTAAACTGCATCCAATTCCTGACTAGGGCAATAAGTATAAAACGAATAAATATAAAGTAATGGCCAGTTTATGTACTTTAAAAAGCGTAATCAACATTTTGTTTTATGATTATGGAAACTAGTAAAAAATACAATTTTGAAAAAGTATGTTATTGGTGAACATAGTCGCTCTTAGACAGTTGTGTGCGAAAAAGGTAACAACTGTAGGACATGTCCTGAAATCAAGTATGAGGCACCTGTACATGTATTTGTTCTGTAGTTCGGCAATTTCCAAATTTCTCCTTTCATATTTGTTTGGGTGATTTTATTTTTCCAGATCATATAGAAAACATTTCTCTGTAATAGTGTTTTTTTCCATTCCAATTGCAGCATTGGAGGGGTCGGAAGCTTTTCATGAAGCAGCCAAAAAGACAACTATAGATGTAGAAGCAGTTGGCAAAGACCAAGTTGTTTAGGTCTCCAAAGTAGGCAGAGACCAAGTTGTCCAGATCACAGAAGCAGGCAGACACCAACTTGAGCAGATCACAGAATCCTCGATTAGGGATAACAGTACTGATAAACACAGTACGTGGTTTGTTTAAGCTCTACTGCTTATAGGATGGCGCCTTGCAAGTCATCGTTTGTCAGCTACTTGTCGCCAACACAATATATATCATCCAAAACAATCCTATTTTTAGCTCTACTGGCCAAGGGCCAGCAGAGCTTATGGGATGGTGTGTTGTCCGTCTTCCGTCGTCCGTCCGTCGTCCGTTAACTTTTGCTTGTGTACACTCTAGAGGCCACATTTCTGAGGCAATCATCATGAAACTTTGTCAGAATGTTTGTTTTAATGAAATCTCAGTCAAGTTCAAAAATGGGTCATGTGGGGTCAAAAACTAGGTCACTAGGTCAAATACTTGAAAAAACTTGTGTACACTCTAGAGGTCATATTTGTTACCCAATCTTGATGAAACTTTGTCAAATTGTTTATCTTAATTATATCTTGATCAAGTTCGGAAATGGGTCACATGAAGTTAAAAACTAGGTCACTAGGTCAAATATTGGAAAAACCTTGTGTACACTCTAGAGGCCATATTTTTGACCCGAGCTTGATGCAACTTTGTCAAAATGTTTGTCTTAATTATATCTTGGTCAAGTTTGAAAATGGGTCACATGGGGTTAAAAAATAGGTCACTAGGTCAAATACTTGAAAAACCTTGTGTACACCCTAGAAGGCGTATTTCTGACCCAATCTTGATGAAACTTTGTCAAAATGTTTGTCTTAATTATATATTGGTCAAGTTCAAAAATGGGTCACATGGTGTTAAAAACTAGGTCACTAAGTCAAACTTTGGAAAAAACGTGTGTAAACTCTAGAGGCCATATTTTTGATCTGATCTTGATGCAATTTTGTCAGAATATTTGTCTCAATTATAGCTTGCTAAAGTTCTAAAATGGGTCACACAGGGTCAAAAACTAGGTCACTAGGTCAAATACTTGAAAAACCTTGTGTACACTCTAGAGGCCATATTTCTGACCCGATCTTGATGAAACTTTGTCGAAATGTTGTCTTAATTATATTTTGGTCAAGTTTGAAAATGGTTCCCATGGGGTCAAAAACTAGGTAACTAGGTCAAATACTTGGAAAAACTTGTGTACACTCTAGAGGTCATATTTGTTACCCAATCTTGATGAAACTTTGTCAAATTGTTTTTCTTAATTATATCTTGATCAAGTTCAGAAATGGGTCACATGAAGTTAAAAACTAGGTCACTAGGTCAAATATTGGAAAAACCTTGTGTACACTCTAGAGGCCATATTTTTGACCCGAGCTTGATGCAACTTTGTCAGAATGTTTGTCTTAATTATATCTTGGTCAAGTTTGAAAATGGGTCACATGGGGTTAAAAACTAGGTCACTAGGTCAAATACTTGAAAAACCTTGTGTACACTCTAGAAGGCGTATTTCTGACCCAATCTTGATGAAACTATGTCAAAATGTTTGTCTTAATTATATATTGGTCAAGTTCAAAAATGGGTCACATGGTGTTAAAAACTAGGTCACTAGGTCAAACTTTGGAAAAAACATGTGTTCACTCTAGAGGCCATATTTTTGACCCGATCTTGATGCAATTTTGTCAAAATATTTGTCTCAATTATAGCTTGCTAAAGTTCGAAAATGGGTCACACAGGGTCAAAAACTAGGACAAATACTTGAAAAACCTTGTGTACACTCTAGAGGCCATATTTCTGACCCGATCTTGATGAAACTTTGTCGAAATGTTGTCTTAATTATATTTTGGTCATGTTGAAAATGGGTCCCATGGGGTCAAAAACTAGGTCACTAGGTCAAATACTTGAAAAACCTTGTGTACACTCTAGACGCCATATTTTTGACCAGATCTTGATGAAACTTTCTCAGATTGTTTATTTGAATTATATCTTGATCAAGTTTCAAAATGGGTCACATGGGATCAAAAAACTATGTCACTAGGTCAAATACTTGAAAAACCTTGTGTACACTCTAGACGCCATATTTTTGACCAGATCTTGATGAAACTTTCTCAGATTGTTTATTTGAATTGTATCTTGATCAAGTTTCAAAATGGGTCACATGGGATCAAAAAACTATGTCACTAGGTCAATATTGGAATTTGCTTGTGGGCACTCCAGAGGCCACAATTTTGACCCCTATTCAGCTCACCAGAGCACGGTACCGGATGGAGAAAACTTGAACAATCTTTTCAAAAACTAAAATTCCTAGCCCTAGAGCATTTATTGCTTTGCAGCATGTGATGGACCTGTGACAATTCTGCCCTGTTCATCGGGAGCCTTACCCTGGGGTTCACATGTTAACATACAGTTATGTAAGCAATACTTCAAAAATCTATATGTCACAAACAAGGCTATAGCTTTCATATTTGGTATGTAGTACCATCTAGTGGACCTGTAACAAGAATTAGTTCTAATTATGCCCCTGGTACCAGTAATTGCTTGATAAGTGTCTTCAATAAACAAATTGTCTAGCGATATATTCCCTCCATCCAACAATAAGGCCCTAGTTGAGTTCCTCTTGGGTTACAATTCCTAGCTAGCCTTAGCACAATACCTGCACTGAACTCAGGTGAGCGATTCAGGGCCATTATGGCCCTCTTGTGTTTTTTGATCGATTTAAACTTCTTTTTTTTTTTTTCTTCTTTTTTTTTAATTACTTGACAATTACGTTAAAATTTCTTGTCGGCGCTACTCATCCTAAATGCCTTGTTGAATTTCGACGAAACTTGGCAGGAAGCATCGGTAAGATGTCTAGTTGTGCATGTCACGCTTTTGTTCCATTACTTGACAATTACGTTAAAATTTCTTGTCGGCGCTACTCATCCTAAATGCCTTGTTGAATTTCGACGAAACTTGGCAGGAAGCATCGGTAAGATGTCTAGTTGTGCATGTCACGCTTTTGTTCCAGTTCGCTGATTTTTGACGGAGTTATGGCCCTTTGACATTTTTATTTTAAAGTTCTTGTCGGCGCTACTCCTCTTAAACGGCTTGTTGGATTTCTACGAAATTTGGCAGGAAGCCTCAGTATGATGTCTAGTTGTGCAAAGCGCGGTATATCAATGAAATCTTGGACAATTTTGAAAACCAGCTAGATCTTGTTAATAAAAACTGAGTTATGGCCCTTGATTTGTTGAAAAATGCTATATTGTATTTTCCTTTGTTAAATGTATAGGAGAAGAGAGCTATATCTAGCTATATCTATCTAAATCTATAAGAGCTGTTTTAGCCAGTAGAGCGTCCACAGGCCCTCTTGGGCCTCTTGTCATGAAATTCAACAATTTTTATCACCACAAGATCACAGACAAGTCTGACAGTGAGCAATATCTATGCCTGTGTTAGAGTTGTTGCCTTTGATTACTGAAAAATAGGCACATTTCAGCTTCTGAGCATGATTACTTAAGTTGTTCCAATTTTCATCAAATTTAGTTTAATTTACCGGTAAACTTATTTATTTTACATTGTAACGAAGCTCTATGAACTTATTTGAATCACTCACGATGTCTTCCTGGTTAGAACCAGTACTAAGCAAATGCAGATAAAGTGTCTTGCTCAGGGACACAACACATGTGGTAATCACCAAATTTGACATGCTCAGGGACACAACACATATGGTAATCTCCAAATTTTACATGCTCAGGGACACAAAACATATGGTAATCACCAAATTTTACATGCTCAGGGACACAGCACATATGGTAATCACCAAATTTGACATAAAGGATTGTTTCAATAAGATCTCTGACGATAATTAGCAAAATTGATGCTTGTGCTCCATAGTTACAATACTTTGTTATTGAATATCAGTGGAATTTTAGTTGTGATAGTTAATCTGTTGCCAGTTTTCACCAAATTTGATATGAAGGTTTATGTCAATAAGGTTCCGACGAGTTCAACAATGGGCAGACTATCAATGAAAACTACAGAAAACAGTTTCCAATGTTTAGCTCTACTGGCTTATGGGGTGGCAAGTTGTCCGTCGTTAACTTCTACCTCGTTAAGACGATAGGGCCTTCATTTAGCTGGATTTCAATGAAACTTGGCAGGGATGATCGGTACCAAGCCTAGTTGTGCATATCATCGCCGTGTTCGGGTTGAATGATTTTTGGCAGAGTCATGGCCCTTTAAAGGTTTTGTACACAAACTGTCCGGACTAGTTCTCCTGAACCCCTGGCCGGCTTTCAGCTAAAGTTTGCAGGGCTGAATCTTGGCGGGGATGATGAGTACCAAGCCTAATTGCGCATGTCATCTCTGGGTTCTGTCTGAATGAATTTTGGCAGAGTTAAGGCCCTTTAAACGTTTTAATACACTAACTTTGTACAGACTAGTTCTCCTGAACCCGTGTTGAATGATTTTTGATTAGTTATGGTCCTTTAAAGGTTTTAATGAACAAACATTGTCCAGATTAGTCTCATCTGAACTCCTGGCCGTATTTCAACGAATCTTGGCGGGGATGATGAATACCAAGACTAGTTGCGAACCCCTGGCCGGATTTCAATAAAACTTGGCAGGGATGATCAGTTCCATGCCTAGTTGCACATATCATCGCTGTGTTCCAGTTGAATGATTTTTGACAAGAGTTATGGCACTTATATACAAACTTGATCCAGACTAGTTTTCCTGAATACCTTCCTTGATTTCAATGAAACATAGCAGGAATGATCAGTACCAAGAATAGTTGCTCATATCATTGTCGTGTTCCCGTTGAATGATATTTGGTGGAGTTTAACTGGCTCTTTAAATGTTTTAATACACAAACCTTGTCCGGACTAGTTCTCCTCAACAAGCAGTCGGCTTTCAACAAAACTTGGTTGCGTATATCATTGTCATGTTCCGGTTGTGATTTTTGGCAGAGTTATGGTCCTTTAAAGGTTTTAATACACAAACTGTGTCCCCACTAGTTCTCCTGATCCCCGGATTTTAACAAAACTTAGTAGGGATCATTTCCAAAACTAGTTGTGCATATCATCATTGTGCTCCAGTTGAATTTTTTTGGCAGATTTATTGCCCGTTCCCCAGTAGGAGAGACATCTGTTATTACTAAAAACCTTTAGTTCTAATTTGGTATTGTTATTTAGGGACTCGAGGCACAGCATAATTATATAAAATGAGTTTTGACCGCCTGCATAAAGGGGCCTCTCTACATGGGTACAACTTGGGGAACTTACAGTAATTTATTATAATGGAGTTTCCGCCTTGTCACGCTTTCCGCCTTGTCACGCTAACTCCCTCCATGCCCTCTGATATTTCATGTTTATGTGAAGTGTATTTCTTAGTTAAAGTTCCCCGGCCATGTTTTGTTTTTTAGCTCTACTGATCAGAGATCAGCAGAGCTTATGCCGTGGTGCGGCGTCCGTCGTCCGTCCGTCTGTCCGTAAACTTTTTTTTGTAGCGACTACTCCTCTGAAACTACTGAATGGATTTTCATGAAACTTTACAGAAATGTTGCCCAAGAAGTCTAGTTGATCCTAGCAAAAATTCATGTTGATGTAAAATCCAAGATGGCCGCCAGATCTAAAAATAGGTTTTTAAAAAACAAGTTTGTAGCAACTACTTCATGAAAACTATAAGTGATATTGATATGGGACTTCTTCTAAAATGATCAGCATGACATGATGTTGGTCCTTGTCGAAAATCGTTTTGATTCGACGTTAAACATGGCTGCCAGCGGCCATCTTTGTTTACATAGAGTTATATAAGGAAAACTTCTAGCGACTACTCCTCTGAAACTACTTGACGGATTTTCATGAAACTTCACAGGAATGTTGCTCTTGATGTCTAATTGATCCTAGCAAAATTTCAGGTCAGCCGGAAATTCAAGATGGCCGCCACAGCTAAAAATAGATTTTTAAAAAAGAAGTTTGTAGCGACTACGTCTTGAAAACTATAAGTGATATTGATATGGGACTTTTTGTAAAATGATCAGCATGACATGATTGTTATCAGAGTTCAACATTATTTTGATTCGACGTTAAACATGGCTGCCAGTGGCCATCTTTGTTTACATAGAGTTATATAATGAAAACTTGCAGCGACTACTCCTCTGAAACTACTTGACGGATTTTCATGAAACTTCACAGGAATGTTGCTCTTGATGTCTAATTGATCCTAGCAATATTTCAGTTTGGCCGGAAATTCAAGATGGCTGCCATGGCTAAAAATAGATTTTCAAAATACAAGTTTGTAGCGACTACTTCTTGAAAACTATAAGTGATATTGATATGGGACTTTTTCTAAAATGATCAGCATGACATACTGTTAGTCCTTGTCAAAAATCGTTTTGATTCGATGATAAACATGGCTGTCAGCGGCCAACTTTGTTTACATAGAGTTATATAATGAAAACTTGTAGCGACTATTCCTCTGAAACTACTTGACGGATTTTCATGAAACTTCACAGGAATGTTGCTCTTGATGTCTAATTGATCCTATCAAAATTTTAGGTCGGCCGGAAATTCAAGATGGCCGCCACGACTAAAAATAATTTTTCAAAAAACAAGTCTGTAGCGACTACTTCCTTAAATCAAAATCAATCAGTAGAGCTTCAAGGTCATTGACCTCTTGTTCATGAACATGTTTATGTTGATTTAAATCGAAATCAATTCACAACAATAGACATTTACAATTCACACATTGCTATATCTGTGAAAAGCGAGAATACGATTTTATTTGATAAAGTAGAAAACTGGACAGGTAAATTAATCCACAGGTAAATGTATTTATTAATTATCTGGCAATAGTTGTGCAGCTATACAATTCAGATTTACCTCATTTCCCCGTGCAGTCACGCAGTGGTAAAAGTAGTATCTATGTCATGCAAATTATTATTATTTATACATACAACTTAGTAGCAGATTTAAATATATGTTTCTGTCTGAGACTATCAAGAAATAGTCATATGGTGTTTAAGAGTTAAATTGTTAATTGATAATACTACAAAAAGGGTGACCATTCATCTTTAAGATGATGTGTAGATGCACAATAAGTTTTCATATTTTCGTTCCGTCTGCCGGGGGTTCCTAGCGGGGTAATCGGGTAAAAAAAAAAAAAAAATTTATCTTGTCCAAATGTGAATGCATTTATAAAACAGGTTTTGTTACTCTAGCATAAAGGAGCCCCTCTGCATGGGTACAACTTGGAGAACTTGCAGTAATTTATATGTTCGACTGCCATTTTGCTCAATGCAGATCAAAGGGTCTTGTCATAAGTGCCCCCCCCCCCCAAAAAAACATTCTGTATACTCGAAAGTAGATATAAAAGGTCGAACAGGAAGTGTAGTATTCGAGGACCACAGTCAGCCACAAACACACACAGAAACAAAGATGAATAAAAGGCAAGATCTGACAATAACATAAATGGATTGCGTTGGAACGGTCAGTGGCACAAAAGGCTGCTGGGGGTTTAAACCAGGTTCTAGGGTGCATCAAACCTCACTCCTACCTTATTGCCATCCCAATAGAATGGGACAGTGTAAATAAAGATAATCCCACCAGATTATATTCTCTAACAAACGAGGCAGCATTAGTAGGCAATATAGCACATAAATGATTATATATATATACACGGGTACTAAACATTGACTCGTATCTCTTTTTGGAGATATATGGAAACGAGAGTCAATGACACTTCCGAGGTAGAATGAATGATTGAATAGTGTTTTACGGCACGTCGACACATAAATAGGTCATATTGTGCGCAAAAACTGATGAAAGATGAAGAAATGAAGTAGTAATTAAAAAATAATGTAAATATATAAAGATAAAACTATTTACAAATAAGGGATGATATGGTAGTAATATAAACTATGTATGTAAATCAACAAATGCCCGTCAACGGGTTTATAAACAAGTAAATATATATAAGAACACATTATAATGATTTATATAGTCTGATTTCTTTGAGGAAATCTAAAACAAGACTAAAATCTATATTATCAAATAACTCTTTCATAGTATTAACACTGTAGTACCTTTGACGCATAGGATCAAAATCTACACATTCCAACAAGATGTGTTTGACCGTTAACGGTGCAAAGCAGGGTATACATTCTGGTAATTGCTCACCTTGTAATAAATATGAATGAGTATAACGTGTATGCCCTATCCTGCACTGGGCTAGGACAACTTCTTCTCAACGAATGGGTCTACTAGAAGAATGCCATTCTCCGAGTAACGGTTTAATTGGAGTTTATTAACTGACAAATCCCAAGCTGCTTGCCTAGAGTTACGAATATATGTGTTAATACAACTTTTAAAATCAGTATAAGGTAACTGGCATTAGATATATGTAAACATAATGCTGCTTTAGCAGCACTAACAGCTATTACCACGTATTCCTACACTTTTCACAAGTCGAGCTCCCAGTGAGATTTGAACCCACAGCGGTGAGAGGCAAAGGTTTACAACGCAACGTCGTTAACCATTCGGCCACGGAGATACTTTTGTTTTTTGAACGAACTGTGAATATGTGATCAATGGAAATCAGACCTAACGAACGGTGTAAAGGATTTGAAACAAATTGTTAATTTGGCAAAGATACTGACTTCAATCAAAATGCGGTTGATGTGAACTATTTTCATTACCATGTGCTTATATATAGACATTAGGGGTATCTTCTTTTTTTTTACTACCGGTGTCTCGGAGGTCAGTCGGATAAGATTATACATGGTAGCATGGCAATTAATATGGTTTTGGGAGTATCAAATGCACCTAGCATTGACGCCAGCTCCGTGTTATTGACCCTTGCTCCGTATCATTGACTCTTAACTTTTACCCAAAATTGACGATAAATCCGCTATACACAGTTTCTGTTTCTGATATTAAATTCTAATACTGTGTAATGATTACATGATGGGCTTTTTATATCCACACAACTGACTTTCATGAATAAATACAAATATGGACAGTAAAAAATGCGATCTGTCGAAGAAAACACATAGACCTTCCACTCATAAACGATCTAAGCATAAAATTAAACAATAAGTGGCAATATTCTTGCAACATGAACATGGTTTGAAAACATATAATTAGAATAGCATTCCCCGATTTTTTAAATAAGTCGGTGGATTTATGATATAAGAAAAAATAACAAGTTGAACTCACTCTCTCAGGTGAGCTATTGGGGTCACTCTTCGTCCGTCGTCCGTCGTCGTCGTTAACTTTTGCTTCAAACGACCTCCTCAGAAACCGCGTGGCCAATTTTGACCAAACGTCACGTGGATGATCCTTAGATGAATGCTTTTTAGATTTGTTAAAATTAGGTCAGCGCGAAATCCAAGATGGCCGCCATTATCATATATGGTCGAAATCTTAAAAAATCTTCTTCTCAAGAACCGCTGGACAGATTTCAACAGTTTTTCTTTTAAAATGATCGCCAACGCCTAGACTATCAAGTTTGTTCAAATGAAGTCCCTGGGGTCAAAAAAGGCCATGCCCCGGGGGTCCAAAGTTTGTATATTGAGATTTTGCCTGTTTTTCATATAGACACATAGGAAAAAACTTTAAAAAATCTTCTTCTCTGAAACCACAAGGCACAGAGGTCTCATGTATTACATGTAGCATCAGCTTATGGTCCTTTACTAAGTTTGTTCAAATGGTGACCCTGGGGTCAAATTTGGCCCCGCCCCAAGGGTCACATGTTTTACATAGACATGTATAGGGATAACTTAAAACATCTTCTCTGAAACTGCAAGAGCCAGATGTTTAATATTTTGCATTTGCTATAAGCTTATGGTCCTCTACCAAGTTGTTCTAATGGTGACCCAGGGGTCACACTTGGCCCTGCCCCGGGGGTCACAGTGTTACATAGGCTTGTATAGGGATAAACTGAAAAAAATCTACTTCTCTGGAACCACATGGCACGGAGTTCTCATGTATTACATGTAGCATCAACTTATGGTCCTCTACTTAGTTTGTTCAAATGGTGACCCTGGGGTCAAATTTGTCCCCGCCCCGGGGGTCACAGTTTTACATAGACTTATATAGGAAAAAAAATTAAAAAACTTCTCGGAAACTACAAGAGCCAGAGGTTTGATATTTTGCATTTACTATAAGCTTATGGTCCTTTACCAATTTTGTTCAAATGGTGACCCTGGGGTAAAATTTGACCTCACTCCGTGGGTCACAGTTTTACATTAAAGTCTACTTCTCTGGAACTACAAGAGCCAGAGGTTTAATATTTTGCATTAACTATACTCTTATGGTCCTTTACCAAGTTTGTTCAAATGGTGACCCTGGGTTCATATTTGGCCCCGCCCCAGGGGTCACGTTTTACATAAGACTTGTATAGGGAAAAACTTAAAAAATCTTCTTCTCTGGGCTCTTCATTGGACCAAAAAATGTTTAGCCATTTTGGCTAAACCACCTCAATTTTCTTTAGCCAATGGAATTTTTGGCTAAGCTATTTTAGCCATTTAAGCAGAATTTAATACAATTTCCGATTAAATATTTGTATAATTTTCTTATCATTAATATATATATGTATATATATTAAACCAAGTTGAATGATATTAATTCTTTGACAGTTTCTAACAGTTAGATGGTTACATGAACATGGTTAAAACTTGATTTTAATATGTTTCATCTATTATCACCAATGCCTCTATTATTTGTCACAGTTGGGGGACATGTTCCAATGATGAATGTTGTAAGAAAACATAATTTTAAGCATACAGGCAGGTTCATTTTTATGACCTTTTTATATGTTGGTGCGTCTTGAAACCCTTCAATCAATCAATCAATCAATCAAGAAAGCAACCAAGCATGTACCCATGATGGAAAAAACGGATGCACAGTTATCGTTCTGTTTTGTGTGGCCACGCATACAACTCAAAGAAATGGCTTGCTTTCAATGCGCGAAAACAGATGACACTGTATTGTTTACATGTACGTAGCATGGGCTACATTCAGTTTTGAATAACGGAGTTACAAAGTCATTATTTCAGTTAAAAGGGTGTAAATCTTTGTATGAGAAAGGTTAATTATTACCATTTTGATAATACGTCTTCGTTTCGTTTTGTTGTTGTTATTGAAAAATGTGAGTTGCAGTTAGACGTCACTATGTAAACGTGCGTATAAGCGTTTATTTATCCTCGCTGTATTGCACTAAGCATTTTAGCGAGCAGACCTCGGTTTTAAAGTCTCATCCGAAGGACTGGTACGGTAGGCAATACTTTTTGAAATATTTCGATAATTAACACAAATTCGTTCCTGGCTGGGATTGAACACGCGATCCCTGGGTTACTAAGCCGCAGTGCTAACCATTACACCACGACGCTACCTTTCGCTATGTAAAATAAGCCGTGTGTAATATAAAGCGCAATTGTCGTAACACAGTCTATAGATTTTAGCTCTTCTGTAAACACCGAGAACCCGTCAAGGATTTTTCAGGAAAACACGGCCGCGCCCACAAACTTGTTCCTTTCGCTACTTTCGCCAATTTCGCCAATACCATCCGTCAGTTTACATGGGTTTAAATGACTTTAGCCAAATTGGCGAAAGCACTTGACAAAAGTTTCGCCATTTGAAATTTGATTTCGCCTATGGCGACTGGCGAAGGCAAATGAAGAGCCCAGCTTCTCTAAAACCACAAAGCACACAGCTCTCATATATTACATGTAGCCCTGGGGTCACATTTGGCTCTGCCCAAGGTGTTACTCTCTAGCACCTTCATTTTGTATTTGATCTTTACGAAACTTTGTCAGGGTCTTAAACCGTCTATATCAATGTTGTTATACACAACAGAGCCCACATTTCTTGAACAATCTTAACCAAACTTGCACAGACTGTATATGACCATAAGATTTCGAAGAAGTTCGATAATGTGCCAGTACTCAGGTGATCACTTTAGGGCCATCTTGGCCCTCTTGTATTGGTTCAGATTTACTCAGGTGAGCGATATAGGGCCATCATGGCCCTCTTGTTTTTGTCCTTGTCTCTACCTCAGAAGTGTCATTGACTCTCTTTTCCATATCTCTCTAGAGTCAATGTTTAGTAACCGTGATGTATGAATATAAAAAACAAAAGCCTAGAAAGCCACAAAGCAAGTACTCAGTGTCTTGGCAGAAGCCAGAGCAACAAGAGAACAAACCACAAAGGGTATGACAAGACAATAATTAAGACAAACATCAGACGCTACCAGCCTTAAGGATTTAGATATACTTCATAATACACCTCATGTGTGAACTTATGCCCTGTTATTGTAATGTTGTGTCCCGTGAACACTGCTTATGCATAAAATGGGTAGCATGCGAGCAAAATGGTTTATTTATAATACATGTCAACAATTGCTAAAAAAACAAACATTTTTACTGGAGGTACATATATTATTTGAATACAGATTTGATGTTCATATTATACACTAAGTCACAGCAAGTAAACGAACCACGGGAATCTTTTCGACAGTAACTTAGTTTAGCAAGATAGCATGCATCAGTTCCTAGATTCCTATGTATCCTTCACCTCTCTGAGGCTGCTGGAAATCGGAGTCTATTCTCTGAACATGTTAAAGATAATATGTGCAAGTTTCCAGAAAACAAAACAGAAGAAAATGTATTAATAGTGTTAATATTAAAGTGTTTCTAAACGATGCATTGATTACATTCTGCTCATTTAAATTTCGTAAACATCTTTAAGGCCAAATAAAATAATAGGTGTGTTTCCTGTTACATTGAAAAAAAAGATAGGGTAGGTAGGTAGGTGAATTCTTCTTTTTTTTTGTTTTACTTTTTATTGCCAATTTAGTAGGGTAGGTAGGGAATTTTTTTTTTTGTCCGACAATAAAACTCCTTGTGATATAGAGCAAGTTCACACTCTTTAATATCACCTACTTTGTGACATATTTTGTATAACCTTAATAAATGGTGCTGAAACTGGTGCCGGACAATTCCTGCCTCGTCTTGTGTTCTATGTATATTACACATGTTCTATATCACTATGTATATTACACATGTTCTATATCACTATGTATATTACACATGTTCTATATCACTATGTATATTACATTACATTGAAATGTCAAAGGTCAAATATAAATCAAACAAATCGAAGCGCCGTTTTATAAAACATCCTTTAATAACTTTAATTTTTGTGAATTCTGTAAATATTTTATTGCCAAGAAAGGTGTGCAAGGATATGCAGTTGAACTTAAAAAACTACTATTCCATTTTACAATAATGTGTCATTATGTCAAAGATTCAAAGTTATGAAAGGCTGTTTAATAAGTTGGGGTCCACATCTGTTAAAATTATAAGTTATTGGTGATATTATATATTATAAGTTATTTGTGTTATTATAACACTAGCTCTCTTATTTTCTGCTTCTTCGGGGTGGGACTGCACCTAGGGTGCATCTATAAACGTCCGTATGTAAAAAAATAAAATGCACCCGAAGACGTCAAATAAATGAGACTACCTCAGACAGTGCATCCCCAACACACAGGCCGTTTCGTAGACTGCGATGACATAAATGAAAATATACTTCTTTGCGCCATTTGTGTATTGAACATACATAAATTTTGAACATACATAAATTAATAGTCCGTTACTCGACAGCACAAAAATAGTATGTCAACACAAAATATAACAATGCGTAATGTCCGGTAAGTTTTGACTGAACGATAACCCAGGTTAAAATATGCGCTGTTTATGTACATTATTTAAATTTTCCTCATTAAAATTATATTTCTTTGTTCTTTAAAACGTGCGTAAAACAAAATTAACAAACAACAAACACAAATAAAAAACAACGTCAACAAACACAAATAAAGACAATTTTATTTTTGCCGATTTTTATATTTTTCACATGTTTGACCGCTAGCATTTGTTTTATTTCAGTTCGGTCTAATTAACCGGTAATCAACCAGAAGCCGGTAGCAATCAAACAGTTAATCCAATAAGGTCATAATAGTCTCCCGCCGCAAAAAGCATCATAAACTTCAAAGATAATCGTTAAATTATTAACACAATAGCAGCGATTAGATTACACAGTGACACCATTTATAGACAGGTTATTTCCGCCTCTGTGCCACAAGCTGTGACAGCAGCGAATTTGATTGGTCGAGAGGCGATCAAGGTCGTCAGCCAAGGTGTCAATCACTGTTATGCAGCGCGTGCTCATTATTGTGATGTTTGGGCTATCGAAAATAGGTACATGTGTATTGGATTGATGCTTGGAAGCAAATACACGCGCATCATAAAAACGCACAGGTGGTAAATTAGCTGCATCAGAATTGGGTCAAATTGAATTTCCATGCGTCAAACGCGTCATCAACTCAATCAAGCGCCTGCCTGACAGGGAGACGGTATATTCCGGAATCCATTACGGACGGGGGTCGGCTTGAAAATTTTTTATTTTTTTTTTGAATGCAATAAAAACATAGGGTCGGCGGGAATTTCTAGGGTAGGTCTGGTAACCGGAAACACACCTATTATTTTATTTGGCCTAAGGTTTTAATAATTTATTACTCAAAAAACGTATTCATTATTTCTTAAAGCTTTTTTAAAATGCTTTCTCTACATTTCATTTGTGTGTAGGTACGAGTTGGATGAAATTTGTATGAAATAGCAATAAAGCAACTTAATTAGTTGTTTTTCATTTTCAGATTTGCAAGCTGGCCTCATCCAATGGTACAGGGCATCGTCCCTCACAATACCTCTAACAACAGCTAAACCCATTGTTCAGACTAAAATTGAGGAAATGTATGTTGAACCAAGTATGCAGATAATTGACCCTGGGAAGAAAAAAACACCAAAAGAACAGGAAAATATAAAGATCGAGGAAATTTTTGTCAAAGGTGCACACAGATATTCAAATATCTATGTCGGGGGTGAGGCTGGAACTGGCAAAACATCATTTTGCAAAAAGATAATCTCATTGTGGTGTTCGACCTATTCAGGTAATTCACAGGATGACGCTGTTTTGTCAGGTGATCAAAAAAACTCTGCGGCTGAATCCAGATCAGCAGAAAGTTTTCACCCTTATACTGACAGAAGAATCGTTACGCTGTCTCATTATTTTGGACGGCCTCGATGAATGGATCACCCATCAAAATACGAGGAGTCTTATGGAGTAACTCCGCGTCTTCCAGTTAGGAACTTAATGTACAAGTACACGATATTGACAACATCACGTCCATGGAAGCTTGAAGTCCTTCGATTGGATACATTGGAGATGGACCAGCAGATAAAATTAACCGGCATTGATGATGAAGCTGCATTTGAGTTTATTGAAAATGTTTTAAATATATTAAATGCAAGGGATGAATCCTCAAAGATTGCTTCTGATTTTAAGAAAGAACTCAAAAGCAACAGATTGTCTCACTTTAAAGCAATTCCTGTAATGTTGAAACAGTTGATCTTGATATGGTTTAGTGGATGCGAGATAAAAAATTGTTTGAAAATGTACACAGAATATCAGATCTCCAGCTTCCAGATTGTTTCAGTGGCAAGTCAAAATGCAAAGAATGTGTGCCTCTATTATATTCTCTTGCAAAATTGGCATTTGAAACATTAATTAGTAAAAACAGAGAAACATCCCTCGTCTTTGAGCAATCTGTTGCTGAGTCTCACGGTGTGGATGAAAATGACATACAAACTTGTCTTAAAGTCGGAATTTTATCTAAAGACATTGTTCCAGACTTAAGTATTCAAAAGACAAAGTTGTCATTTTTGCATAAATCTTATCAGGAATACCTGGCAGCTCTATACATCACGATGCGTGCGGCGGATGACAAAATTATAGAACATATATTCAGTGTCTGCAATACAGTACAAATGTTAGGGCTGTTCCAGGAAAAAAGGCCTGGGGGGGCAAGAACGACAGTCAAAAAAAAAACAAAAAAAACACAGAATTCGAATCATTTCCCCCCCCCCCCCCCCCCCCCCCACCCACAGAATTTGAATTCGCCAAGAACCCCCCCCACCCACAGAATTAGAACTTTTTACAAATTTAGTAAATTTGATAAAATGACCTTCAAATCACTCTTATAATCAGTGCTCCAGATAAGCTTTTTCCTAGCGGTAACATTGAATATGGACCTGAGGATTGGGTCTATATTCATAAAGAAAACAATCTTGTAGGCCTGGGTCCATATTCATAAAGAAAACAATCCTGTAGGCCTGGGTCCATATTCATAAAGAAAACAATCCTGTAGGCATGGGTCCATATTCATAAAGAAAACAATCCTGTAGGCCTGGGTCCATATTCAGAAAGAAAACAATCCTGTAGGCCTGGGTCCATATCCATAAAGAAAACAATCCTGTAGGCATGGGTCCATATTCAGAAAGAAAACAATCTTGTAGGCCTAGGTCCATATTCATAAAGAAAACAATCTTGTAGGCCTGGGTCCATATCCATAAAGAAAACAATCCTGTAGGCCTGGGTCCATATTCATAAAGAAAACAATCCTGTAGGCCTGGGTCCATATTCATAAAGAAAACAATCCTGTAGGCCTGGGTCCATATTCATAAAGAAAACAATCCTGTAGGCCTGGATATACATAAAGAAAACAATCCTGTAGGCCTGGGTCCATATTCATAAAGAAAACAATCTTGTAGGCCTGGGTCCATATCCATAAAGAAAACAATCGTGTAGGCCTGGGTCCATATTCATAAAGAAAACAATCCTGTAGGCCTGGGTCCATATTCATAAAGAAAACAATCGTGTAGGCCTGGGTCCATATTCATAAAGAAAACAATCTTGTAGGTCTGAGTCCATATCCATAAAGAAAACAATCCTGTAGGCCTGGGTCCATATTCGTAAAGAAAACAATCCTGTAGGCCTTGGTCCATATTCATAAAGAAAACAATCCTGTAGGCCTGGGTCCATATTCATAAAGAAAACAATCCTGTAGGCCTGGTTATACATAAAGAAAACAATCCTGTAGGCCTGGGTCCATATTCATAAAGAAAACAATCTTGTAGGCCTGGGTCCATATCCATAAAGAAAACAATCGTGTAGGCCTGGGTCCATATTCATAATGAAAACAATCCTGTAGGCCTGGGTCCATATTCATAAAGAAAACAATCCTGTAGGCCTGGGTCCATATTCATAAAGAAAACAATATTGTATGTCTGAGTCCATATCCATAAAGAAAACAATCCTGTAGGCCTGGGTCCATATTCTTAAAGAAAACAATCCTGTAGGCCTGGGTCCATATTCATAAAGAAAACAATCCTGTAGGCCTGGGTCCATATTCATAAAGAAAACAATCATGTAGGCCTGGGTCCATATTCATAAAGAAAACAATCCTGTAGACCTGGGTCCATATTCATAAAGAAAACAATCCTGTTTTATTTAATAACGATTGATAAACATTTCTCTGTTATTTGGTTATGCTAAATAATGTGCTTTAATACTTACAGACAGTGTCCTTTTAAAGTTTGTTGTTATATTTTCGTACTTTTTTTTTTTTACCCCACCCACACCACCATATATTGGCCGCGATTTTTCAAAAACGGCCGTGCAAAAGACGGCTGCACGGTTGGCTGCCTAATAACTTCCCCTCTGGAAAATAACCGATAGGAGTACAATGTAAAATAGTACGAATTTAATTGAGTACGAAGTACGAAATTTCGTAGGAGTTGTCGTTCTTGAATTCATTCTATTTTTAGAAGCAACATCTGCTAACATACAAAAATCGATTTTAGCAATTTACGGGAGTTTTTCACACAATTCCGTGGGGCCGGGAGGAGGGTTAGAATTCCGTGAGATTTCATCTCACGCCGTAAGGTATCACATGTACGTACACCCTCCAACAACTCAATACGATTTACATTTCACCCCCCACCCACAGAATTCGAATTCTTCTGAAACCCCCAACCCACATAATTAGAATTCTTCTGACACCCCACACCCACAGATTTTGAATTCGTTTTCGTTCCGACACCCCCAGACATTTTTTCCTGGAACAGCCCTTACTGGAAATGTCAAAGGTAGTTTTGTTTGTTAGTGGAATGAATCCTGCCATAGCAGAAAAACTGTCACCATGCATAAGAAATGTGACGGGGCAAGATGTGAAGGAGAGTTCAGGTAATGGCCATGGTCATCTCAATCTGCCTCTGGATGACATTTATATAGAGGAGGATAGTGACGATAGTGACGATAATAGTGACGATAGTGACAGTGAATATAGTGACAGAGATATGGAAGCCCTTCAACACCATGTCACACTAAACACTGCTAATATCAAGTCTGTTCACATTTACTGTGCGTCAGTAGCCAGATATTCAGATCTCCTTCAACACATTGTACACTGTGAATCACTAGAGAAAATAGTTCTGGAGGGAGATTGTGTTACAGCAGGTACAATGCAGTGATCATGGTGTAAGTGACAGTGATGATAGTGACAGTGATGATAGTGACAGTGATCATGGTGACCAGTGTAGATATCAGCTAGATTTATCACAGAATAAACAGCTGCATAAACTTACAGTAGATGATCTATATATAGACAAGGTGACATTGAACCCAGCAGAGATGACAGACTGCAGTATTTATAAACTACACATTCCTGGTGCAGCATCGTCCATACTGAGATGTCTTCATGGAGCAACTTAACTACAAACACTGGAGTGTGGGGTGTCACCTGATTCTGCCGACATGGACGCACTACAGACAGTCTTACTACTCTTGTACACTTGAGAAAGGTTGAGTTAGAGAGTATAGACTTGAGTGATAGAAATAATCTCTTGTCTCCACAGATGATGAACCTGGAGTATGTACAGTTATGGTGGGTTACATGGACAGCATCAGGTGCGTGTGAGTTTGTGGCCAGTATTCCTGACACACCACATTCAGTGACATGTGAGTTGATGTTAGAGGGTGGGAAGTATACCAGAGTATGTGACTACATCCACTCCTCTCCAAGATTTGTTGTGACAGACTATTATCCTCGTGGTCGTGATACAGATATTAATTTCCATACACAAGTGTGGAGAAGAAACGTGACCACAGAAGTAGATACAAACATGTACAACATACTAGCATCACATTATAAATAACACACAAACACATCGTAAACATCCTAATTGTTTGTCTCCATTATTCTACTTTAAGGTAGACAACCCCTAATGGTCAATATTTTGAAAATGTTAAATCTTGTTCTTCTTTCAATCTATATCCTTTGGTGGATGTTAAGGAAGAAATGTTATTAAATTTTACCGTGTATTAAAAAAAATATTGGCATTTATATTGGTATACCCCTAGTTCTGCTAAATAGCTAAAATATGACGAACACCGAAGAAGGATTAATGATAATTTCTCAATCATTTTTAAGAGATTATTTAAATTTAAGCATTCAGAAAATACAGTGGACAATAGAGAACAATAATATATAATTAAAATTCTAAATAACATAAAGATAACTTAGATATGACAAGAAAGATTCCGCATTTTAAAAGTTGAGCTCACTGACCGAGCAAAGTAAATTTGATTTTTCACCTTATATAATATTGGGGGGCAGTTTATAATCACTACCTACATATATTTTATCTATACCTTCAACTGGACAACATATCAAAAAAACAAAAACTTTTACCGTCTAGATCTTGTATAATATCACATTTTGTCTTGACGCGGCAAAATTAAAAAGAAGTAAAAAAGCCACACAAAAATGGCCAAATTGATAATATTTAACTATATATTGTTCTTTTTCAACAAAATATATTTTGAAACTACATGAATTTAAAATGAATGTTATAACCAGATAGTTAACATTTAAATGGTTTAAAAATTATTAGTACTTAATGGTTATAACATATCCAGATGAAGGCTTGTCCAGTGAAAATAGTACTGATCGCTAACAGCAATTACCTAGATTACAGTGACAAAATTTGACACATGCTTTCTTTTTAGTGTTTAATATATTAATACCAGATAAAATTATATTTTTATACTGCTTTCTTAATATCTGCTTAAAATAAGTCTGGTACAAGATTGCACAAGATCTGTGAAAGGATTTTGCCGGGAGTCTGAGATTTTTCAAGTGCATATAAAAATACAAAACACTTTCAATTGTTAATTTTACACATTTAAAGGAATATATTTAAGATACAATTAAACAATAAAAGCATAAATATATTGAAATAATAAAACATATAGAGGACTGAGAAATTGCTCTTTAACTCTTAGACTGCTAAGGGCAACTTCAACAGTCTTTGCAGCCAGTGTAAGCCCAGATCAGCCTGCGAGTAAGGCTATTCAGGGTTTACACTGTCTGGCTGCTCATCAATCATTTAACCAAAACACCCCCTTGTAACATAAAAGGAATGGTCTTAATTTAAAGAAAGGACAGTCCATTATTAATTCGTAGCGGGCTAAGGGTTAAATATGCTAGAAGCGCCTGAATCGCAAAAATCAACTAATTTTGGTATCACTGTCTCCAAGACTCGTTTGGTATTTGTTACTCTTGGCTGTCCTTCACTATTCTTTACCGTAAATGTATTCAGTAAATCATCTTCAACTTCACGGATAACGATTGTCCTCAGATGGCAAAGTTTCAATCCTGAACCTGCAATATTATCAGCAGTTGCGCGTTTACAAACACCTTCAGCAACTAAAATATCTAGATATTCATATCTGTATAGTCTTTCAAAAGGAAAGTTAGTTCAATATTAAATAAATAGTAAATGAAGAAGAGTTACTATTTATTTAATATAAAATATCTAGAGTTCTAACATTGTTTACTTTCTCACGATTAAATATGAGGGAATTATATAAAGCATTAGGTGTTCAACTGTATTTAGTAAGTTGATTACTTGACAAATGAGTAAATGAGATAAGTTTTCCCAAAGCCCTAACATCTTCAATTGCATTGTGAGCCCCATACGTTGTCTGAAATAAATCCGAAACTAAATCTTCTTGTTTATATAAGGCCCGGCCAGAAAAGACCTTCTTGAAAACGTTCAATGAATCGATACATGTAAGTCCAGTCACACATGTAAAGAATCTCGAAATAAAGTTGACACTTATCAATGTAGAGATAAGCACAGGAAAGTCAAATCGTTCCATTGTGCGCAACAAGGAATACATTTGAGTACTTGTCCAGCAATTCACACAACTTCTCCAGTGCTTTCTGGATGGAGACTGGTTCAACATTATTGCCATTAACAGTCATACTGAACCATTTATAGCTATTCCAGTAACCTGCTGAGCACTAGTTGTTATAGGCACTTAGTAATCACATTCTCGTTGATAGTTGCACCAGAATCTAGTTCCGTTGCTGATATCTGAGTGATGTGAGGCATCTGACTACCAGTCCATGAACTGAAAATAGTTATAAACATTAGTTATTGATATATTAATGCAGACTGCAGCTCATTATCAGACGAACCAGCTAAGTCAATTGGTAAAGCGTCCGACTCCGAATCCAGGGGTCGTGAGTTTGTTCCTCAGCTCGGCCAAATTCTTTGTGACGATTGGAACAAAGACATTATGTCCATCACCTAGTGCTGATACATGTCGGTAAGGTGTCATTTACTTGCGAATAATTTGTTCTTATTCAATCCAGGAAAACATTGTTAGGTTAATTGACCGCTGTACATAGCTGATAAACAGTGTTAAATCCATTACACACTCGTGCAGCTCACTACCTGTCTTAGATAACATGGTTTTTTTTTCAAAATATAATTAAAATAAAAATAAATCGATAAATAAAGAAAAATATGAGAAAAAAATACTGACCGACAGGCGTACTATGTTAGATTGAGATGCTAAAGATTGTCGACTTAAAGCTCCATTTGATTAACTTTTTTTATTACATTTCTATGCGTGAAAGATCGAGATTTCTCAGTGCAAGAATATTCATAATCGCTAAATATTAATAACTTAACTCAGAACACAATAATAACTAACGTTGCTAACTCAGAAAACAATAATAACAAAAGTTGCGACGTCGGTAAAGTGTTGCTGACGTCGACGTCATCCGCCAATAAAGCGAATATTTGTTTGCAAAAAATGTAATTTAAAATGTAATAAATAGATTATTTAACTGCTGGGATCGATTATTAGGTAATCCTGCACTTGCTGGTAGACATGCTTTGTTTTTCACTCACTCGCGTGCGCTCATTCATGAAAAGAATCACACGTCTACCACTCGTGAAGGATTTCCATATAATCGATACCAGCAGTTAAATAATCTCTGTATATTATGCTTTTTTTTTTCATTTTGAAATGTAAAGCCTGAAAACCTTAATGCACCTTTGACTTAGAAAGTGCAACCATACTTACATGTTAAACTGTCAAAGCCTCGCTTGTGCCAAGCTGTGTCGACGGCACAGGACATACCACTTCTTGTCTTACATGGAAATTTCGGTAAAAGTCTTACACGTCGGGCTGGGTTGACAGGCCTGCAAACAGATGTTCTTGGAACAAGAGGACTAGGAACCTTATGTGTATTCTCAGCTACAGACTCAGGGTTTGGCTGAAATTGATTCATTTATTATTATATATCTGACATGGTAACTTCAACTGAAAAATAGTGAAATACTGAACAGTTTGATTTATATACTTATAAGGGGGCGTCCGTGGCCGAGTGGTTAACGTCTCTGACTTGAAATCACTTGCCCCTCACCACTGTAGGTTCGATCCCTCAGGGGCCTAGGAATCTTTATGTGAGTAAGCTATCCAGCTGGCTTGCGGAACGCCGGTGGTTCTACCCAGGTGCCCGCCCTTGCACGAAATTGCCCGGAGGGGCACCTGGGGTCTTCCTCCACCAATGGAAGCTGGAAGTCGCCATATGACCTTAGCTGTTGGTGCGACTATAAAATCCAATTTAATTCATTATAAACTTATATAAATAAACAACACTTAAAGGGACAATGTCCGTAACTTTTAGCTTTAATACAAAACACACACTAATTATGTTTACAAACATTACACACTAAACATTATTGAATATTTACTAATTAAAAGCAAGATTGACGGAATTCAATCGCGGTACAAAAAAAAAGAAAAACCGTTTCAGGCGTTTGAACTCGCAGCCCAAACTAAAATTACGCTCGCGGTAATAATAGTGAGCGTGAAGTAGTCGATATCGCTCCCGACTGAGCTAACCAGGCTATACATATTACGCAATACATACTATGGTGAAAACCTAATTAATGCACTAATGGAAGTCATGTGATCGCAGAAAAGGTAAATATTGCGGTCAGTTTGAAAAATGATAGTGTCAAATTTAAATATCAAAATGGTGAGGAGTTTTGCGGCTGTAGCAATTCCTACGAAATCTATTCTAAGAATATGGAAATAAATTGTGCCGGTATGGATAAAAACCGGTATTAATGATATTGCTACCAGTGTGGACACAGATCAGCCTGCATGCAACCGGGCAGTCTCTGTGCAGGGTTTACACTATTCGCCATTAGGTAAGAATGACTGCATTCTGTAGCAAACTGTGTGGACCTTGATCAGGTCGTGGGCAGGCTGACCTGGGTACACACTGGTCACAAATTATGTCATTAATATACTGGTTTTGCTGGCTATGGCTCAATACATCATGCTAGATTTGGCTGGAAAATTATGCTAGGTGATAACTTTTTTTTATTTAATTAACTAATACTTTTAAATACCTGTTCCAAGTTTTGCCACAAAACAAGGCATTCCAGATTTCTTCCGGCGGAATGTTTTGACATATGGAACACAATTCACATGACCACAATCACTTCTGACAAACAACATACAAATAGCCATCAAGTCCTTTCTTCATTTCGCCGACAACATTGTGGTATGTAAGTGGCACTGGCCCAGTTCGATAACACGTTGACCCTCTCGCTGCGCAGTTTTTGCCAGCTTAATGTGTTCGTCACCCAAACAATTGCTTATTTTACACTGTTTTCATCACACACGGAACCAACACAGTAATTATGATCCACATTCACATTAACTCGCTTACACTTTCGCTGTCCATGTGGTTCTTTTTTTGGCAAATTTTCCCCGTTTGTTGCTGAAAAACTTTTCTGAGGTGCGTCAGCCATTGTTGTTGTTGTTGTTGCGTGGAGGTGTGAAAGCGCTAATTATTTTTCCATAGGCCACAATGTAAAAATGAGAACTTCTGCTGACTTCTTGCAACTTCAAATAAAGTATGGATAATGTAGCACTGTTATTTTCATGAAGTCCTACCTCTGTCCTTTTGAAAAATCACCAGAAACCATGGGGTCACAAGACATGTAAGAGAACCCCATCATGTTGACAACCGCAAGTCACGGTCACAGCTGTTTCTTGCAGAGCTGCTCTCAATGTTTGTATCATGTGGCCCTGCATTCGAATACTGCAACATTTTTAAAAAATAACCCATCAGAAGTCATAAATAAGCTTCTAATATATATAGCAACAAAATACAGCAACAATTTGCCAACCTTTTTCCACATAAAGTGTTTTTTATCAACAAAAAAGGGGAACTACTTTTAGTAATAGGGACTACATTCGACTACACCTCGGAGATTTTTATGTTAATTGGTGGTAGTAAACCTGGAGGAAACTATGTTCCTCTCTCGAAACCTCCTTGAAAGGAGAACCGTCTGTCGACGTAGTATAATTCCTCCACCCGAATATATACGAATAATGGAACAGTCCAATCCACCACCGAGAATACGCTACGCTAATATTTACACAGCTGTTTATATTATGATTGTGTTTAACACCACAATTAATGCATTCACTCAGTGGTTACTGTCCCACTCTATGTGTTTAAAACAATTTTTAACAGTCTGTTTCGGGTTATATGCAAGCTGTATAGCAACCTTCTAACTTGAAACTCAAAGTTTTGTAACAGGGGTGGGGGGGGGGGGGGGGGGGGGGGGGGGTGCAATGGATCTCAGGGATGGGAAGTTTGTGTAGTCCAAAAGTAACTGTATCTTCTGCTTGGCACACAGTACATTGAAGTCGGAAAATCCTAATTCTTCAAGTTCATGACTGATATCACATAAAATTTGTTGTCTGAGACTGTGCAAGGCGCCACAGTTCAGAATAAAATGTTCCAGTGTTTCGTCTTCTAACCAGCACAACCGACATGTAGCTTCAACTTGGATTTGGTTAAACCTAGCCCTGGAATCCTGAAGAATATAGCCTCCACACAAGAGTTTTAACTGTATAGGAATCCTCAGCATATCTTTGGACGACTTCAGAGGTACTCTCAGTATCCGATGAGGTTTCCCCGGTAGATATTCCGGGTTCAAGTATTGAAGACTTTTGTAATATTGCACTCTAGTTTCGATTTTATCAATCCAATATTTATTTACGGCATAGTTTATATATTTTTGCCATCTAAATTTAGGCATAGGATCATTCAATAAAGTTTTTGGATCAATGATGTCATATTTCCAAGCAAGTCTTTTTATTTCGATGAACCAGCTATTGCTGTTTTGAATGTTTAGTGAAAGTTGTCTGATCGCTAATTTCTTTTCCAAAGCATTATCGTTTTGTGCACAAATATTACGGAATAGAGTCAATGCTTTCTTGTCCACTTGCCCCTCTATCGGGAGAAATCCGGATAATAAGTATACCGCCGAGTCCGCTGTATTTACTGGGACAGATAAGATCTGTTTAAGAGTCGTCTTTTGAAATGTTTCTAATTTATCAAGATCCTTACTTTTTGGTAGTAGTATTTCCAAGCCATATAACAAAATTGGCTGCACATACACTTGGACGAGATGAAGACAGGTTTCCGGATCGAGACCATTATTACCATGAAGACCACTTGCCATTAAACTGTACAAGGCTCTACGCGCCTTCTGTATATTATTATTCACATTTATGTCTATAGTATCTTTCAAAGTGTTGGCTCTCTTTATACCGAGATGTGTACTGTATTCTACATTTGGAATTTTATTTTCATATATTTCAAAGAATAGTTCACTAGAGAAAGTTTTCTTCTTGCTTGTAATAAATTTCAAAGCCTCGGTTTTACTAGGTTGTAATACATAACGTTCACGGTTTGCAAAGTCTTCAGCAATGTTAATCAAAAGCTGTGTATCTGAGTCTTCATTACTAATAAGGGCCACATCATCCGCACAGGCGCTTGCGCAACAGTTGAGATTACCGACATATAGTCCTTTGGCACTGCCTTCAAGTCTGTGTAACAATGGGTCTATGTAAGATTTGTACAAGTCTGTGCTGATTACTCCCCCTTGACGAACTCCCTGTTGTATTTTAAAAGGTTCAGACCTAATAGATTTCCACTTAATTATACTACAAGTATCTGTATGTAAACTGTTAATTATCGACCAATGTTTGTCGGTGATACCGGAGTAATACACTCTCCGCATCATATGAGCGCTATCTACCACATCAAATGCAGCCTTGGCGTCCAGAAAAATGTAATTACAGTTGGTCTTCTTGTCCATATTAATCCTTGCGGTTTCTTCTAGAATTAGGGCTGCGTGAAGCGGAGATGTTCCGGAAGTGAACCCTCTTTGAAAAGCGCTCTGGGATTCCTCCAATAAATGGGATAATCTATATTTCAATACAGCCTCTATAATTTTTTCGATAACTGGGAGAACCGTAATACCTCTATAGTTGGTAGAAACTGTTTGTTTACCCTTATTCTTGAATATGGGGGACAAAAGTCCAATTTTCAACGACGCCGGGACTTCTCCAGTGCTGAAGATAACGTTCACAATGTCAAGAAGTATAAAAAACACAACTTCACCACTGTGCACATAATGTTCAATGCACATGCCGTAGTAATCAGCAGATTTACCTTTATTAATGTTTTTCATGGCTTTATTCAGTTCTTCTATCGAAACTGGGTGGGACATCCCGCGAGATTGCCATTTGTTCTAAGCTTTCGACCTCAGTCTTAACTGTATTATTATAAGAAGAATTAAAGTTTATGTTTTCAGAGTGTTGAGCCAATGCTTCGAAATGTTTCTGGAATCCAGCTACAATATCTTGATCACCCGAATATGTATCATTGCCTACATGTAGCTCTATGAATGAATTCTTTATTTTTCTTTCCTTATTTATGAGTTTGTGAAAGAGTTTTGGATTTTTAAACTTAGTCGATAAAATTTCATCTTTATCCAGTTCACTACGTCGAGCTTGTTCTTTACGGACTTCCTGTCTGAATTGCTTCTTATCAATTTTCCTTTGGATCACAGAATTATTATGTGGATCACATGGTTTCCCATCTTGTGCCCAGTTAAAAACAGATTGTCTCATCAGCCTTAAACAATTGGCTATCCTAGAGTTCCACACAGCCAGTTTTGGGTTCGATTTCAAATGTTTCTTTTTAGGAACACACTCCCTCGCAGAATGCTTAAGTATTTCATTCATATTCATTATCTTATCATCAATATTTATATGTTTATGTCTAAAAATCTCAGTTTTTTTTTGAGAATCGCTGTATTAACTTTTTGTTGATAACTTTCTTTATCTATTTTATCCCAATTTATACGTTTAACTATAGTTTTTGAGATGTTGGATACATCAGTTCGCTTGATTGTAATTTCACATTCAATGCCTAGCGCAATAGGGTGATGATCCGAGCAATTTGGTACAAATTCATTCAAAATGCTTCTTGTAGTTAAGGCTGAGCTGTTTACCAAATTAACTAGGAAGTAGTCTATTTCAGTGCAGTCTATGCCCTGTGGGGTTATATATGTTTTTCCAATACATTCATATGTCAAACTGTGGTCATGCAAAAGTTTTTCCAGATAACGCGCTCTTTTTGATTGTATAAAGTTCAAGTCTTCATTTTTATCGCCACCGATGATAATATCATGCGTCCCTCCGAATTTAATACAAATCTCATTCAATATATCAATACATTTTTGGAATTCAGTTAATGAGTCACTTTTACCATTGGATGGTAAATACACCGACACAATCAAACAATTTTGGATATTATCTGCCAAAAGTTCAATGCACTGTATTCTCTCATTTTCTTCATCCAGTGTGTTGATAAGATGGTCAATGTTCTTACTCCATAAGACTGCGACACCACCAAATCCACGCGGTAGTTGAGATGGTTGTATTGGGTCATACATATCACATGATTTCCCTTGAAAATTAAGGTCCTGACTAATTTCACCCAGTAAATGTAGGTTGCACTGAAATAACCAGTGTTCCTGTATTAAAATCACATTATAGTCTTTTGCAAGTGTTTTTACAGTATGACAACTTGTTTTAATGTTTTTACAGTTATATGATACAATGTTAAGTTTTGTGCTGGAGGATTGTTGTCCTACGGTATTCTGGCCGGCTCTGGGCGACGCCATAAAAAAGGTTGTGATTGGATACCAGTATGTCTGTCAGACTGTGCCTGAAGGCTTCCTGTTGTATGTTCGTTAATCCTTGGATGTTGTGGAGCTCCCCTGGCGTGGGGAGGTTGCCGACCTTGAGCTGGAGGTTGTAGAGCCCCCCCCCCCCCCAGCAGGGGGAGGTTGCCGACCTTGACTTGGAGGTTGTGGAGCTCCCCCAACAGGGGGAGGTTGCCGACCTTGGACTGGAGGTTGTGGAGCTCCCCCAGCAGGGGGAGGTTGCCGACCTTGGCCTGGAGGTTGTAGAGCTCCCCATGCCGGGGGAGGTTGTCGACCTTGACCAGGATGTTGTAGAGCTCCGCCCGCCGGAGGAGGTTGCCGACCTTGACCTTGGTTTATGTGGATATTACAGGGGGGCTGCGTTGTATTCTCATAATAAATGCTTCTACCTTTAAGGGCTTCATGGAGTTTATTTCTTTGAACACTGACTGTTTCTGTTTCAGGATCGAGATTAATAACTTCTGGTTCGACTTGCTCTTTGTTTTCCATAGCGACATTAACTGTTCGGGAGTTTCTGTTGGCTGGTTCTTCCGTTGAGTCCATCTCCAGTTTGTCCAGCTGTTTTTCTATCTGCCTGAGGGCGAATTTAGTTACCCGCTCATGGATTGCCCTGACGGTATTGTCTGTGCCAGATGAGTTTGCAGATACTCCAAATTTTGTGACTTCAATGACGTCACACAATTGGAAAACACCACCGCGTTTCTATTTTAAGACGGCTCACGATCATTTACGATGTTTAACGAAAGCGGTTACGATAAATGCCTACATTTACCGATAATTGACGATGTCGTTAGGTATCGGCTACCTTAATGTTGATCCACAGTTTATTATTGCTGAAATAATCTGCAGATATTTGTTGTTTTTCAGTAAACAAATGTTTTTTGTGTATTTTTAGTTGTTGAGTACAAATTCATGTTTTTCGGACGATAACTTTTGAAATACTCGACCGATTTTCAATTAGATCTACTTCGACTTGTTTTCTTCGTTGAATCATTTCTAAACTAATCATGTAAGTTTTATATCGAATTTCAAAAAAAAATTGTTTTTGTTCAAATTGGGTGTTTTTTCAGAGTAGCCATATTTAACAAAATTAAAAAAAATCGACCTACTCTTACGGTTGTGCTATTATTACGTACGTGTCAATAGACACTCCGAGAAAAAAATCATTTTTCGAAAACTACTCAACCGATCGTTAAATACAACCACTTGTTTTCTTAGTGGGGTTATTTTCTATCTATTGAAGTGACTTTTATTAAGAATTTTTAAAAAAAATTGTTTTTGATCAATTTGGCTACATTAAATAGTCAAAAATGTTGTTTTTCCTCCAAAGAGATTTAGAGGGAGACTGTTAAAAATCATCGTCTCGACAACCATTATACGTATGTTGAGAGTTGTTTACTTCGAAATGAGTGTTGTATCCTAGAATATAAGATGTGTACAGATGAAACCACTTGGGTGAAAATGAGGGTCCTGGGGGTTCCCATTTTTTAGCGCCTGATCGTAAAGGTTGGGGAATATATAAATGACTTTGGCGTCCGTTTGTCCGTGAGTCTGTAACTGATCTTGTACATGCCACACACATTTTAAGCAAAAGTCGGATTTGTAAATTTTGTTGCACAAGACGACGGTGTGTAACTTCCACAATCCTCACGTCAAGGTCATGGCTTGGGGTCAAAGGTCGAATGTACCTATTTCCTTGCTTGGCTTTTAACCAAGGGATTTGAAGAAATGGTTTAAAAACCACAGCAGGCAGTGTGTCGTCCTGATATACCCCACCACACTCTTTAAGGCCATGGCCAGGTCAGGGGTTAAATGCGCAACTTTTAAAGGACTTTTTTAGTTTTTGCAAAATTGGGATTTATATTTCCCATGTTAGGAAAGTTATTTTGCATATTTGTATAGAATTAGTGGAAACCATGTACGCTGTTAGGAATGTTATTTTGCATATTTGATAATTTGTATAGGATTAGCAGTGTGAATTTCTAATACACTAGACGACACTTATAAGTTAACCCCGATTTTAAATGCTAATAAAACATTTATTTTTTTCGTCATAATTTCCTCAAACTTTGAACACATTCTTGAAAGCGGTGACGGAATGTAATCTGATTATCAAATGAATTATTTATTTTCAATTTTATTTTTGCTGAATCAGTTAAAAATAATTATATTGATGAGTTTTCAGACGATTTTGTCAAATAATTTAAATTTAAAAGATATGAAATATAATGTAACTGGGGTGCTTATAAGTGTCGTCAAGTGTTTGTTTTGATAGTTTGTATTTGTACATGTATAACATTAGCTGTGTGACTTTGTGATATTTGTATGTGTTATTTACTAGAACTAATTTTAAGATTTCACGGGCTGTATTCAAAAAGCATTGTTTCCACCAAAATATCATCATCTGGAATATGTGCGTACAAGTAAAAGTTCCCCTTTAAAGTTATTTCCGATGATACCGTCCAATTCAAAATGGCTGCCATTACAAAACATAGTGAAATCACGTTTTAATCTTTCCTCAAAACCCCTAAGTCACTTTGAACGCAACATTCCTGTTGGCGCCATATAACCTTTTTGTGATTGTGGGACGTACTTAAATTCAACTTTTCTTGTTAGTACAACCTAGAACAGTGTCTATTAATTGGACATCAATGATTTTAAAGGGACACACGACAATCTTGAGTTTAAAGGGACACTGTCCGTAAGAAAGCAGATATTGAGCATAACCGATAACTGTCTGACTTTTATTCATTGAAATATATACATAAAAACATGAGGATAGACCCTAAGAAATATGTAGGAATACATTCGTGAGTTTGAAAAAAAAAAAGTTTTAATTATTAAATGTAAATAAAGTGGGACCCACAATATTTACCTTTTATGCGTTCACGTGACTTCCATAGCGCACTAGGTTTTAATCATAGTATGTATTGCGCAATATGTATAGCCCGCTTAGCTCAGTTGGGAGCGAGTTCCGACGAATTTACGCTCACGCACACTTACTTTTACTGCGGAGTTTGGGCTGCGAGTTCAAACCCACGAAGTGGATTTGCCTTTTTTTGTACCGCGATTGAATTCCGTTAAACAATCTTGCCTTTAATTAGTAAATATTGAATAATGTTTAGTGTATAATGTTTGCGAACATAATTATTGGGTGTTTTATAAGCTAAAAGTTACGGACAGTGTCCCTTGATTTATTATTCCTGTATCATTTTGTCTTGGAACTTACTTGCATATAATCAAAATTTGAGATTTCAATTGTCTTCATTATTCTACCAGGTTTTTAAATATATTATTGTTGGAATATAATATATAGTTAGTAATTTGTAAACACAATTTGCTTTGAACTAATCTAATAATATAAATGATTGAACAAATGCAAGTTATGTAGAAAACTAAAGGGATGCCTGCATCTTTAAAAAATCAAGTTTGCCAAGTGTCCCTTTAATTTGTAACACGAGGCAGATTTTGTTAACTGAAACAATTCATCATGATCGAAGTCTGAAATGTGTTATTAACAAAGAACTTACAATAATAAATCGTCGACATGATAAAAATTCCTTTTTTTATTTTGTTTTTTAAAGGGACACACGGCAAACTTTAATTTTTTAAAAATCACGGCGTCACGCTAGTTTTTCTGCATAACTTGCATTTGTTCAATCATTAATATTAATTATAAGAATAGTATTAAGCAATTTGTTTTTGCATATTATTAATTTTTGTTATTATTGCACAAATAATATATTAAAACTTATAGTATAATCAGACGAAATGGTGAATACTTAAAATTTGATTTATTCAAAAGTGACCAGGGTAAAAGTAAAAATGATACTGTATATATAAATCGAGACACCCATTTCAAACACTTCAATATTTTAAAGAGAGAAAAGCTGTTTAGTATCTGACGTCATGGCGGGTTTATTCCATTACAATTTTTTAAAACATTTGACCGTCCTGTCTTGTTATAAAACTATCTTTAAAGGGACACGCAGCAATCTAAACTTTTTAAAACTCGATTTTTTTTTGCATATTTGCAAATTATTTTAATTATTATTTGAAGAACAAAGCAAATTGCATGACTAATTGTTGATTACATTGCACCAATAATATATTAACACCTTTGTAATTATATTGAAGAAACTGCAAAGACTTCAATATTGCCGTGTGTCCCTTTAAACAGAGGAAACAAACTGTTTAGTATCTGACGTTTATGACACGATGTTTTGGCACAAAAATTATCTGACGTCATGGCGGGTTGATTCCATTTTGATTTTTTTAGACATATCTTAAAGGGACACACAGCAATCTAAACCTTTTAAAACACGAGTTTTTTGGAATATTTGCTAATTATTTTTAATATTATTTGAAGAGTACAAAGCAAATTGCATCTGACTAATTGTTGATTACATTGCACCAATAATATATAAACACCTTTGTAATTATATTGAAGAAACTGCAAAGACTTCAAGATTGCCGTGTGTCCCTTTAAACAGAGAAACAAACTGTTTAGTATCTGACGTTTATGACACGATGTTTTGGCACAAAAAATATCTGACGTCATGGCGGGTTGATTCAATTTTGATTTTTAGCTCTACTGGCCGAAGGCCAGCAGAGCTTATGGGATGACGAGTTGTCCGTCGTCCGTCCGGCCGTCCGTCCGGCCGTCCGTCGTTAACTTTTGTCTTGTTACCACCATAGGGCCTTCATTTTTCATCCGATCTTTACCAATCTTTAACAGGTTGTTAATATCAATGAAAGCTTGGACAAGTTCGAAAACCAGCCAGATCGGAATAATTTCACCGGAGTTATGGCCCTTGTTTTGCTGAAAAATGCCATATTAAGCCTTGTGAACACTCTAGCACCTTCATTTATAATTTGATCTAACCCAAACTTGCACAGATTGTTAATATCAATGAAGGCTCGAACAAGTTCGAAAACCAGCCAAATCGGATCAGTAACACCGGAGTAATGGCCCTTGATTTTTCTGAAAATTGCTGTTTTCTGCCTTGTGAACGCTCTAGCACCTTCATTTATTATTTGATCGTTACCAAACTTGCACAGATTGTTAATACCAATTATAGGTTGGACAAGTTCGAAAATCTGCTGAATTGGGTCAGTAACACCGGAGTTAAGGCCCTTGTTTTTCTGAAAAATGGCATTTTCTGCCTTGTGAACACTCTAGCACCTTCATTTATTATTTGATCTTGACCAAACTTCCACAGATTGTTAATATCAATGAAAGCTCAAACAAGTTCGAAAACCAGCTAAATCCGATCAATAACACCGGAGTTATGGCCCTTGTTTTTTCTGAAAAATGCTAATTTCTGCCTTGTGAACACTCAAGGGCCTTCAATATTAATCGGATCTTTACTTTACTTTGCCAGTGTCTTTATATCAATGAAAGCTTGAACAAGTTCGAAAACCGGCAAGATCGAAATAATTTCAACGGAGTTAAGGCCCTTGTTTTGCTGAAAAATGCCATATTAAGCCTTGTGAACACTCTAGCACCTTCATTTATTATTTGATCTTTACCAAACTTGCACAGATTGTTAATATCAATGAAAGCTCGGACAAGTTTGAAAACCAGCTAGACCGGACCATTAACAGCAGAGTTATAGCCCTTGATTTAGTTAAAATTGCTATATTTGGCCTCATTAAGATGATAGGGCCTTCATCTTTCATCCAATCGTTACCAAACTTTACCAGATTGTTTATATAATTGAGAGCTAGGACAAGTTCGAAAACTAGCAGGCCGTGGCCATTAACAGCGGAGTTATGGCCCTTGATTTAGTTAAAAATGCTATATTTGCCTCGTTAAGACGATAGGGCCTTTATCTTTTATTCGATCTTTACCAAACTTTACCAGATTGTTTATATAAATGAAAGCTTGGACATTTCGAAGATCAGCCAGATCTGACCAGTTACAGCGGAGTTATGGCCCTTGATTTAGCTAAAAATGCTATATTTTGCCTCGTTAATTCAATAGGGCCTTCAACTTTCATCTGATCTTTATAAAATTTTACCTGATTGTTTATATCAATGACAGCTCAGACAGTTTCGAAAAACAGCCAGATTGGACCAGTAACAGATGAGTTATGGCCCTTGATTTAGTTTAAAATTGCTATATTTTGCCTCGTTAATTCGATAGGGCATTCATCTTTCATCTGATCTTTACAAAACTTTACCTGATTGTTTATATCAATGACAGCTCAGACAATTTCGAAAATCAGCCAGATCGGACCAGTAACAGATGAGTTATGGCCCTTGATTTATTAAAAATGCTATACTTTGCCTCGTTAAGACGATAGGGCCTTCATTTTTCATGCGATCTTTATGAAACTTTACCTGATTGTTAATATCAATGACAGCTCGGTCAAGTTCGAAAACCAGCCAGATCGGACCAGTAACAGTGGAGTTATGGTCCTTGATTTAGTAAAAAATCCTATATTTTGACTCGTTAAGACGATAAGGCCTTCATCTTTTGTCCGATCTTTAAGAAACTTTACCAGATTGTTAATATCAATGAAAGCTTGGACAAGTTTGAAAAACATCCAGATTGGACCATTTACATCGGAGTCATGGCCCTTGATTTTCTGAAATATGCTATATCTTGGCCTGATTAAGACGAAAGGGCCTTCATTTGGCCGGATTTCATTGAAACTTTGCAGGGATGATCAGTACCAAGCCTAGTTGTACATAGTCATCGTGTTCCAGTTGAATGAATTTTGTGGAGTTTTAGCCCTTTAAAGGTTTTAATACACAAACTTTGGTTCTGACTAGGTCTCTTGAACCCCTGGCCGGATTAAACGATTTTTTTTAGGGATGATCAATTCTATGTCTAGTTGTGCAAATCATCGCCGTGTTCCAGGTTGAATGATTTTTGGCGGAGTTATGGCCCTTTAAAGGTTTTAATACACAAACTTTGTTCTGATCTACTTCTCCTGAACCACCTCGCCAGATTCAATGAAAATTTGCAGGGATGATCAGCACCAAGCCTAGTTGTGCATGTCATCGTCATTGTTTCGGTTTACAGATATTTGGCAGAGTTATGGCCTTTAAAGATTTTGATACCACAATTTTTTTCTGGGCTAGTTCTCCTGAACCCTCTGGCTGGATACAGACGAAACTTGACAAGGATGATCAGTATAAAGCCTAGTAGTGCATATCATCGCCATATTTCGGTTGAATGATTTTTGGCAGAGTTGTGACCCTTTAAATGTTTTAATACACAAACTTATGTCCAGATTAGTCTCTTCTGAACTCTTTGCCAGATTTCAGCGAATCTTGGCGAGGATGATCAGTACTAAGCCTAGTTGCACCTGTCGTTGCATGTTCTGGTTGAATGATTTTTGAATACTATGGCCCCTTATACATAAACTTTATCTTGAGCCAGTAGAGCGTCCACAGGCCCTCTTGGGCCTCTTGTTTTAGACATTTGACCGTCATGTCATGTGGTAAAAAACCTATCTTAAAGGACACACAGCAATCTAAACTTTTTAAACACGAGTTTTTTTTGCATATTTGCTAATTATTTTTAATAATTATTTGAAGAGTACAAAGCAAATTGCAATCTAGACTAATTGTTGATTACATTGCACCAATAATATATTTACACCTTTGTAATTATATTGAAGAAAATGCAAACTATTGTTTGGGGCGCTTGTTTCAGCCAAAGTTTTTTCTGCAGTAACTTGAGCAATTTAATAATACGCACATCAATTATATATCATTAGAACTGGCATTTTTAGTGATAAATAAAACTACTTTACTTTTGATACTCGATTGAGAAATAAATATTTTACAGCCAAAAAGATTTTTTGATGGGCCTTTTCCTATGTAAATTCCTTATTGGTGTGACAGCAGAAAATTAAGAAATGTCAAGTAACTTCAGTAATACTTCATATTTTGCTATAAAACTTTCAGGGTGTCTTAATTTACTAATATCCAACAATTTAAAACCATTTTTGGATAAAAATTCTAAAAAAAAAATTATTTTCAAATTTTTCATGCAGCAGAATTTTGCATTGAAAATGACCCATCAAAAACAACTTTCGCACAGGATTTTTTTATTTATCAACCGATTTTGAAAAGTAAGGTATTTTTATTTACCACTAAAAATTACTGTTTCACTGATATACAACTTATTTAGGTAGTAGATTAATTTTATCTTAAAAGTCCAAAAAAAACTTTGGCTGAAACAAGCGCCCCAAACAGTAATTTAATTACCTTTTGCTTAATTATATACAAGCAGATTTAAAGACAAAATATGGTGCTAATTTTGATGCTCCATAAACACCTCAAGATTGCCGTGTGCCACTTTTAACTTGTTTCATTCCATATTAGATTCATGCAACTTTTAAACTATTTAGAAATTTTAACTAATCAAAAGGCTTGTTAATAATTCATAACTCATTTCATTAATATGTATATGGAACGAAAACTCTTCAAGTCCTGGTATATTATAAACTAAGGAGATTAAAGATTAGCAAAAAGATGAGGAGTTTGATGGCAATAATGCTTCTTAAAGTATGCCATTTATAAATAGATGTTGTATTTATTACCTGTGTTTTTAGCTCGTCTGTTTTTGAAAAACAGTTGGTGAGGTATTGTCCCCACTTGATTGTTGTCTGCGTCTTTCATAGAGCCAGGTTCTTTAACTCATGCTTATATTTTAGTAATTAATTTATATGCATGTAATAAAATTATGGCCCATTTTGACTTTAATAGAAACAATTGGTACAAGTTGTGTATAAGCCTGTATCTCGGAAACTTACAAATAATAGACTGAAACTTCACACATGTATAACTCATGTGACAGCCAGGTTCTATAACTGGTACTATTATTTTTATATACTTATGTTTTAATTTTGTCAAAGTGTGTGACAGTCGAGCGTCATTATGTATGGTAGGGTGGGGTTTAAGATATTTCAAAAATATTATACGAAACTACTACGGAATAAATCTGATTGGTTCCGACAATTTGGCATTTGAGTACTCTGTATACGACTTAAAGAAACTAATCTGTGGAATAACGGCACAATTAAACTACAAACCCGTTAATTAAAACTCTGTCCAGGTGTTCAGGTCATATAATACGTATATGTGCCGATTAAACGTGCAGTTTTTGTAACTGGTTCTTAAACTAATTGTGACTGAATATGTGTAAAATGAATTATGAGTTGGTAACTCTTAATTCGATGCTCCGGTTTTAGGGTTTGGCCTGGCTAGTTAAAATCGTTTATAACGTGTCCATAGAGTTTGGATTCTCAAAATATGTAAGTTATATATACCTCGTCATCAGTAGGTTTATATATGGTGTACACAAGCAAAGTTTTACGCAAGCGTAAAATAGGTGCCGAGAGGAAATAGCATATATCTGGGTAGGGACTGGAAACGAAGTTTAACATATTAAATAACATATCAAGTCACGGGTGTTAAAACAATATTGAAAAAAATAATGTTGACGTAAACACGCCACGACCGTTTTTTAGCTCTACTGGCCAAAGGCCAGCAGAGTTTCTGGGATGGCGAGTTGTCCGTCGTCCGTCGTTAACTTTTGTCTTGTTACCACCATAGGGCCTTCATTTTTCATCCTATCTTTACCAAACTTTAACATGTTGTTAATATCAATGAAAGCTCGGAACAAGTTCGAAAACCAGCCAGATCGGAATAATTTCACCAGAGTTATGGCCCTTGTTTTGCTGAAAAATGCCGTATTAGGCCTTGTGACCCCTCTAGCACCTTCATTTATTATTTGATCTTTACCAAACTTGCACAGATTGTTAATATCAATGAAAGCTCGGACAAGTTCGAAAAACAGCCAAATCGGATCAGTAACACCAGAGTTGTGGCCCTTGTTTTTTCTGAAAATTGCTATTTTCTGTCTTGTGAACGCTCTAGCATCTTCATTTATTATTTGATCTTTACCAAACTTGCACAGCTTGTTAATATCAATGAAAGCTCGAACAAGTTCGAAAACCAGCTAAATCGGATCAGTAACACTGGAGTTATGGCCCTTGTTTTTTTCTGATAAATGCTATTTTCTGCCTTGTGAACACTCTAGGGCCTTCAATATTAATCGGATCTTTACTTAACTTTGCCAGTGTCTTTATGTCAATGAAAGCTTGAACAAGTTTTGAAAACCGGCAAGATCAAAATAATTTCAACGGAGTTGTGGCCCTTGTTTTGCTGAAAAATGCCATATTAAGCCCTGTGAACACTCTAGCACCTTCGTTTATTATTTGATCTTTACCAAACTTGCACGAATTGTTAATATCAATGAAAGTTCGGACAAGTTCGAAAACCAGCTAGATCGGACTATTAACAGCGGAGTTATTGCCCTTGATTTAGTTAAAAATGCTATATTTTGCCTCATTAAGACGATAGGGGCTTCATTGTTCATCCGATCTTTACCAAACTTTATCAGATTGTTAATGTTAACGAAAGCTCGGACAAGTTCGAAAACCAGCCAGATTGGACCAGTATTGGCGGAGTTATGGCCCTTGATTTAGTTAAAAATGCTAAGGTTTGCCTCGTTAAGACGATAGGGCCTTCATCTTTCACTCGATCTTTACCAAACTTTACCAGATCGTTACTATCAATGAAAGCTCGGACAAGTTCGAAAACCAGCCAGATCGGACCAGTATCGGTGGAGTTATGGCCCTTGATTTAGTTCAAAATGCTATATTTTGCCTCGTTAAGATAATAGGGCCTTCATTTTTCATCCTATCTTTACCAAACTTTACCACATTGTTAATGTCTTTGAAAGCTCGAACAAGTTCGAAAACCAGCCATATCGGACCAGTAACAGCGGGGTTATGGCCCTTGATTTAATTAAAAATGCTATATTTTGCCTCGTTAAGACGATAGGGGCTTCATTGTTCATCCGATCTTTACCAAATTTTATCAGATTGTTAATATCAATGAAAGCTCGGACAAGTTTGAAAACCATTTCATATTGGACTAGTAACAGCGGAGTTATGGCCCTTGATTTAGTTCAAAATGCTATATTTTGCCTCGTTAAGACGATAGGGGCTTCATTGTTCATCCGATCTTTACCAAACTTTACCATCTTGTTAAAATCAATGAAAGCTCGGATAAGTTCGAAAACCAGTCAGATCGGACTAGTAACAGTGGAGTTATGGCCCTTGATTTAGTTAAAAATGCTATATTTATCCTTGTTAATACGATAGGGTCTTCATTTTTCATCCGATCTTTACCAAACTTTACCAGATTGTTACTATCAATGAAAGCTCCGACAAGTTTGAAAACCAGTTAGATTAGACCATGTACACCGGAGTTATGGCCCTTGATTTTATTTTCTGAAATATGCTATATTTTGGCCTCATTAAGAAGAAAGGGCCTTCATTTGGCCAAATTTCATTGAAATTGTTCAAGGATGATCAGTACCAAGCCTAGTTGTACATATCGTCACTGCATTCCAGTTGAATGCTTTTGGCGGAGTTGTGTCCCTTTAAAGGTTTTAATAAACAAACTTTGTCCTGACTAGTATTCCTGAACCCCTGGCCGGATTTAAACAAAACTTTTTAGGGATGATCAGTTCCAGGTCTAGTTGTGCAAATCTTTGCCGTGTTCCGGTTGAAGGAATTTTGGCAGAGTTATGGCCCTTTAAAGGTTTTAATACACAAACTTTGTCTGGACTTTTCTCCTGAACGTCTCCCCACATTTCAACGAAACTTTACAGGGATGATCAGCACCAAGCTTAGTTGTGCATATCATCGTCGCATTCCGGTTAACAGATTTTTGGTGGAGTTATGGCCCTTCAAAGGTTTTTGATACACAAACATTTTCCGGGCTAGTTTTCCTGAACCCCTGGCTGGATTTTAACGAAACTTGACAAAGATGATCAGTATCAAGCCTAGTTTTGCATATCATCGCCATATTCGGGTTGAATGATTTTTGTCAGAGTTATGGCCCTTTAAAGGTTTTAATAGAGAAACAAGATTAGTCTGTTCTGAACTCCTTTCTGGATTTCAACGAATCTTGATGGGGATGATCAGTACCAAGCCTAGTTGCACCTATCATTGCCGTGTTCTGGTTGAATGAATTTTGGCAGAGTTATGGCCCCTTAAAAGTTTTAATACACTAACTTTGTACAGACTAGTTCTCCTGAACCTCTGGCTTGATTTCAAAGAAACTTGTCAGGGACAATCAATACCAAGCCTAGTTGCCTATGTCATCACCATGTTCTGGTTGAACGATATTTGAAAGAGTTATGGCCCCTTGTGCATAAACTTTATCTTTAGCCAGTAGAGCGTCCACAGGCCCTCTTGTTTTTCTTACCAGACACATTCTTCCCGAGTTTTACCATCAGTTGTTCCTACCAAACCTTTTGAATCAAGGTTGGCGACCTCGTTTCTCTCTGTTCGAAAACCTTGATTTGCCTTACATACTGATTACAATTCAACTTTGGAGCACGACGTGCTAGAAGTACACATCAGCACAGACATACAGGTGTTCACATGTAAGGGATGCGTGTGCGTTAGCGTGTGCATTACAACAGAGATAAACGTCTCACTGCTACCATGTGTAATTATAAGATTGCGTTATCAAAGTGAAAAACCAAAATAAACTGTTCATTGCTACCTTACCATTACATGCGCAATTATGAAAATCATATAGGCAGCGAATAAACACATCGACTAGTTATAACACGGCGGTATTTACGAGAATACCGCATTATAAATGGGTATTATACCATAAAAAGGTATTATTCCATTAAAATACAGAGTTTCACTTATTCCATTCCAATACTTGCGGTTTCATTATGCTCCGTAAAAAATCCCAGACGTGAAGATCCCGGAAATATTGCCGCATTCTACACTTTAGTAGACTGCTCTACGAAAACGTCATTTGAGGCAATAAAACGGCAAGCTTTGAACATTGAAAAATATGTGTTTATACCATTCAATTTTTTTAGACGGGTTCCCTAGGAATTGAAGTTGTAATGCATGCTTATTGTCGGCTACATGATTCACAGTCTGTTAACATAGACATATTCTAAACCCATATAAGAGTCAGCTGCCTTCGGCAGCTGAATTAGTTCGGCATTTGAACGTTGTTACAGTTGACATCAGAGTTGAGGAAGGTACGAACGATAACTCTACGTCATGTGACGAACTAGGTGTACATATGTTGTAAAATGTGGCTATAGGCAGGTCGAACTTCGCATTTGGTCATTATATCATTATAATGTTGGGAATCGCATTAACATAATTGGAATCTATATTTTCTGGAGCTTTTTTCCGAAGGTCTTTGATATACGTATGTACATAGAAATTCACTGAATCACAAGCTAACATGAACACATGATGACTTCCACACAGTATATTGATCAATTGACTACACAGACCACTGAAGTAAAGCATATCGTCATAATGTCAGTCCGAAGGTCAAGGGTTCGAATCTCGCACAGGTCACATTATTGTTCAGTTAATGTGTGCGCATAGTTTATGTTGCTTCGTCGATCGCAGGTAAAGAAATGAAAAAGGTTCTCACTAAACCTGTAAAAATGCAATAACATATGTTTAATCCAATAAATCTGCCACTGTATAGAAAGACAATTCTGTTTTTGTTCGATAACCTATAACATATTTGCTTTATTTGTATCATCAATTGTGTTTTATTTACAAACATCATCTGTCACATTATCATTGACTCCGAACATACACAGCTTCGTATCTCGTCTATGGAATTTACATGCATTTTATGTGCTAAATTTATTTTGTTCCGTATACATTATCTATTACTATTCAAAAGAATAGCACATTCTTTAGATGATCTAAGAAGTGATTATTTAAATGTCAAAAGTCTTCAAAAGAATAGCACATTCTTTAGATGATCTAAGAAGTGATTATTTAAATGTTATCAAGTACACAAATGTGTTTCATTCATCCATGCATAACAAAAACAATAAACGGATTCAATTATGTGTTCTGAAAGATATAGCTTCCTCGCGCTTAACAGCTGCAGAGTATACTGAACAAATGGGGAAATAAACGCAAGCTTATAAACAGGAAGAAAACACAACCGATGTAGCAGGTGTAAATGATTTAAACCACTTATTTATGTCCAATATTTATGTAGCTGTTCAACATGCGTTACATGTTACTGTTCATCGGAACATTGTCGTGTTGTAGCATCATCGCTGACATTTCCTTTGTATTTGCACAGTTATATAAATCATTTAATTGACCCAGTCATTCTGACAACTACCAGTAATTGGAAGTTAGACGAAAAGACTTGAAATGGACATGCTACAAAACAAAAGAGTATGGCCTCATCTCGTTGGTTGATTTAACCAACTCGATGGGCGACACATATCTCGATGTTTAGATCAGCCAACTCGATGAGACCATACTTTATCTATTACATGATAACCCACGACTTTCATAATATTACCTAGGCGGCATTGGCGGGAATCTCAATTCCCTATGAGACTGCTGTCACAATTTATTCTAAGACGATGTGTTAACGGGTCGTAAACCCTCCGAGACTGCTGTCCAAATTTAATCTAAGACGATGTGTTAACGAGTCGTAAAACCCTATTTCATTTATCAGATAAAAATTAAATGTTAAAAAAAATTCTTGGGAAATTGTATTTTACCAGATGATGTCTACGTTTTAACTTTAATTCAAAATAGTGTGCATTTCTTTGTTTTTAGATAAGGGCTGTTCCAGGAAAAGTCAACCCCCCCACCCCCACAGAATTTGAATTCGTCAAGAATGGGTCCATATTCATAAAGAAAACAATCTTGTAGGCCTGGGTCCATATTCATAAAGAAAACAATCCTGTAGGCCTGGGTCCATATTCATAAAGAAAACAATCTTGTAGGCCTGATCAGAGTAACGTGGCGCTACAAACAGATGAAATATACATTGGGAATTAATGGAACAGCTGTATTTTATCATAGATACTAACACAACCTCTGCAATCTTTCATATACACAAAGAAGGGAGACAGCTGTATGTTATTCTACGATAAAATACAGCTGTTCCATTAATTCCCCGCGTATATTTCATCCGTTGGAAGCGCCACGTTACATGACGTCACTTTCAAATATACGTCACGAAGACAAACCGAACAGTAATTTTAATGAAATGTTAATTACAACAAAATTGCCATTCTCCCAAACTCTGCACACCCCCAAAATAAACCCATCATATGCACATGTACATATAACATTAATACGCATCTTGAACAAGGTGAGAACGTTTGACGTCATACAGCGCAAGCTATATGACGTAAGCAATGACTTAATTGTTTGTCACGTGAAAACTAGTGCATTGAAACGCAGAACTTTGCATACGGGGGCGCCCAATGGAACAGCCTGTAACATAGCAGCCTGATTACCTTGACCTCCGAGATAATATATAGTGCCCCAACAATAGCGTAAATAATGGGGTAATTGTTGTGTTAGAATCGAAATAATACATATGGACCTGTATTTCATTTGCCTGACTCCAGTACATGCTTATTAACTTCCATCTGCCAGGAAATATTTTCGTTTTTGCAGTGTTAAACAGTAGCTTCTTGAACATATATTTTGTAATGGGGTATCAACACATTATCTTAGGTTATTTAGAGCCACCCCAGACAGAGGAGAAGGATATATCTAGGAATCATATAACCTTCAATACACGGGACTGCTCACTTTATGTCCGGTGTCTAAAACTTTCTCATCTCTCACAGCTACAGATTTGTAACCGACTGTAAGCTTGACTTGTCAATTGAGAAAGTGTCAATAATCATGGACGGCTGGAGGTATTCAGTATTGGTTCTACCCAAGAAAAAAAATAGATCTGCTTCTACCACAAAAAAAATAGACCGTCATATATAGCCTAACATGTGCTAAATATGACGTAAATGTAATACCGGTCTGCGAAATTAGCTGTTGTCCGGGACAACTAATTTACGAACAGGACAATCATGTGTTCCCACTTTGGTTGTACAATCGGACAACCAAAATTTCTGAAAGCGCAAAGCTATTTGTCAATCAAAATAAGTATAAAAGTCAAACAGGAAGCACGATTTCGGCTTTTTCATTGATGTTGAGAAAATTAATGTGACACCCCTATAAACGCAACGAGGAATTGATCAATTAATTGTATCCCTCTACAGACCTCGTTTTTGATCGGATTTTGCGTCACTCTGGAATCCACATTTACGAGTACGAAAATTGGCGAAGAGTTCCGATCGATCGAGCAACAGAAAATTACAATTATACATGAACGGTTCGTGAATTGTTCCATCCAATGAGAATAAAATAAACATCATCAATATGTGCATGCGTCGGTAAAAACGTGTTTCCGGTCACAAAATGTCAATATTGGGGTACGTTACGAAGCCAAAAGAGACAGAAAATCTGTTTCTTCTTGGCAAGTGGGTCGAGAGTGGCTTAAATGTACCGAAGATGGTAAAATGCAGTGCCTTTGTGGCACAGACAGAATCCGGATTATACACTGATGGTTCTTTTGTAAAGGGGTGTTCTAGCATGCGGATAGACACTATAAAAACACATAAACAGTCAAAAATCGATGATGACTGACTGTTCAGAGAAAGACATAGGCAATTTTCTCTCTTTGTACACAAAAGAATGAATAATGAATAAATATTGTGAAGACATCATGTTTTGCTTTGTTGCTGAATCGGTTATACAACTGTGTTTTGAAAATACGTGGATTTTTAGCTCCGATCAGTAGATGCTTATGCCGTGGTGCGGTGTCCGTCTGTAAACTTTTTTTGTAGCGACTACTCCTCTGAAACCACTGAATCGATTTTCATGAAACTTTACAGAAATGTTGCCCATGAAGTCTAGTTGATCCTAGCAAAATTTCATGTTGGTGTGAAGAAATCCAAAAAAAGATTTTTAAAAAACAAGTTTGTAGCGACTACTTTTTGAAAACTCTTAAGTGATATTGATATGGGACTTTTTCTAAAATGATCAGAATCGGTTATAAAACTGTGCCGTGGTGCGGTGTCCGTCTGTCTGTCCGTAAACTTTTTTTGTAGCGGCTACTCCTCTGAAACTACTGAATGGATTTTCATGAAACTTTACAGAAATGTTGCCCATGAAGTCTAGTTGATCCTAGCAAAAATTCATGTTGATGTGAAGAAATCCAAGATGGCCACCAAATCTAAAAATAGAATTTTAAAAAACAAGTTTGTAGCGACTACTTCTTGAAAACTCTAAGTGATATTGATATGGGACTTTTTCTAAAATGATCAGCATGACATGATGTTGGTCCTTGTCGGAAATCATTTTGATTCGACGTTTAACATGGCTGCCATTAGTAAAAACTTGTAGCGACTTTTCGTCTGAAAACTACTCGACGGGTTTTCATGAAACTTCACACGAATGTTAATTGCTATTGATTTTCAATTGATTCTAACAAAACTTCAGGTCGGTCGGAAATTCAAGATGGCCGCCACAGCTAAAAATAGATTTTCAAAAAACAAGTTTGTAGCGACTACTTCTTGAAAACTATAAGTGATATTGACCTTTTTCTAAAATGATCAGCATGACATGATGTTGTTGTTGGTCCTCGTCGAAAATCGTTTTGATTCGATGTTAAACATGGCTGTCAGTGGCCATCTTTGTTTACATAGAGTTATCTAGTAAAAACTTGTAGCGACTACTCCTCTGTAACTACTTGACGGATTTCATGAAACTTAACAGGAATGTTGCTCTTGGGCCACCATTAAAAAACTGTTTGTTTGCAGTTTCCGACCCATGGCTTTTAGGGGTGGGTCGGTAGGTAGGGATATATTTTTTTTTTTTAAAACACTTTTTATTATTAACGCATGCCCATCGACGGCATGCAATTATCGTGTGCTTCACTAGTATTATCCATAGATTTTTTTTTTTAAAAAAGGGTTTAGTTAAATATTAACAGAACATGCAAGAAAAAAGAAACAAAAAAAATTGAATAAAAAAAAAATACTTAAAAAAATTGTTTGGGTCGGCGGATTTGCCGTGGGTCGGTCGCAAACTGCAAACAAACAATATTTTAATTTAGGCCTTGATGCCTAGCAAAATTTCAGGTCGGCCGGAAATTCAAGATGGCCGTCATGGCTAAAAATAGATTTTCAAAATACAAGTTTGTAGCGACTACTTCTTGAAAACTATAAGTGGTATTGATATGGGACTTTTTCTAAAATGATCAGTATGACATGGTGTTGATTCTTGTCAAAAATTATTTTGATTTGGCCGCCAGTGGCAATCATTGTTTACATAGAGTTATATATAAATGAAAACTTGTAGCGACTACTCCTCTGAAACTACTTGATGGGTTTTCATGAAACTTCACGGGAATGCTGATCTAGCTATCAAAAACCTATCAGTAGAGCTTCAAGGTCATTGACCTCTTGTTTGTTGTTGTTTTTAATATCTCTTTTATATTTTTCAGTGCCATTTCTGCCTTAAGCTGCACCCTTAGATGATGTCCTGAATGTTCAAGAATGTCCAAGAAAAGAATATATGCGTCAGTCTTCCATTGTTTGTGGTTGTTTATGACTGCGTTCTGCTTTAATAGTAGAACTCAGCATTAATAACCTGCAACGGATGGCTTGAACTTGCAACCGAACTAAAAAGGACTGGATGTTCATGTACCATTAATGAGGGGCAGTTATCTGTGGTTGATGGATACAAAAGTGGGAATAAGTGATGTACCAAACAATCAATTGTGGCCAATGATCAGTTATATAGTAATTGATATTAAGTTATGACATACCACAAGAGATCATTGCAAAAAATAGAATTCTATTATCGCTGAAAACAAAAACAAAACATACAAGCTACTTAGTCAAGAATCAGTGAATTACAACCATCTCAAAATAGTACAAATTAAACTCCTTTTTTATAAACAAGGAAAGTTAAATTTGTTCGCAAACAATGCAGAGACGGGGAAGCGAATCCAAGCTGCATTCGTCTAGTGACATTGGTGAGAAGTGAGTGAGTTCAAGTACGTTACCCAGACATATTTTGTAGCGCATCTTGTAAGTGTCGATTCTTATAGACGACAGGAAGTATACAGTATGTGTCTTACATCTTTTAACCAGGAATAAGTGAGGTGTCTGCTTCCACCACTAAAAAATGTTGACCGTCATACATAGCCTAAAATGTGCTGGAAAATTACGTTACACGCCAAACGAACGCCAAACAAACAAAAACGATTTAAGTTTTATTTCAATTGCCCTTGAGAAAAATATTCTTGTCCGGTTCATTTGGTAAGTAGCACACACATCTATGGGTCCTTTATTCAAGGTCATGCAGTTTTCATGTCCAGTCATACTGAGTATTACTCCTAAACCCCTTCTTCAGGAATCTGATGATGACCATTTTGTAATCTTTTCTGATTCCCTTTCATCTCTTCAAGCACTGGGTAATATGAAACATGATTACCCAGTTGTGCTTCAACTTTTAGAAAAATACAATTCTCTTGTAATTGATAATGTTATTATTTTCTGCTGGCTTCCAATCCATGTAGGAATACGTGGTAATGATAGAGCTGATAGTGCTGCTAAGGCAGCATTAGATTTACATATATCTAATACCAAATTACCTTATACTGATTTTAAAAGTTGTATTAACACATATATTCGTAACTCTTGGCAAACCGCTTGGGATTTGTCAGTTAACAATAAACTCCATTCAATTAAACCGTTACTCGGAGAATGGCGTTCTTCTACTAGACACATACGTCGAAAGGAAGTTATCCTAGCCCGGTGCAGGATAGGGCATACACGTTATACTCATTCATATTTATTACAAGGTGAGCAATTACCAGAATGTATACCCTGCTTTGCACCGTTAACGGTCAAACACATCTTATTGGAATGTGTAGACTTTGATCCTATGCGTCAAAGGTACTACAATGTTAATACTATGAAAGAGTTATTTGATACTGTAGATTTTAGTCTTGTTTTAGATTTCCTGAAAGAAATCAGACTATATAAATCACTGTAATGTGTTCTTATATATATTTACTTGTTTATATACCCGTTGACGGGCATTTGTTGATTTACATACATAGTTTATATTACACCTGATCATCCCTTATTTTTTAATAGTTTTATCTTTATATATTTACATTAATTTTTAATTAATACTTCTTTTTTCATAGATTTTTGCGCACAATATGACCTATTTATGTGTCGACGTGCCGTAAAACACCATTCATTCATTCTTCTTCTTTTGAGTAAAGTACTAGGAACTTCATAGATCATAATTAGCTCTTAAAATAATGAGACGCAACCTAATTTGGCTATGTGTTTTCAATAGACCGTGAGTTGCACATTAAAGTAATGTTTATATGTTCAAGGTCAGTGTGAATACTGATGTACTTCTGGTGTTCATTCAAATTCATAATTTTCCATTGGAGAGATGTTCAGATTTTATCTTATTTTCACTTTTCAGTAGGTGATAAAACTTGTGTTACTCGGTTTTTATCCTTAGGTTCTATAGTAAAATAAAAAATATTTGGCAGAGTAAAATGATGATAATGTTTAAGATTTTGATTTTGAAAGATACATATATTGAATCAATTTGCATGAATGTGCATGAAATATGCAGGGTTGTAAAAGAAGCACACTGTAGATACCTTAATTTTAACAGTAAACTTGTTTGAACATGAAGGATAAAGACCGAGTTTATCACCTACCAGAATGTATTGGGTAGGTCTTATTTCTGGTCACTGATTGGTCAGTTTTTTTGATGATGCTCTATCAAAATTATGAATAAGCTGTCCAATAATTTCAGATAATGAGATGAAACTGTTACCGTATCATTAATATATTGGGCGTGAACATCACTTAAGCTCAAGGTCAAGCATCTTACGCTAGACATCTTCCCTTGGCTTTGTCCGTCTGATCAGTGATGGGGATGGTAAATAAAAGGTCCAAACTACCAAAGGCTATCCTGTCTGCATGTTAAATAATTATTACAATCTAGTAGAGCCGACTTTCATCGCCTCTCACTGAGGTGGCTGTAATAACCATAATGTGCTGATGATTGTTTTCATTGGCGTTCCAGTGTTTTTTTTAATGGGTTGAGCTCGCTATGAGGCAGTGCCTTATTCATATTAACTTCCCCTCTGGAAAATAACCGATAGTATGAATCAAATTGAGTACAATGTAAAATAGTACGAATCTAATTGAGTACGAAGTACGAAATTTCGTAGGAGTTGTCGTTCTTGAATTCATTCTATTTGTAGAAGCAACATCTGCTAACATACAAAAATAGATTTTAGCAATTTTACGGGAATTTTTCACACAGTTCCGTGGGGCCGGGAGGAGGGTTAGAATTCCGTGAGATTTCATCTCACGCCGTGAGGTATCACATGTATGTACACCCTCCAACAACTCAATACGATTTACATTTCACCCCCCACCCACAGAATTCGAATTCTTCTGATATCCCCAACCCACATAATTAGAATTCTTCTGACACCCCACACCCACAGATTTTGAATTCGTTTTCGTTCCGACTTTGCAACATTTTTTACAGACCCTTTGTGTGTTCGCGATATTTTTTAAAATCAAATCTTGTTTGGAATTTAATGTTTCTGGTACCAAATTAACCGGGTAGGGTAGACCTTGGTTACTAAAAAAGACACTCAAATTCTGTCCACTAGTTTTGTTTTTATATGACTTTATATACCCTGGTCCAAAACTTTTTTTACCGAGTATATAAGCTTTTGCCAACACAATGTCATGTAGATCTATGTCATTATAAAACAAACGCTTCAATACTAGATACTGTAATTATGTAGACTATCATATTGAACAGTATATGAATTTGTCATTGTTCTCAAACAGCATACATTATTAACGTTATTAATATTGTGAGGCATATGGGTTTCCAAATGATTGCACCGGTTGATGTTGAATCGGCTTCTTTTTTATCGCCATATTGCGCCCCCCATCTAGTTTCTTCACATTGCCCTGCGCACTGACCCACTTCCGGTACAAGATCAGTGAAGTGCCTGCAAATCCGAGAAAGCCCGTCCCGAGGACGATGATCGTTACAATAAAAATGGCGGCGTTTATACAGAGCGTTTCTTTGGTAACGATTTCTGAAAACATAGAGTAAATATTATGGCCACATTGTGAATTATACATTGTATTAGTTGTAAGATGAGCATATATTTAATTTACAAGCATACGACCTGGCTAAGAAGTTTTATCAACACAATTTTTAGCCCACTAATACTGATATAGTACACACAACAGACACTATACAAGCTCTCCTGCAAGGGTCAAACAGAATATGAGATGTAATTCTAATTATAGATGATAGCAATTCCAATTCCCCTTCAACGCATTTTATTTTAATACTTACCTTTTAATGACCTCTTAATTAAATGTTATATAAAATGTTACGGTTATATGGACATTGTTCAAGCTTGAAATTCAACGATAGCGTTCGATTCTAACTTCAAAGATAAATGAGTATGATACCATGGCATTTTTATCTTCGTCTGCGGATGTGTTTTAACAGGAGATTACCCAAGATGGCCGCCATTGCTAAATATAATTGTCCATGGGAAATAAATATAAAAGTGCGTAGGTCAGTATATTGCCCAGGACGTTTCGTACACAAGTGGTTTCGCATCCAAATTTAGTTCTTATAAATTCATATCAATCTTAAAATCTACTCACGAATTTCCGAGTATTTTTCAACAATCTTGACCTTTGCTCCCACATCAATGTCGAAATTATCCGCTTTTCTTTTTTCTCTTCTACTGCTATTGTCAGAGTTTTGCAACGTTCCGCCAGCGGTTATTTCCCCCACGACGTTATTGTTGGTGTGAGTCCAGTCTCTTCTTTTCCTGCCCCAGCCGGCGGTTCCACTGCAGTCTGTCTGAAATATGCACACATGTATCTTAATCATTCACCTTTATAGAGATATTATATTTAACTATTTTCACGCACTGATGACGGATCGTAGGAATTCATTGGCACGGATTACAGTACGTTTCAAATGAGGTAGGTTGTTTTTTTGGCATGGATATTCTTTCTTTCTTTTTTTCTTTTTCTTTCGTTTTTTCTTTCTTTCTTTCTTTCTTTCTTCAATATTCCTTTTCCTTACTTTATGAAAGAGCAACAATCTAGTTTTTACATTTATTTATTACCTCCCCTTTACCGTTATATCGATTTCTGTAAACACAATTCAGGGAGGGTCGTCGCCTTGTATCTATTTTAGGGTGGTCACCTCGTTTCTATTGTAGGGTGGTCACCTTGTTTCTACTGCAGTACATGTCTTACCTCCTCGCATTCGTCTTTACACACTTGAAGGATGCACGAGAAATTCATCTGTATGGATCCGCTCTCAAGGTTTGTCGCCCTGAATGCTCCGAATTCGCTAATAAGGTAACCAGTCTTGATCCGAGAAAAGTCCGGGAACAAGTCTGGTTCTGTCGCACAGCTTTGAATAAAACAAGGAACTGCACACATATTTAGGGTTAAAATGTGTACATTTGAAGATTTAAGTTACACTAATTTAACATTAATGATACTGATATATACGCTTATGAACTTATATTACGTTAATGACACTTACATTAACTATACTTACGTCAATGAAACTTACGTTAATGATAATGCCGTTAATTGATACTAACGTAAATGATGTTTACGTTAATGATAGTCACGTTTATTGATACTAGCGTTAATTATACTTACGTTAATTGATACTAACCTTAATGAACTGGCCTTTATGATATTTACGTCAATGATACTAACGTTAATGATACGTATGTTCATGATACTGACGTTAATGACTTAGATTTTAGTTAAAAGAGTACGTTGTTTCACATTAATGATACTGATATTTACGTTAATGAACTTACGTTAATGATACTTATATTAATGATACTTACGTTAATGAAACTTACGTTAATGAACTGGCGTTAATTGATACTAACGTTAATGAACTTGCACTAATGATATTTGCGTTAATGATGCTTATGTTAATGAACTGACGTTAATGATGCTAAAATTCCGCTAAATGTTCGAACTTCCGCTTAATGTTATAAATCTTACGCTAAATGTTAAAATAACTTCTGCTAAATGTTAAAACTTCCGCTAAATGTTAAAAAATTACTAACTGATAATTGTTATGACGTTTAACATTTAGCGTTTAGTGGAATCCGGTAAAGGCTAAATGTTAAATGTCAGAATTATATTCTGTAGAGCATCGGATTGTATAACAGGGCTGTTTGAATGCTGTTTTCGGAGAAAAATGAAATCGTAAGTGCATCTGAATGAAATCGCAAGTATTGGAATGGAATAAGTGCAACTCTTTAAAAGTATTTTCATGAATGAAGATACGTGAAATTTATTGAATCCATGAATATATAACGACAAAGTTTAGCGTTAAATCGGTTTTATTTATAATGCCAAAAAAAAAGCGAAAAAGAAGCCAATCAGCTTGTCCACACTGTCACTAAAAATGATTTTTTATATTTTATCAATTTGCGTTTGAATGATTATATCAGAAAATTAAATTCTGATGATGGTTGTCAAGCCGAGACATTACAAAGTCTGTGTTGTTAATTTTTTAATTATCATTAAGGATTATATCAATAAGACTGTCCAAGTTTCACAGTGAACGATATCGACGCATTCACTGCGTAGTTATTGCTTTTGATAAAAACAGCAACACTTAGTTCAGCACGATCGCAGGTGAATTGGAGGCTTTGCATTTAAAATCTAATTTTACGCCAGTTCAGTAATTTTTGACTGGGTCGCTATTTATTTCTGTAAAAATAACAGGTATCAACTGCTATATGAAACACAGTCAAATCCCATATAGCAATTTACATCGCCGCCAATAAGGGGCAAAGTTGGCCCACCATATGTAATAGAGTCTGGTCTCAGCGAGTTGGTTATAAACATCGAGATGGGCGTAGCCCACCGAGGTTTTTTAAATAATCAACGACCTCAGACAAATTCTATCTGTTTTGTAGTATGGTGCAATTGTAGCATGGTTACTGAAATTCCCTTTATATTTGCAGGTTTAAATAGTTTAATTGAAAATAGAGCCTCGCAAAAAAAAAGGCTTTTCTTTTCGTTTTTGATCAGTTAGGCAGTTTTCAGTCAATGCTTGGTCTTGAAGATACACAGCGCACCCTCAAATACAGCTGATTTTGTGTTATAACAATTACTTGACAGAGACACATCATCAACACTGTGTGTGCTCAGAGGTGCGCTCTATATTTTTAGGACCAGAACCTTGCCCAGAAAGGAAAAAATCGACAAAATATGTCTAATTTATTTTATACAGTATATATTATACAGTATATAAAATTACAGATAGACCTATATCATGGTGTGAAAATAAATAAGGTTTGCAAAGCGAGACATAATTTTGGTGTGAAATTAAGAAAGTTGGCAAAGTGAGAATCAACCCAAGGAACACTTTTCTAGTTGATTAGCAAGGCCACACAAATATTTGTTAAATTATCTTATTGGATAAAATAAACTGAATTTAAATATTGAACAAATGAAGCGGGAGCGATTGGTAAATATAATGACGTCATGGTTTGTATCAACATCCGGCATTCTCAATGCAAATGGCGTCCTGGGAAACTGAGATTCTTGAAGCCGTTGTAAACTTGTGCTTGTGATCGACGGAAAGATACTTGGACATTATTTATTGCGCGGAAAACGACATATTGTGCATAAGGAATAGTGCCGATGAGTTTGTGTGTCCGCGGGAGCTTCTACAAAGGCTAAACGGCGGTCCACGGGGGTCTGTATAGGCGAATAAAACGGACTGGCTTAAGGTCAATTTTTAAAAACATGTACGTTTTCTGTGTTTTTAGAGGCCAGAGCTTCTCTGGAGTGTTGTGGACATATACCCGTATATATTATTGGAAAGATAATTTATTCCGTTTTCGATTGCAGCATATGCCAGCTCTGTGGGACTTCAAAAACTAACACCGCAGCTGTTGTTTTGAGATGCATGCCTACATTTAGGATTTCCTCCCACATTCTGTTTTTAATAGATCATCTATATACAATTCTTTCTTTTTTTTAAAAAAAAAAACGGTATCTATGCTATTACCCGCACAACCCAGCCCATCCCACGCCATAGCCCCACCCCTCTCCAACTCACCCAGTAATATAAATGTGATTAATTAACACGAGGATACCGGGGCCGGGATGGGAACAACTCCCATATTATTTAAGTAGTCGACCTCTAGGCATAACCTTTGACATCTTATTTGAATCCGTTCTGTAACTTTTGTCCCATTTGGATATCTAAATATATTTAATTACTGTATTTAGAGCATATTTCTTTTTTTATGTTTAATTAACACATCTAAAAAGCTGATTTAATAGTCCTTATTTACGTACATTTGCATTTACACGATACTACATGCAACAGAGATGAATGGAATCAGTCAGTTTGCTACGGTGTTCTTTAGGGCAATCGTACCATCGCGTATCGACTTTTACAAGTGGTGCGATGACACGATGGTACGATGGCGATGGTATGATAATGATAACGCGATGACCATCGTACCATCGCCATCGTACCATCGTGCCATTGTACCGTCGCCATCGTACCATCGCGCATCGACTTGTAGATGATACGACGGCCCTAACGGATCACCGTAGTTTGCACTTCGCAGCATGTGTTATATACTATTTAATTAATACGACTTTGTGGTGAAGTTAACCCACTGGTCCAAATATTTCAAAAATATTATATAGAACTACTGTCGAATTAATCTGATTGCTTGGTTCCTATAATTCTACATTTTCTTTTGTAATGATATCATTATAACATGCAACTGAGTCGACTAAAACAGCACTGTTCATACCATTACATACCTCAGACAACTTTGTTGACTTTTAACATTTAGAGGTTAACGGATTCCACTAAACTGTTAAATTGTATAACATTTATAGTTTAGTAATTTTTAACATTTAGCGGTGCTACAACTTACGTTAATTGATACTAAGGTTAATTGATACTAACGTTAATTGATACTAATGTTAATTGATACTAATGTTAATTGATACTAATGTTAATGAAACTTGCGTTAATGATATGTATGTTAATGTTGCTTACGTTAATGATGCTTACGTTACTAATACGTAAATGCGCATGGTGGCAATGCCAACCAGAGATGTAACTAACAACTAAGTGATGATGAACGGTAAACACAGATTGGGTAGCTTTAAGATTAATATTATACAAATCGTTGACGATGAATTAGTAGCTTTAAAGCTATGGAGGAATATAGCAAACACAGGCTGGTAGCTTTAAGGTTACTATACTGAAAGGGAAAAGAAACGCATAATCAAAAAAATGCCTATATTACACTATTATTCACACATAAGTCCACGTAATATTCCAGATATATCGCAATGTGTTTGGTACAAAAAGGGGCTAAAAATAATTCAATACAGAAAGGTCCATTCTTTCATGAAGTAGAACGTGTATTCAAAGTATATTCAAAGTATACTTTGTTACACGAAATTCATAAATGTTGAAGTTTCACTTGAAAAAGTCAAGCCATTTCAGAATTCTGTTTAATGTTAAGAGATTGCAACGTTTAAAGCCTAAGTTTGCTCACCTGTTTGAGCCCAATGCGCATTCTGTCGATAACAAAACTTTAAAGTGGTAACCATTGGTGTTTAAACCTTCTTTCCGGAAGGACAGGCCTAATGTCGCCCTCTACCATTCGATCAGCAGTAGCATATTCAACATACTATATATAGCGAAAATACCCATTATGCGTTTATTTTTCCTTTCAGTATATACAGCGGAAAAGTTAGAGAAAGTAAACCTTCAATTTTGTAAACAACTTTTATGTGTTAAAACACAAACTCAAAACAATTTCATATATGGAGAACTCGGGAGAGTCCCTTTAAAAATTCAACGTATGGCCTATATTATACGGTTCTGGTTAAAAATTACACGTACGAGTGATCGCAAATATATAAAAAATATGTATAATGTTATGTTAGATGATCTGATCGTAAACCCAAATAAATTAAACTGGGCATCTCAAGTTAAAGGGTTATTGGAACGAACAGGATTTAATGAAGCTTGGTATTCTCAAGGAGTAGAAAACATAACGTATTTCATTAATATATTTAAACAACGAATTAAAGATATGTTTATACAAAATTGGAATGCTGAATTATCGGATTCCACTAGAGCTAGTACATACAGAATAATATCAGATTTCAGGTTTAAGTATTATGTAGATGTACTTAATATAAAGAAATTTAGAGCTTATTTTACGAAACTAAGAGTCTCTAGTCACAGGTTAGAAATAGAAACTGGTCGATGGCATAGACCAAATAAAACACCAAGATCCGAAAGAAAATGCCAGCTATGTAATATACTAGAAGACGAATTACACTTTGTATTGGAGTGTTCACTATATCAAGATATAAGAAAAGAATATGTTAACAAATATTTTTGGAAACGGCCAAACATACCAAAATTTATTGAACTTATGACAACAGAAAACAAGAGTTTATTAAAGAAACTGTCCGTTTTCATTTGTAAAAGTTTTAAAAGAAGAGACGACATGTTTTATAAATAAATATCACTTTTCTCCATTTTTGTCCACAGATATAAATGTGTTCTGATCAGTACTTAGGAATATTAATTTAAAAATATATATTAAACACTTATATACTTAATAGTTGTCAAATACTGTTTAACTAGTAACATATACAGATGATCTTGAAACTCACCTATGAAATTATACAAATTGTCATTAACTGGAAAATATTGTGTGTATTTCATATACATGTTTATATGTATGTACTATTTGCATGTGAACTGTTGGGCGTAATGCCTTATGTTTGAATAAAATATCTATCTATCTACAAGTCGTTGACGATCACTACGTAACTTTAACAGTAGTGAGGAATACGGCAAACACCAATTATATAGCGTGGATGTTACTTACAAGTTGTCGATGATGACAATATTGGAAGCGAGGCAGTACCGGGCTTTAATGTCGAAATCCTCTAGGGAAAAAGAATTTGTATTAAAACAGTGAGTAGTTTGTCAGATATAATTGTAAACAAGTTGAAGATGGCCGGATACCAATAGATTTAGATCGTGCGTATTCACAATCATTATAATCTTCGACACTTGATATTAAATACAAAGAACAGAGAAAAAAATAAAACCGAAAACACATGTCCGTAATTTTGTTTTTTAGTCGATATAATGACGAAAATTTCCTCTTTATGTATTTAATAATTCATGAAAAAGTGCAAAGTCTTTCTGTCATTCTGTTGGGGTGTGCTTGTGTCAACCACAGAAACGATACCCGTATTTCGGAAATATACCCCTATTTCGGGAAAATACGAAATGGATGCCATCGCTTCAATTTGCATGAATAAAAAGTTTTTAGACGTTTGTCTTAAAGTAGCTACCCTGCCAACAACAGCCACTTTTTAAAACATATGTACACAGTTTCCAAACCTACTGACGATGATATATATATATTTTGGAGAATTTAAACTCTATAGACACACTGTAAACGGCTTTAACCAGCCAGACCAAATCCCAAACATGTAGCGTCGAATTAAGAATTAAGAATTCATTTTACGCATATTTATTCAAGGTGTATCGGTCTATCCCCCGAGCACGTTAAAGAACCATAGGAATCTATTCGATAATAAGAGTAAGGCACGGTTCCCGGATTCCTATGTATCCTTCCCCTCTCTCTGGGGCGGCTCTAAATAACCTACACTGTGTTGATGAGCCGTTAAACAACATTCATTTCAATTGAACACATGGGCAGAGTTTTGATAGACGGTTTTGTAATGTAATTGTTATTTGGCTAAAATAACCAAAGTCTCTTTAAAAGAACAAAAAACGTCACAGATGATCTAGGTTAGTGTATTTATACACAAAAACAAGTTTTAGTTCGATATTTTCACACATATTAGATATACATATGTAAACGCATACAAGTAAACTAGCCATATGCACATATATGTATTTTGAAAAGGACATCTAAGAGTTACAACGTGGGTATTAAGTCTATATTAAGTTATTACGCCCATTAGATAACAAGCTGCAAGTATATCGAATACACTGTTTTGCGAAGTCCGACCTTCAGACGCTTGGCTTTCTGACCAGTATGCCAACGGTATATATTGTACGCTTCAGTTGGCTTTACGAGCCGCGAGAAATACAAACAAATAAATATGTATCGTATTTATACATTGAGAGAGCTTACCGCTCCACTGTTGTCCGAGCTGCAGCGACATGATAAGGGTGTCGGTAAGTTTGACCTCTGTCCCGCTGACCTCTTCCTCAGATACGACCTTGTAGAAGGTCATGGCCGCCGACGGCTTCACCGTCATATTGAGACTACCATCATCGCTTTTGTCTCTGAAAAACAGGTGCACGATGTTGTCATGTGTTGTTATTTACAGCCACAATATATCATGTAAAATCACGCATTGTCACGGCATATCACGTCACGTTATGTCACGAAATATCAAGCAATGTCACGGAATTTCAGTATCCGTGTTGTTGTTGTTGTTGTTTTTAAATCGCAGAAAATTTGCATTCTATGAATAAAGACAAAACAGAATTTTAAATTTAAATCCCCTACATAATAAAAATTGACACATGAAAAATCATATGAACCTCATATACGAAAATCATATAAAAAAAATGTATGATCTAGACATAATTTGATAAATCATAAAAAGGTTAGATATGAAAATCATATGAGGCCTCCTTTTTATGATTTTCCATAAATATTTCACATATATGACATACGAGAATCAAAATTAGTTTCATAAATGTCAAACATTGTTATTAGCAAATAACTCAACTCGCAAAACCGAATACAATATAATACGAAGTGGAGGTTACAGGATTTGAGATTATTGAGGTGTGCGCAACTTTTTTTTAAAAGTTAAAACCAAAATCACATGATTGTTCGTATTTTCTCAAATTTTAAGAGTGGTGTGGGGAGGGCACGTCCCGGTGCATCCTCTCCAACACTCCCGCCGCCACACACACCCTAAATCCGCTCATGATACGAATGTATGTTCAATTCCTTTAACATAATAAGATTTAATGCCACGGTAATACTCACGATACGATAAGCATCGTGATACTTGTCTGACGATACGATATGTATCGCGATTTTCAGTTTCTTTAAATAATACCTTATTTTCCCAATATATTTTAAGCAAAAATAAAAAGTACTCTTTTTTCTTTCCCTTATTATATAGACAGCAAAACAGGAAATAATAAATGATGTATATATAATAGTTAGATTAGACCAATACCAATAGTCCAAATAAAACTTTTTTTTAAAAATTCCGCACACAAGGGAGTTATCCCCCTTTTTCTTAAACCATGCATTTTGGTAACAACACATAAAATCTACCAACATTACCTCAATTTGTCCAAGACAATATTCTCTATACGTTGCTTTCGAAACAAATCACAGAGAAAAAAAACACCGATTGTTAGCAGCTTTTGATTATCAAAAATCATCAAGTTACCTCCCTTTAAGGTTTCCATAGCATCAATAAAAGAGTATTCCTTGACAAAACTTGAAACTATTTAAAGGAATATTTAGTACTCAGCGAAGTGTGCTTAAAAACATCAAACATTAAAGCGCTGTTCAAGCTGTCCTATGCCCTCAAACACCGGCCTACGAGTATTGGAATACCAGCAAAAAAGGGGGTACTTTTTTTTGATGAGTATATGAGCATATAAAGGATAAATATAAAAGCTACTGACAATAATACCACTGAATCAATATCAACTAATAACTAACTACAAAGAAAGATAATTGTTTTTGGGAATACGATATTCAGGTATCGTCTCCTGTACTGCGATACAGGTCCGACGATACCTTATCGTCAGAGAAAATATCGCGATACAGGTCCGACGCTACCTGTATCGTCAGAGAAAATATCCTGATACAATAGTTTCTGGATTAATCGTTGTAACCTGAATACTCACGCCGTGTTTTTAGAGTCGGTAACGATAAGATCGCTCCTGTCTGCTACACAGAAAATAGGAATTTGTTTGTCAGCCCCCGTCTGGAACCCCTCATTCTTCTGGATGACAATCTTAAACAGCATCTCCTGACAAATATAGGAATATATCAGAAGGGAAAATCATTAGTTGTGTGGGGGTGAGTGATAGGGGGAAGATACAGATGCGACTTTAATGTCAACTGTTCATGACGTAGTGTATAAGTAGTTAACACATGGCAATTACGTAATGAAATGAACTGTACCAATAGATTACGAATAGTATATGTTATATGATCAAGAAATTAATTGTTATTGCACAAGATGACAACACGTCGTAATGCATGGCACTAAACATAAGATAATATCATTATATCGAAGTAGCTATTTCGCCAACAACAGCCACATTTTATATGTACACCGTTTTAAACTGATGACGAGGTATATCTGTTACTTGCATATTCTGAGAATCCAAACTCTACAGACACTCTACAGTTACCAACTCATTTTACACATATTCAATCACGGGTATTTTACGAACCCGTTAATAAAACTTTACTTTTAATCTGCACACGTAAATTATTATATGACCTAAACACCTGGATCGAGTTTTGATGAACGGTTTTGTAGAGTGTGTCGTTATTTGTCGGGTTAGTTTCTTTAAAGGCGATATAAGTACATCCTATTTTTGACTTGTGACAAGGTAGCTCCGTGGTGTAATGGTTAGTATCGCGGCTTTGTAACCCAGGGATCGCACGTTCAATCAAAGCCAATTATCGAAATACTTATAAAAAATGATTTCTTACCTTATCAGACCTTCAGACCTTCGGGTTAAATAGAGGTCAGCTCGCTAAAAGGTCTAGTGCAATAGAGCGAGGATAAATAAACGCTTATACGCACACATGATATTGTGGGGCACATACCCATTCTATCCCGCAATCCACAAACTCGAACTCGTACAAGGCCAGACCGTCCTTTGTAGCCTGTTTACATCCCTCCCCCTGTCCCTGGATGTATATAACACCGTTACTGGAGGCCCCGTATGTAGAAACAACCAACTTACTCTTGGTACAACTCTCCACGTTCACTGAAAAGAATATATTCTCAATGGGTACGTTAGTAGTATAGTAAGTGGGATGGGGTATTATCAGGACAGTTTTTGCCTCGCAACTGGTAAACAAGCAATTATAAAGTTGTCTCCAGCTGTCCTTAATGCAAAGATGCAAACGCCAAATGACGATGCTGTACTTGCTACCAAACGCCCCAACAACTATATAAACTGCTTGATTGCCCCGTTCGGGAAAACTCTCCTGATACCCCACTTTCTACTACTCATCAATTTGGTTTATCAATACAGACATATTATTTTGTTTATGCTATAGGCTAGATTATTTTAATGAAATTGATTATTCGGATCATAATCACTATTATCAAACAGTTCTTTGTCGTTATAAAAATATTTCGTTTTAATTTCATAACACAAAGAATCAGTATCAGTAAACAACAATTTAGTTTGTTTACCATAATTATTTGCAATGTAGTTGTAATGGAAATCATACATCAAATATGTTGACAAGTCTAAAATACACATACCAACGTAACAAGGACGATTTACAATTAGTTTTTCTTTTATTCTGTGTATAGCAAATAAATTTTCATTAAACATTTTACAAGTTCTTCCTGCATATTTTAAAACGACCTCCTCATCATGAGTCAATTTGACATTAACTCTCTTCAAATTTTCCAAAGTCTTACCAAAAACTGAATTGTTCATTAGTTTAAAGAAATCCTTTTCGAAAGCATTCTTACCGACTTTTCTTTTAACAGTATTAAAGTCTATGTTTACGTTTAACCACTCTGATTCCTCGAACTGTAGCATTCTATGTATTTTTGTTACTTTACATACAGTTTCAAGTTTCTGTAATGCACAACATATTTGTTTTTATCCTTTAGTGTTGTAACAAGTCTGTTAACGTTACTTGATCCTAAATGAAACTTTTTTTAAAGCCTTACAATAATCTGACAACCACTCATCTTTTATATGTAATCTCTCAGGAGCAAGAGTGTAGTCATTATGAGAGTCATGTAGTTTTTCAGGATACTCAAGATCACACTCAACAATATAGTTTGATTTTCCTTTTTCAATCTTACTGACCCGCTTAAAGTTGCCAGTAGGCAGTGATTGGGACATAGCCCGTCCATACAAGTTATTTGCATCGAGGTATATTATATATTTACTTTCTTTCTGACTATCATAGTTTTTCATATATTTATTATTAGCCGTTGAATATCTATTTGCAATATAACTTCTTCAACCTCTTAGCCCTTTTTCTGAAAAACAAATATTGATCAATATCAGTTATTAAATCAAGTTGAACTCCAGTCATATTAAGACATGCATACCAAGATAATCCGGGACTACTAAAGTAATGGCAAGGATCTCATTTGTAATACTCAAAACACGTCTTTCTTACGTTCTCAAAAACATCTGTTAGTAACAGCACCTCAATTTTAAGATATAGGTCATGATATTCTCCCATGTTTTTAAAATGCTTTCCATATTTGTTTCGCATGTTCATAATCTGCATCTGAAATATGTTCATCATTTAACTTAGAATAAAAACTATCTTTATTAGGTAATCATTTTTCTTTGAAACGCTCACAGCTATTCATATAATCATAAGGATAACCACCTTTTCTTTTCACTAACTCTAACTTTTCACCAGGATACTATTGTGATGTATATGTAAATAATGGGATGTTTTTTACTAAACTATCAAGTGATTGAGACATAAATTAAAAACTATCAATAAACACTAAATATTTTTCTAACATAAACGCCATGTATTTTTCCATGTTATTTGGTATAACATTTATTTATTTTTTAAATTTCCAATATGATGTTTTTTAAAATGTGAATCATATCCTCTTATTTTCTAGTCAATCTGAAATCAAGATTACACGATTCATGAGCACTTCCTCTAAACGTTCTAGTTATGTGACAATGATCTCCAACCATCTTGTCCCCGATCACATACTTCTTATTACAAATATGATTTTTTTTTAGATTTGTTAAAGATTTTGTCATTGTTAAATCTTTTTTTAAAATGCTGCGACATAGTTTCCTACAATATTTTTCTTCTTTTATCATTTTTTCTATAAACTTATAAACAGCCTTTGGTCCTCTGTATGTCACAACTGGTTTAGAATATGTATCATCATAACAACAAACAACTTTGTATCCGTACCCACAATCAATATGCTTTTGATATGCTTCTTTCGGCGTATGATTTTTTAGGATTACCAAGAGTTAAATAAATGTCTTCAGTTATTGCTTCAAAGTCAGCATATATAACAAACGGAACCATTAATTGTCTATCGCAGTTTTTAAACTGAACCTATTCGTTTTCTTTTGGCATTTTTATTGCTTGCTAACGACGGTGACCGATGGTAGCCGACGGTTTCCGAGTGTGCTTTCGGTAACCGATGGGAGAACGCATTGTAGATGGGCATCGTTATTGCGGACACTACTGACGCCATACTGCAAACGTCAACTTGCGTTTTATTCATCTGTGTAATTATTGTTTGTTTCTGTGCGCGTTTTATGTATACTGTGGTCTTTGAATGCTACATTTCCTGTTCTGCCTTTATCCTTAAAACATTGAAATTTGCCATTTGCTGCATGCGTTAAACCCGCATAAACGCCGAAATATGGTAAACAATAATGATAAAACAATTGCAAGAGAAACAACTACCGCCAACGTATTTGCAGACAGTGGAATAACCATTTTCTATTCAGACACATTGGATGCGTTCGCATTACCCTCAGCCTTTCTACTGATGCATATTGGATGCGTGCGAATAACCCCAGTCTTTCTACTGATGCACATTGGATGCGTGCGTATAATCCCAGTCTTTCTATTGAGGCACATTGGATGCGTGCGTATAACCCCAGTTGTTCTACTGATGCACATTGGATGCGTGCGTATAACCCCAGTCTTTCTATTGATGCACATTGGATGCGTGCGTATAATCCCAGTCTTTCTATTGATGCACATTGGATGCGTGCGTATAATCCCAGTCTTTCTACTGATGCACATTGGATGCGTGCGTATAACCCCAGTCTTTCTATTGATGCACATTGGATGCGTGCGTATAACCCCAGTTGTTCTACTGATGCACATTGGACGCGTGCGTATATCCCAGTATTTCTACTGATGCTCACTGGACGCACGCTGCGTATAACCCCAGTATTTCTACTGATGCACATCGGATGCTTATGAAAATATTATTTTCGTGAGGTAAAAATCGTGCAATAAGGTAGATATTAGTCAATGGTAAGGAGGGTTCCAAGAAAATGTATGGTTCCTGATGTCTGCATTTTCTTTTCGCGATTTTTTACTGGTCATATACTCTATTGCATTTCCCATAGGCCTACATTATAGCCTTTTGGTCTTCAATCCCTATTTCTAAATAAGAAAAAAACTAACTTTTCTTAAAGAGCTATTAACCTGTTTCAAAAAAAAAAAAAAAAAAGAGAGAAAAGTGCCGCAATGATGACGATATTGCTACCGTCAAATTGGTGGCCGATATTATCTGGGAGGTTCATCCTTCATATAAAGGCTACAAGATTACTGTCACTGGTTCTGTATGTATTTTTCCTAGCAACACATCTTCATGTGATGAGTTCAAAGTCCATTTTGGAGCAATTTTAAATTATATATATTAATAGATGGCCTAAACATCAGAGCTTAGAATTATGTTTTCTGGTTGTAATTTCTACCTTCGTGTAGTAAAAAAAAAAAAATCGATCTACCTACCCTATTATTTTGAAACACGACTCTTTTTTTCTTGGCCTAAACGGATTAATTCAAGAGCTAGATAATTCAGGTTTGGGATTCTGTATAATAGATATAAAGTTTGGCTGTCTAGCAGTATCCGACGACAAGATCCTGAATTCTTTTTTAAAAAACGAATAAAATTATGGACATTTATTGCCAATATTCATGCAAATGGCGTGTATTTGTACAAACCAAATAAATGTGCAGTGATTGTCTTTAATGAAAGTAAACGGGATTATGAAACAAGTAATAGAAATTGGAAAATTGGTCCTCACAAGGTGGAAGAAACAGATAATTATATTCATCTTGGTATAAATTGCAATACATATATGAATATAAAAACAAACGTAACTGAATCATGTGCGAAGTTTTGACGTACATTTGTAAGCCTTGTAAACTCAGGTATACATGGAAATGGACTGCATCCGATGACTTCCTTAAATATGTATAAATCTATTGTACTTCCAAAGGCATTATATCGATGCGAGTTATGGTGTGAACTGTCTTTTTGTACTAATGGTTTTTTCCCTGACATTTATCGAACTTTACATAAATATTCTTTAATGAACTTTTATGAAAACTTTTTGTAATCAGGTAATTTTCCTTCAACCGTTGCGTGGAAGCGAGCCATCAATAAATCCGTGTGTGGTAAAGAGGAATCCGATCCGAATGAAATGGCCGACTTCAATCGGAAAGCAATTTAATACAGTTTTTACTTGTTAAATGCACGTTACAAGAGACGTGCAAACTATGTCATATGTGCACGGAGTTTCCAAAGTATAAAGCAAAATGTCAAACAACGATTGTTATAATATTGAAATTGTTTACTGATGGCACGTATACCCAAACATGCAATAAATGTATTAAAGCGAAACGTCAGTGCGCTAGTAGAACATAATATTTTCTACTGTCTGTTTTAATAATGAAACTGTTAGAGATGCTTTATGGGGAAAGTTATATACTGGGGTGGGGACTGTGGTGTTTAAAGAACTTATCTCTTTATCACCAAAACTTCAGATCTTGACAATGATAGCTGGTCTGCAACCTTATGTAATGGATGACATAAGTAATCTATCATGTTACAAAATAGCTGTAAATGCATTTGATATGATGTGGTGAATCGTGCGAATATTGAATCACGTTGCGTTTAAATACAAATAAAAAATAAATAAAAAAAAACACGTTTTATCATTGTGAAGTAGTTTTGTATATCGCTTGGAATACGAAATAAGTAATGTAATATATCTACAATTGTTTGGATGCATATGTATTCATATATATTTTCACAATCTTATGTGTCATTTTCACAATTTTGAGAGTGATTATTAGTGATTAGACAGCTGCGTGAAATTGGCTCAACATAGACAATCGACATTCGACATACGACATACGACATTCAAAAACATCCTTCAAAGTGAATGTCATTTCACGCGAAATACAACATTCGACATACGACATTCGACATATGACATTCAAAACCATCCTTCAAAGTGAATGTCGTTTCACGCGACATACAACATTCGATATACGACATACAACATTCGACGTATGACATATGACATTCGACATTCGACATACGACATTCCAAAACATCCTTCAAAGTGAATGTCGTTTCATGCGACATACAACATTCGACATACGACATCCGTAACCTACAGGCAATTGGTAATAATATCATCACCTTCGAGATGTTGAAAACATTCAACCTGTTTTTGTTTGGGTCATAGATTTAAATACGTATGTAGGTCTATGCTTGGGTGTAATCTCTTTATTAAATTTACGCGCATGATCTGTAATGTTCTGATCGGAATACATGTTTGTCACCAAGTAACCGGTGTTCATATACGCTAAAACTGATTGTTTTTTAATAAATAAATTATTTTTGTAACCAGATACAGTTTTTCACACTATTTTCCTATATTATGAACAAAGCAAGTTGAAATATTGAACTTAAATATATTTAACCAAAAAAGTAAATGTGTATGGTGGCAGTGATTACTGTAACGGAAAGGGGAAGTAACCACTGCGGAGAGTTTGGCACATTGGATGCGTGCGTTTAACCCCAGTATTTCTATTGAGGCACATTGGATGTTAACCCTGCAATCATGAATGTGAATTCGGGGACCAGTAGACTATACTGCGTACCGGGTACCAGTCTACTTTGACCTGACAAATAAATTGGAAACCGATTACCGAAGGAGGGTTGCTGGACTAATTGGATGTGTGCGCAGCGCTTGTGTGCGACGTGCTGTCACATTGACAAATAATGGTCATATAAACTTAAATACTCACGTAAAGGGTCAAACTGAGATATGGCTCCAATTACTAAACAAGAAACGGTCGTTAAAGTCAGTACCACACGTGCAGTTTGCGTCTGGAAATAAACACTAGATTTAATCTAAGCAAAAACGTACTAGTATTTTACTAAAAGGGTGTGCATCACGCTAACATAACCTATGAGAGAATATAACACAGACCTAAGCTAAACATGTTGTTGAAAACAAAGCTTAACAAAATAATGTTGTTGAAAACAGTTGTTGAAAGCACAGCTTTACGCAATAGAACTGTTGAAAACAGAGCTTAGTAAAATAATATTGTTGAAAACAGTCCAGCAAAACAATGATGTGTTTTATTATAAAACTTTCGTTGAATAAATAGAAAAAAGTACCTTGTTAAAGTCATAATTAATGCAACTTAGAGAAAATGTATATAAGAAATATTCAAATAAATATATAGTTAGATTTGTTTGTGACAAATGCCACTGGGAGCGCAACGTGTATGTGAGAAAGTGTCGATTCTTACGAATGGCGGGATGTATACAGTACTGGTTCTGGTCTGCCTGCCGTACCACAAACAAATATACCAACATAATTATTACATGGCCTAAAATGTGCTAAAATGGCGTAATTCAAACAAACAAATCTATCAAATGTCAGACATGATGCTGAATCATCATCTGTTTGCCAATAAATTAAATGTATTCGAATGTCATCTTTCTATATATGAATTTGAATATATTCTCACCGCTGCGGGTTCGAATCCAACTGGGAGCTCGACTTATAAGTGACGAAGAGTCGATTCTTACGGATGACGGGAGGTGTACAGTGACTGGTCCTACCCAAGAAAATTGAGTGGTCTGCCTCCACCACAAAAAATCGACCGTCATATATAACATTACATGTGTTGAAAATGACGTAAGACACCATACAAATAAACAAACAAATACAGAAAAGCTTTCTAAAAGTGTGTACATCAAGAAAATACTAAAATTTAAAAATAAATATTCAAATCATGATGACAGTGGCACCTGTCGTATAATACTTAAATTGACACTATTGTTCGTTTCAGCCAAAGGTTTTCCGGCAATAGCATGAACAATTTTATAAATACGGCCATATGTAATATATCATTAGAACTGGAATGTTTAGTGGTAAATAAAAATACCTTACTTTTCAAAATCGATTTAGAAATAAATATTTTACAGCCAAAATACCTTTTTGGTTGGTCTGTTTCCATGTAAATTCCTTGTTGTTGGGGCAGCAGAAAATTATGAAATCTCAAATAACTTAGTTTGCAATAAGATTTTGTTATAAAAATTTCAGAGTGTCTTAATTTACATTTATCCAACACATTAAATCCATTTTTGGATAAAAATTCTATAAAAAAATATTTTTTAAATATTTGATGCAGCAGGATTTTGCATTGAAAATGTCCTATCAAAAACAATATTCACATGTGGAGTTTTTTTTATTTCTGAACCGATTTTGAAAAGTAAGGTATTTTTATTTACCACTAAAAATGTCTGTTTCACTGATATGCATCTGGTTTTAGTCCTATTTTAAATTGTGGCCAACTTTGGCTGAAACAATCGCCCCGGACAATAGTGCGTAACCTAGTATAGCACACCTTACAGCAAACAATTATTTCCTTGTGTATAAGGGGCCATTTTTTAGGCTCATTATGTTCAGGCTCTTTAGAATATAAAATATCATTAATTGTCTATTTTAAATCGGATCCCGAGAATGATGTATCCTCGTTAACCGATTTTAAACAAGCGTAAGTTTACCTTCATTGTTCTGGTACACTTTAAAACTATTTGAAATAACTATCAGAACAAAAATCCGTTTCCTTCCTGGTTAGTTTTCTAGTTCCATATTCTATCACACGATGTGAAACATGGTCAGAAACACGTGTATGTACCCGTATAAAATATAGGTCAGTCTCATTTCAGATAATTAAATTATTAAGAAAATGGTTAATGTGTTTCAATGGGTGTGAACTATCATGAATAGTTAATGTATTGGTGTCCGTCGTACTACAGCTGTCATAGTCTGACACCCGTGGTATAATGCTTACCTGATTGATTATAAGTTTTCTTTTTGTCTTTCACTTATAAACGATGGCCCATTTGACTAAATTGTATTTCACTTCCATTTCACGAATTCCGAATTACGAACTCCGAAGTCATCTAAATACATAATGTGATACGATACGATACGATACGATACGATACGATACGATACGATACGATACGATACGATACGATACGATACGATACGATGATATGATATGATATGATACGATACGATACGATACGATACGATACGATACACGATATGATGATATGATATGATATGATATGATATTATTATGATACGATACCGATACCGATACCGATACCGTTACCGTTACCGATATCGATATCGATACGATACGATACGATATTGAAATTGATACGATACGATACAATAATTACAATACAACCCAGTACAATACAATACAATACAATACAATGCAATACAATACAATACAATACAATACAATACAATACAATACAATACAATACATTACAATACAATACAATACAATACAATACAATACAATACAATAACATAATTATATAGAAGACTCAGATCGATGGCCGGTCCCAGATCGATGGCCGATTTCTAATCTATCTATTCTATCCCATTACGGTGGCCGATTTATTTATGTATTTCCTTAACGAGAACCGATTAAACATTAACTTAAATTTAAAAAAATGCCTCCGTTCTTTCAGCTTTCTTCAAGTTTTTTTAGAGCCCTTTTAAATAAATCTTGTTTGAAATAGTGCATCAACCCCTTTAATGGGGAACTTCTTTTCATAGGTAATCTTATGAAAAATTAGGCGTATGTCAAGGTGGTACGTACCGCCTTTCATTTTTTTATCATAATCTTAAAAAATGAATAGTGTTAAATGTTCCATTTTGAAAAAAACATATGTATGTGTGAATTCTCAAGTTGTTTTTATTGGATCATTATATAAATGTTATCAAATCCGTGTTTGTGTGCTTGAAAAAGAAGAAAAAACGTTTCTTTAAAATGCTATCTGACCTGAGGCGTTACTTCGTTTTAGAGTTCTTCCACCACAGCAATGGCGTTACAGAAAAAAGGTGACACAAATACGTCTACAAAGTCAGTCTGGATTGTAAAGATAAAAAACAAACTTGACAACATTGCGTATGAGAGGTTCATTTACTTCACAAAATAATGTACAGCTCGATTTAGTGCATTTGACTTGTTAACTTTTGCATTTTTCTGTGCACTTTATTGTGTTTGGGTAGAAAAAGTCATAATTCCATCGAATGTTTGACAAAACGACAACCGTTTAGACAAAACAACGTTCAGGCATGTGTTCGACGATTTGCCACATTTTGCGCTATGTCACACTTCTGGAATATATAAATACGAACAAGCAAATAATCATTGTCTTACCTTCGATGGGAATTTACACTCCACCGAGGCGTTACTCCACCACAAAATGCTGTTATTTCCACCGCATCAACGGGTAACGTATGAACATGTTATCCATGACTTCACATTGGTTAACATTAGTCTCGGATTTCCGATATCTTATTATCGAATTATTTATTTAGTATCCTATACATATATACTTGTTTGTTTCATTAGTAAAAAACAATAGCTTAAAGACAAAAGGAGACAAAACCTACAATAGTGCAATTAAATCCAATTAACCTGACTATAGTCGACTCTTTATATTGAAGTAAACAAAGGGGAAAAGTGCGGCCAGTACGGGACTCGAACCTGGGACCCCTCGCCTACAGGGCGAGTGCTCTACCAACTATGCTAACCGGGTCACCGGGTACCCAATAGCACCACACTCCTCCCGTTTTAACTGTTAAGAGCTAGCCCAGCTCTTCCGGTCTCTCAGACACCCGGTGCCGCTATCCCGCTTTCACCGAATTATCCTCGTTGCCAATGAAATTGGAAACAAAACAGTTCTGCCAAGTTATTTCCCTTTTGGTAGTCTAGATCCTCTGCGATGCTTGCTTGTTTTCAAGGCAAATGTCTGGAACAGTTATTCTAAAAACGTTTGAAGTTTGCTGAGATTCTGGTATCGCTTCTGATTGGCTGATACAGATGAACCTTCTATCGACGATATACAGAACGACAGAATGAAACTAAATTAATAAATAAACAAAGAAGGAAACGCCATCATTATATCGACGAACTAAATGTGGATGGTCAGAAATACTTCAATAAAACAATTTTAATTACGGTCATGTGTTTCCGGATTCAATATTTGTTTCTGCACAAAAGGTGTCAGACCAGTCAGGAAGTACTTCCGGGTCGTAGGGTGCTGAAATAATTCCTTGAAAGAATCCAAATGAAAGAATCCAAAGTTTCTAGTTTGCATGTGTTTTTCCCGAGATTAGTTTCTATTTCATTGTTAAATCTAACCTGAGGTTAAAGTAGTATGTCTGTTGTCATGAATAGTTAGTATTTGAATGTGTTTGTCAGGATTATTTCTTTGGAGAGTATGAGCACAGAGGTTAGGTAGATATGTGGTTTTGACAGATGTTTATTTCAAAATACGCATAGTGTGAGTGAATGACGCGAAATGTTGAAAAACTGAATCGGTGTTTTATTCCAGATATGGGACCGTTTGCTAGCCAAATGTGTTTAATACACAGAATAAAAGTTTATTTAAGCGAACGAATGTTGTGGAACTTGTGTCTGATATCCAAATATAGCCTATATTGCATTGTGTTCAATGGGCTGATTTTCACCGGTCTGACACCAAAGGGTCAAGACGTTTGTATTTACCATCAAGCGTCGAAGATGATCAAGACTTCCCTTTTGGAGTTTGTACTCATTTACAACAACTAGATCACCTCAGAAGCTTGGCGGGATTGGCCGAGTTTGCGCACTAGAGTGTGTACAGTACATTCCGTACTATAGGTCAGATAGAGTGTGTACAGTACATTCCGTACTATAGGTCAGATAGCGTGTGTACAGTACATTCCGTACTATAGGTCAGATAGAGTGTATACAGTTCATTCCGTACTATAGGTCAGATAGCGTGTGTACAGGACATTCCGTACTATAGGTCAGACAGGGTGTGTACAGTACATTCCGTACTATAGGTCAGAAACCATCACTGATTTGGGGCTTCTGACTGGTTGAAAAAGGCATTAGGGCATATAAGAAGAGTGTACGGCAGTTTCTGATTGGATTAAATTACCCACATCATAACAAAACCCCATAAAACATCAAAATATTATATTTTCATCATAAAACATATTTAGGATATGTTGACTGATATTTGGATTTTTATTGATACGATTTTACTGAGAGGATATATTTTCCACAAAAAAAAAAAATATTACAAAAAGATATTTACTGCCATTCTTTGAGTGTCCACCTTCATTGAACTTTTGGAAGCTGACAGCATTTGCTGGTTATTTTTGATTTTATCTAAGATAGTTTAAAACAAAGTTAGGTTGTTTCATCCAACGTGATTTAGGAAAATGGTGCAAGATTTGAAAGAATGCATGAAAACAATTTAGTTTTAATCGGGACTATTTTACTACAAAAAATAATACGTACTTAGTTTTCCTCAATTGAAAAGCATATGTAAACATTTTAAACCGAAGATCGATAGCAGAAAATTACTAAAAAAAAATAATAAAATCATAGAGTTTTTTTTTGAAAATCTTGAATATAGGTCTATATTTTATCTTTGCGGATCACTTAAAAGGACTTATTATAAACATCGTCATAACATTTTTGAATAATCACGTGACCTAACCGTTCGCCCTACTTTCTTTGACGTTGACAGAGTCAGAAATGGTAGACTTCATCCGCTCTTTCCGGTAAGGTTTCTAATGCGTGCATAAAAACGAGACCAGAAAGAAGAATTCAATTTTTACATCGTTAATTATCCCTACTTATACAGGGGAGTTCCCCAGTAACATATATATTTAGTCAAGGTCCATGAGCACAATACATATATAGACACACGGCAATAAATGCCAACAGTCACATATCATTTTTTTGTCATACATTTTCTCCATTTCTCACTTACTTACTAAAAAGTGTTTCAGTTCAAGATTCGTTCTCTTTGGAGAGTAAAATAGTGTATATTTATATATACTTCAACATGTAATGCATGATTTTATTACATACATATATATATATAATAATATACACATATATATATATACACACATGATTTTAGCTCTACTGGCCAAGGGCCACAGAGCTTATGGGATGGCAAGTTGTCCGTCGTCCGTCGTCCGTATGCCCGTCCGTTAACTTTTACCTCGTTAAGACGATAGGGTCTTCATTTTTCATCCGATCTTTACCAAACTTTAGCAGATTGTTAATATCAATAACAGCGCGAACAAGTTCGAACACCAGCCAGATCGGACTAGTAACTGCGGAGTTATGGCCCTTGATTTAGTTTAAATGCTATATTTTGCCTCGTTAAGAAAATAGGGTCTTCATTTTTCATCCGATCTTTACCAAACTTTAACCGATTGTTAATATCAATGAAAGCTCGGACAAGTTCAAAAACCATTCATATCGGACTAGTAACAGCGGAGTTATGGCCCTTGATTTAGTTAAAAATGATATATTTGTCCTCGTTAAGACGATAGGGCCTTTATTTTTCATCCGATCTTTACCAAACATATAAAAAAAAAAAATTTCAATCACCAAATTAATAGTGATCCATTTATTCACCCCGTCATAGGTTTGTGAGGGTCGGGGTGGGCCACCCTCAGCAAACCGTACAGTTATATGATAAAATATGCATCAAATATGTATTTAAATATAATACAACAAATAGTTACTGAAGCTAGACTAAAGCATATCTTAATATAGATATAAAATGACATTAGTGTCGCTTGAGAGAAGCGAATTAGACGATAATTGTTTTCTCTTGATGTGAATGTATTCTCATAGGGGGCGCACCCTCAGTGGAGTGCACGTGGCGTGTAGAACGCCAGTTTTTGCCATTCAGCGTTGGATGACTGACCAGTTAACACGTTCAAATTTTAGATTGGGTGGTATTATGTTACAGATAGATAGATAGATAGATACTTTTATTGACTTAAACTATTACAGTTTTTCATCATTACAAATATATGATAATTATAATATACACACACGTGACAGATATTAACATTGTAAATACAACAAAATAATCACTAAGTTTTTGTTTTGTTTCATACATATTTAAACAATCAAAAACATACATATATTTGGGTATGTCAATGATAAACGAGGATGTTCTAAAATAAGATATCTAGTGTTTTTTTTTTGTTTTTAATTTTAGTCTGTTAAAATGGATGTAGATAGCCTTAATACAAGTGCATCGGAAATGAATTTACTTAAACTAAGAATAATCTTTTTGTTTAATGACTGCAACAATTCTACAAATTTAAACATGCTTGGTCTAGTTGTGTAATATTTAGGAATATATTTGTTTCTAATGTTAGAGTAAATAGTACAGATCAAAATAAAATGGTACTCGTCTTCAATAGCGTTTGTGTTACAAATTTCGCACACTCTTTCGTTTCTCTCTGTTCTACCTCTTGAGTATCTCCCTGTTTCTATTCTTAAACAATGAGCGGATAATCTTATTCTTGTTATACAACTTCTTAATTGTTTGGAGCATAATGTTTCTAGATATGTTTCAAAATCAAAATTCTCTTTCACCACCTTATATAGCGTTAAAACTCTACTGCCTTCTATATCAGATCTCCATTGTTGCATGAAATTATCTATTAATCTTTGTTTAAATATTAAAGGAAATAGTTTAAAACTAACACTCATTGGATTATCCCAGACATTATTAAAACCGTTACTGTTTAGGATAAACCTTATATTAGTTAGCCAATTCTTCGCGCCCTTATTACAGTTAGATAACAAATCCTTATATATTGCTTTTAGTATAATGTTCTCTGTAGACAATAGTTTATACCAATATTTGATCATTTTTACATATCTATTAATGTATAAGGGGTAACGAGAGAGCTCTCCGTAAATACCAGCATTACTTGTGGTAAGTTTAACACCTAAAATAATTTTACAAAATTTTAACTGTATTCTCTCAATATCTTTTGATTTTGTAATCCCCCATATTTCACTTCCATAATTTAATATTGATGCCACAAAAGCATCGAAAATCTGAAGAGATAATTTTGGTTTCAATTCATATTTTCGTATATTAACCAAGAGTATATTCATTGCTTTTAAGGCTTTTCCACAAAGACATTGTTGGTTTAACGAAAAGGAGCCTGTATAATTAAGAACCACACCTAAATAATTAAAATCATCGACGACATCTAATAAACTTCCATTATAATACCACCTTTCACATTCTTTAATTCTACCCCTTTTACGAAATACAACTATTTTTGTCTTTTCAGTATTAACTTCAAGACCCCAGGATTCACAGTATTCATAGAGTCTATTAAGACTTTGCTGAAGGTCATCTGGGCTTGATCCCAGTACAGCCATATCATCAGCAAAAAGCAACAGTATTAAAGTGATATCATTAAGAGATAAACCACCATCTATTCTATTTAATAAGAACAATTCTAAATCTTCTATGAATATAGAAAACATAATCGGTGAGACAATATCACCTTGCTTTAGACCGATAGAAATATCAAAGAATTCGGAGTAAGATCCACAGGACTTAACACATGCTTTAACTGTAGCATACATGGATCTAATTATCCTAAGCATTTTCCCGTTGACACCACATTCATATAGTTTTAACCACAACGCGTTTCTGTAGACAGAATCAAACGCTTTTTTCAAATCTATAAATGCGCAATAAAGTCTTTTTTTGTCGTTTAAAATGTTGTTTATAATGCTATGCAAAATAAATATTGCATCTGTTGTTGACCTACCTTTTCTAAACCCGAATTGAGCATCTGATATGATTACACAGCGAGAGACCTATCAGTGGACACGCTAGTACACATGGAAAAGAAAACATTATAGATAAGTATTGTTAATTTACAAACGGTATTTATAGGATCAGTAGTTTAGCTGGCACAGGTGTAAATATTTAATTATTTATTTGTGTTTTCTACACGATTGATTAGTCGTACATGTCTTTTCATTACTTTAGGTTTCAAAACGTTTTGAACAAGATCAATAATCTGAAATGTTTATATTTACTCAGAAAATGATAATAGCAAGGAGGAGATATTGTTCATAGTTGCTGTGAATTATTGTAAAATGTTTACAACACAATTTTAGTTTTGTATTTTGTCACACGTTAGCTTGCACGCGAACGTCATGCATGGTTGTGTAAATGCGGTACATTGTATCACCAATGAAAGTATACGGCTAATTATAATAGAGCCGGTACAGTGTGAAGTGCCTACGGCATTGTAATCAAAATGTTGACGAGTGTTTGATTGCTAGATAAATGTATATCGATAATTTTCAGAAATCCGTGATGAGTTGATCGGTGCATGAGATGATAGTAATGTCCTGGACATATGATAGGTTAGAATCTGACACGGTCGCAGAGATTCTGGGTTCGTGTTCCGTTTGAGGAACGATTAAAGAAAAAGACGAATTCAAAAGATAAGTATTTTTTGTATGATAGTGAAATTCTACAGTTTGGTAATGAAAGAGGGGTTGTGCTCCTCAGTCCCCCTATACATGTAGGTTGAGTGAAGCTAAGATTGGTTTCCACAGTTATAGTTTTATTTTCAATGAAAAGAAAGATAACTCAGTCTTATTATGTTTTAATGAATGAGGGGCGGTCTTTCTTAGTAAGTGGTGGGCGTGGATGCCTGGTTTTAATTGTTGGGACGATGGACGTCTCTCGTGCGTGGCTGCCTTTAAGAATTGCTGCGACGGTAAACGTCTCGGGCGAATGCCCTGTTACAACTTGCGCATTATACATGTTGGGAAATTGGTTTATTTGAAATATAAGATGAACATGTATACAGAAATAATGATAGAAAGTATGCAAAATATTTGTCTAGTCTAGTATGCAGAGTACTGAAGTTGACTAAATAGGAATATATCTGGAATATTTAAGCCCAATGGCGTCGCATACTGTTCGAACCTCTTAATACGATGTCAACCGTAATAAACCTACACTTTTGTGTATATACCGTGTGGGTGGTGGGTTGTTTGTCCGAAATCATTGATGGCTTATGCCATGAAACTTAATATGGTTATATCTGACCGTATGACATTTGGTATCACAAGCAGGTATCTGCTTACTCGTATATGAATATAATACCCTGTTTCGGGTGGTAATAAAGGGCGTATGCCCGGTGCAACGAGCCGGTATCGGCTTGTTGGAAACTATGTGCGGGTATCTGTACATAAGGTGAAGTATAAATGAAAGTAGACTGATGTATGTGATAATAATAATAATAATAATAATAATAATAATAATAATTATAATAATTAAAGAAAAACCAAAGCCTTGAGAAACGTGTTGATGATACATGTTGGGTGATGTTATAGTTGACATGTAAGCCATGTGAAGAAATGTGGGTTAAATGTATATGTAAATAAATGTGAAATTAGCTCCCCTTTATAGGGGTGACAAATAGCCGTATGCCATGTGGCAGCGATTAGGTATCGGTTTATCGGTTACTATGGGTTACTATGTGCGCGTATTTGCACATAGGGTTAGATATGTGTAGATGTATTAAAGTAGTAAATGGTCAAAACTCGGGCATAGCTGCCTATTAAAACTGCTGGGAAAATAGATTTTTTGGGCGAATGCCCAGGTGCAACATGCTCGTGACGCGTGTTTGTCAAATATATAATGAATAAAGAAATATTTAATTTTAAAATGGGATAAGAAATAATGTATTTATGTTGCAAGCTTGGGGATGTTGTATTTGAAATGCGAGAAACAGACAGTTTAAAGGGGGCATATACAATAAAACCGATATTTAAAATGTTTTAAACATACCTGGAATTTATATAGATTGTCTAAAATGACTGGTTATAATGTTATATGTCTATATTTATGTATATATATTGCTAATGTGGGTAATGACACTGGTGGTAGTGACATCGTCGGAAGTGATGTGGCACAGTGAGAAATAATACTAATAATAGTATTGCTATCATTTTAGAAATGGTAATTGCATATAATTGCAAGTAAGTTTGGTGTATGTAGTTTAATACACAATTCATAATGAATACCATTTGTTTTCAGATATTTCCTTTCGATATTGTGTTCCAGAACAGGAGTGTTTTGGCAGAGAACAGTGACGTAAATTCAGATTTCATATTAAGATTGAAGTACCAACCGGTTACACTTATCAATGACGGTTAAAGTAAGAAAACTTTAAACAAGTTATACGTTTTGAGAAAAGGAACACTTGATTGTCGTGTCATTCCGTGTGATGTTTTTTCGTGTGGACATGAATTTAGACTGTAAGATTCAATCGTAGACCTTTTTGCTACATGCGGATTGCTACATGCGTTGTAATACTTATCGAGTGATTTCATGAGGGCACGCATTTAGGCTGTTTGATTCAACAGTATGTAATGTTAATACGAGCTCCTCTGTATAGGACACAAGAAAACGTGGTTTTACATGTAAAGTATGTGACTATAATATACTCTGCTTGGGGTGGTAAAGGGCGTGTGTCCGGTGTAATGAGCCGGTATTGGCTTGTTGGTTTCTATGTGCGGGTATCTGCACGATGGGTTAGGTATAAATGCAAGGAAACTGATGTATGTGATTCATAATTTATATTGAAATGTTAGCTCCCCATAAATAGGGACTTACCTTAGCTCCCCTAAATAGGGACTTACCTTAGCTCCCCTAAATAGGGACTTCCCTTAGCTCCCCTAAATAGGGACTTACCTTAGCTCCCCTAAATAGGGACTTACCTTAGCTCCCCTAAATAGGGACTTACCTTAGCTCCCCTAAATAGGGACTTACCTTAGCTCCCCTAAATAGGGACTTACCTTAGCTCCCCTAAATAGGGACTTACCTTAGCTCCCCTAAATAGAGACTTACCTTAGCTCCCCTAAATAGGGACTTACCTTAGCTCCCCTAAATAGGGACTTACCTTAGCTCCCCTAAATAGAGACTTACCTTAGCTCCCCTAAATAGGGACTTACCTTAGCTCCCCTAAATAGGGACTTACCTTAGCTCCCCTAAATAGGGACTTACCTTAGCTCCCCTAAATAGGGACTTACCTTAGCTCCCCTAAATAGGGACTTACCTTAGCTCCCCTAAATAGGGACTTACCTTAGCTCCCCTAAATAGGGACTTACCTGGTAAATAGACTGATGCCATGCTTCCACGATTCGGTATCGATTTGTTGGTTAATTATTACACATAGGGTTATAATTTATGTGAAAACATGTGATGTTAGCTCCCTTATATAAGGGTGGAAATAGGCTTATACCATATTGCAACGAATCGGTTTCAACTTGTTGGTCACTATATGCGGATATTTGCGCATAGTGTTAGAATTATATATTAAGTGCATGTTGCGGATATTTGCGCATAGGGTTAGAATTATATATTAAGTGCATGATATGTTTTATGGGATTCATGTCCCTGGGCACATGAAATGTATAACGTGCTTATGATACTGAAATTTAAATAGGTTTACATTAGAGCTAAAGTAAGAAACAGCTTGTTTAATATCAATTACAAGGAGTCTGAGTCGATTAGACACGGGACGTATTTATGTTTAAATTCTATGAAATAGTGAACAAATATTTTGGTTTTAGTCCGAACTATTTTTTATATCCATAACAGGTAGTCAGTGTTGGGTAAACACAGGAGGTAAACATGTTTAAATTCTATGGATTTGTGATGATTGGGTTTTAAACAAAACTTGTTTTATATCAATTACAGCATGAAGTCATTGTCGGATAGACACAGGGCATATTATATTTAAATTCTAAAGTCTAGTGTACCAAATACCGTGGTTTTAAACAGAAATTGTTGCATATCAATTACATGGAGTGGGTGTCGTGTAGACACAAGACGTATTTATGTTTAAATTCTAAGGAATAGTGTACCAATATCTTGGTTTAGAAATGTACCATATGTTATATGTTTAATAACGGAGATTTTAAATACATATATGTCATATTTTGGTTTTAAACAGAACTTGTTTTTTATATATAACATGGAGTCGGTGTCGGATAGACAGGACGTATTGAGGTTTAAATTCTATGGCATAGTGTACCAATATCTTGGTTTAGAAATGTATCATATGTTATATGTTTAATAATGGAGATTTTAATTCATATATGTCATATTATAGTTTTAAACAGAACTTGTTTTATATATATAACATGGAGTCGGTGTCGGATAGATACAGGACGTATTACCTTGTTTTTAAACAGAAATTGTTTTACTATATATATTACATGGATTCAGTGTCAGGTAGACATAGGACATATTTATGTTTAAATTCTTATGAAATAATGTACCAATATCTTGGTTTAGAAATGTCTCATATGTTATATGTTTAATAATGGAGATTTGAATTCATATATGTAAGTTACTTGGATACTAGTATTTGGTTGTTACACTTTTGAGCCCGTTCTTTTAGTTCAGTCGGTCGTCCAATGGCTTATACCAATAAATAATAAATATATATTTATATCGTATGTGTTGTTGTCGTATTACTCCTATGAGAAGGGTGAGTGTTGTGAACAAATGGGGAGGTTTTTTTCTTTCTTTACGATTTCAGAATGAGAGCAAATATGAATAGTGGCCGAATTTGTTAAAGGGAGGCATTGAAATATGTATATATTTCAAAATATCTTCAGTGGATAATATGTCATGATTGACATGTATCCCTTTAAATCTTGGAAGACATTTAATTTCACAATCTTCAAATGATAAACTTTACTTATTTATTAGTTTTGCATTCATTCTAAAATTGCAAACAAACTTTTTTTTTTAAAAAAAACAACTTTACCAGATTGTTAATGTCAATGAAAGCTCGGACAAGTTCGAAAACCAGTCAGATCGTATCAGGAACATCGGAGTTATTGCCCTTGATTTAGTTAAAAGTGCTATATTTTGCCTCGTTAATACGATAGGGCCTTCATTTTTCATCTGATCTTTACCAAACTTAACCAGTTTTATTATTGTGTTTTTTCTTTGTTGTTTTTTTTGTTGTTTTTTATATATTTTTTATAAAAAAAATTATTATTATTATTATTATTATGTTGTTTTTTTGTTTGTTTTGTTTTTAACCAGCCAGATCGGACCAGTTACGGCGGAGTTATGGCTATTGATTTATTTAAAAATGCTATATTTTGCCTTGTTTAGATGATAGGGCCTTCATTTTTCATCCGATCTTTATCAATCTTTACCAGATTGTTAATATCAAAGAAAGTTCCAATAAATTTGAAAAACAGCCAGATTGGACCAATATAACAGGAGTTATGGCCCTTGATTTTCTGAAATATGCTATATTTTGGCCTCATTTAGACAAAAGGGCCTTTATTTGGACGGATTTCAGTGAAACTTTTCAGGGATGATCAGTACCTAACCTAGTTGTACATATCGTCACCGTGTTCCGGTTGAATGATTTTGGCGGAGTTATGTCCCTTTAAAGGTTTTAATACACAAACTTTGTCCTGACTAGTTCTCCTGAACCCCTGACCGGATTTAAACGAAACTTTTTAGGGATGATCAGTTCCAGGGTTAGTTGTGCAAATCATCGACGTGTTCTGCTTGAATGATTTTGGCAGAGTTATGGCCCTTTAAAGGTTTTAATACACAAACATTGTCTGGACTGTTTCTCCTGAACCCTTTGCCAGATTTCAACGAAACTTTACAGGGATGATCAGCAGCAAGCCTAGTTGTGCATATCATCGTCGCGTTCCGCTTTACAGATTTTTGGCAGAGTTATGGCCCTTTAAAGGTTTTTTGATACACAAACATTTTCCGGGCTAATTCTCCTGAACCCCTGGCTGGATTTCAACGAAATTTGACAAGGATGATCAGTTGTGCATATCGCCGCCAAATGATTTTTGGCAGAGTTATGACCCTTTAAAGGTTTTAATAGACACACTTTGTCCAGATTAGTCTCTTCTGAACTTCGTTCCGGATTTCAACGAATCTTGGTGGGGATTATCAGTACCAAGCCTAGTTGCACCTATCATTTCCGTGTTCTGGCTGAATGAGTTTTGACAAAGTTAAGACTCCTTAAAGGTTTTAATACATTAACTTTGTACAGACTTGATCTCCTGAACCTCTGGCTGGATTTCAACAAAACTTGGCAGGGATGATCAGTACCAAGCCTACTTGCGTATATCATCGCCATGTTCCGGTTGAATGATATTATACATAAAACTTTATGTTTAGCAAGTAGAGCGTCCACAGGCCCTATTGTGCCTCTTGTTCTTTTATTACACTCAGACCTGTCTCAAATATGTTTTTCAACTTTTTCTTTTATTCTAGAGCTCGTAGTCAAATTGAGAACTTTTAACATTCGCATAACTATAATGCTACTCAATCAGGGCTACCCTTACCATAAACTTTGAAAACCCTTTGCTAAAAGTTATCAACGTAATCCTGATCTACTTATAAAATATAAAAGTTATTTAAGTGCTCTTCTGTGACAAGACATACCACAATGTATAGTTTAACATGTTTTACAAACAATTCAAATGTATCGAAACAGTTATAACACTATCATCTTGCGTGTTTAGTAGTTGGCCCATTATACAAGATTTTACCAATTAAGGGCCCTCAAAGGGGCAAGTAATTTTGTACATTGATGACAGTGTTTGGTAAATAACAAACTAACAATGACAACATAACCAGAGCACATACACTGAGCAGAGTCGTCTACATTCACTTAAACTATAATCACATCAGTAATATTATAGTACTTACAATGACTATTACTGTTATTTGTGTTTTATTAAAAGACCCAATGCTTTCAGAATGTGTATATTTTCAGAAGATAATAGCCAAATAAGTTGATTATGTAAATCCAGGCTGGAAAAAATAAAACATTCTGAAGAGATACATGTTAATGAATTAGTTCTTTCATCTGAATGGTAAGGACATGTTAGGAGGAAATGCATCTCATCATCTATAGATTACTGGTACAATGTTCACATAATCTATGTTCCACAGGAGTATTAGTATATCTACCAGTTTCGACTTTCAGTTTATGTGACCTTAGACGAAATTTAGCAATGGCAGTACGTTTTTACAGTTCGCAACAATGCTTTCCTCTTTGATTGTGCGACGACCGACATACGAGTATGTTGAACCTTATCTATTTTTATACATAATAAGTCATGAAAAGGATGGTAGTGATTAATATTTTGTAATATTTGCATAACTAAGAAGCTACTCTAGTAGGGATACCGTTACCATAAACTAGACATAAAATAAAAAAAAAATTACAGACGGACGGACAGACTTTGATCAGTAGAGCTAAAAATACACCACGACTTAAATTCTACCTGTACCTGGATATTACCGTTTTGGATTCCACTAATCAATAAATGTTCTAAAGTTATATTTTAACTTATCGGTATATTATCTTGAATAGTAATCATATATATTATAAATATTGTTTAAACAATTGAATCCTGGAATTTCAATTACAATTGTATCCTAGTTTTTTCTAGTGTGCGCCCTAACGTTTATTATTTTATATCTGCCCCCTGTCATTTCCGGCTTTCCTGCATATTCTGGTTAAAAATCGAGTATTACCATGTACATGTCTTAAAACAGTTCCAGGCAACTCACGGGCTAGTAAAAATAGCCTAAATGATCGGGAAAATCCATGTTTACGGCAGAGACGTGCACCCTACCACAAATAATGCAGGGGTTGCTCGGGACAAACACCGCAACGACAAATGTTTGGAAGAATCGGACTTCTTACGTGTATTCAACTGACTACTGCGGGGAATTTGCACTTTGTTGCATGCAATTCGGTCCAGTATGAAAGAAAATATAACACTTTTCTTACATGAGTCGGGGGAGAAACAGTCTATTTTGAAATGAACCCTATCCAAAATATCAAGTGACAAAAGTCGGGTTCTCAACCGTGCCTTTGCAAAATGTTATTATCGTAACCCGGATCTACTTTTAAAGAAGAACTTTTCTGCGCCAAGGACTATCACAACCTGACTTCTATGGTGACGTGATTTACAAACTTCGTAAGATTCTTGGTCATGATCACCTTTATTCACTATTTATTAAACTTGCTAAAACGTTTATCAAAAAGGATTATGATCCTAACATTTATGACCCTATGATTTCACAACGCACTGCATGTTTAGTGGTTGACCCATTTACAGTTCGCCACGATGATTTCCTCTTTGATTATGTGACGACCAGACAGATTGTGGGCTCTATGATGCTCTGGCTTCTGCCAAGTCATTGAGTACTTGCTTTGTGGTTTTCTAGTCTTTTGTTTTTTTATATTCATATATACATGATCATTTATTAGTTATACTTATATTACCTATTGATGTTGCCTTGTTTATTAGAGAATACAATCTGAAGGGGATATATTTACACTGTCCCGTTTTATTGGGATGACAATAGGGTACGAGGTTTGGTACACCATAGAACCTGGATTAAACCCATAGCCGCCTTTTTTACCACTGACCGTTCCTAGACGGTAGCCCTATTGTCAAATATTTTATGTTTGTGATGTCATATCTTGCCTTTTATTCATCTTTGTAATTTTTGTTTGTTTCTGTGCATTTTTTGGTTTACTGTGTTCCTTGAATGCTGCTTTTCCTGTTCGACTTGTATATCTACTTTTATATAGGGTTTAATGCAGTGTCAAATCTATACCACGTTCTGATAGAGCACCTATGCATTACACTTGGAAGACATGGGTTCGATTCCCAGTTGGAACAAAAATAGTTCTTGCACTCGTTTATTTCCTGTAAACAAAGAAGATAATTGTATTTTCAGAATGTATTTTAATGTGCTCCATGAACGTTTTGTTGTAAATGGATTGTTACTATAGAGAAAACGAATTGTTGTTCCAAAAAGTCAACAGTTTATCATTCTGGAAAAGTTACACAAAGGGCACCAAGGCAGAACAAAACCTAGAGCACTTACATCTCAGACGGTATGGTGGCCAACAGTCAACAGGGATATTCAACAAGCTTTCAACAACTGTCAATTTTGTCAGGAAGAAAAACCTTCAAACCAAAAAGAGCCACTTCAGTCAACAGAGCTTCCAGATGGCCCATGGATTAAAATCGCTGCAGACATTTGTGAACATCAAAACCAACACTATCTCGTGGTGATGGACTATTATTCAAAATATGTTAAAATCAGTAGTTTGACAAGATTAACAACGGACAGTATTACACAGAAAGAAACTAACCAATATGTTTGCACCTTGGGGTGATCCAGAAGAGCTAGTATCAGATCGAGGTACTCAGTTCACATCGCAAAAGATGGATGAGTTTTGTGTTAATCCTCATATCAAACAAACATTCTCAAAAAGAGTATGATAATGGACCTTTGGAAACGGCCGAGCACGACACATACAGAATATTGCAGTCTCGGTTTGATTAAGACTGTTCATGAGCGGTAGTGAAATATGTTAGCTACCGCTCACGCCCTCTAGCCCCGGGTTGAGCAGAACTCAATATTAATAATTTTAACCATCCCGAAGATGGCATGCATATGGCGGTGGACATAGAGATTTTCCTCCCCCATGTCCAGCGGCGTATTGTCCCAGTATCTAACAAAATACTATAAACAAAATGGAATTTAGTTGGGAGCAGCGGTTATGAATCCTGCATATCACAAGTAACAACCAGAAGACTAAATTAAAAAGCAGACAACATATCCTATGAGTGGTTAAACAATACCCAGAGCCTTTTATCGGCCGGAAGTAGTGGAACCGTCGAATCGAAAATTAAGTAAGAAAACAAAAGCAATTGAAAAATGTTCAAATGAAGTCCGCATTATCACCAAAGTAATTTTGCAGAGGCTGGAGTGAAAAATGCTAAAAGGATCTTACGACAGAATGACATTTTTACAGCGATTTCAGCATACCGCAATACGCCTACAGCTGCGACAAGTTATTCGCCCTCTCAACTAATGATAGGCAGAAATATAAGGACAAACATTCCTTGTATCTCTGAAAACAATAAGACCAAAGTGGCCAAAATATAAGAATGTGAAAAGTAAAGACAAAAAGTTAAAAACAAATCAAAAATACTTTTACAAAAAGAATGCTAGGACATTGTCAATTCTCAATCCTGGAGACAATGTGAGAATGAAATTGACACTGAAAATCGTTGGGAGAAAAAAGGGACAGTAATACAAAGAAATGAAAATGACAGATCGTATACAGTTCAAACCGATAAAGGAACTTATGTGAGAAACAGAATCCATTTGCACAAGTTACCAGCTATGCAACAGGCTTAGAGCCAATATCAAATATGACTAGTTGAACCTCACAGGCAGTGGTGGTAAAATAACTCCACCTAAATAAATAACGATAGTCTGTAAATAAAAAACAAATGATATATTTTGGAGTTATTGTAGGGGACAAATTAAAATGTCATGTTTACATAACTTTAGCCATTGTAATTATCGCTGCCTGGGAATTTTATTATTGTGATCCAAGTTAACAATGCATTTCAGTAATGTGTTAATAAAAGTTGTCAAGTTCATTAATGCTATTGATAAACATAAGGCTTTGGTATTTCATTCATGAAAGAGGGAGATGTTTGATAATATGATACCTAAGGTGTAGCAGCTCTGTATCTTATAGATCTGCCTCTTCATGCCCATCATTGTACTTTCTATGTTTTATATAATTATGTATTCATGCAGTATCTCCAGTAGTAATATGCCAGCATCCATGTTATGTACAAATAGTCCAACTTCGTGTGGCTTATTAACACAAGTCATTTCGTAGCAAGTAGAGTTTAAGTAGAAATAAAGTTATAGAAAAAAGAATATTTCGGCATACACTGAAACATGGCTTGGCCTAACTAGCCTGGCCTCATTGGCCTGGCCTGGCCTGATCCTAAAATTGTTCACCTTAATTGTTATTGTTCCAGGTCATGTCGTTAGTCAGGTTCTTCGCAATGAGGGGCATTCACAAAATGTATGAATCTTAAATAACTATAATTGGTTGCATTGAAGTAGAATTGATTATGAGATGTCAATGATACTAATCATGAGAAACGTGTAGAGGGAAGAAACATAACAGTGTGCAAATGGGAACACAATGATAGTTAGGATATATTCTTATGAATATGAAAAATAAAGTGAATTCATGTTTGAAACGATTGCATTATTGATAAATTAGTGACAGGAAACATTAGTATATAACAATGGATTAATTGGATGATTATGATTTAAAAAAAAGTTATGGAACGATGTTTTGGCACAGTGTTTTTGAAAGAGTGAGTTGGTGGATGGATTTGTTTGTTTGTTTGTTTGTTCGTTTGTATGATATTTTACGTCACTTTCAACACATGTCAGGTTATATATGACGGTCTTCTTTAGACAGACCACCCATTTTTAGCTCGACTATTCGAAGAATAAGAGAGCTTATGTAATCACCCCGGCGTCGGCGTTGGCGTCGGCGTCGGCGTCCCACACCAAGGTTTGCGTGTAAGCTGTGTTTACAAGTCTATATCTCTTACATTTCTTATCCTACCACAATCAAATTTGTTCATGGGCTTCCTTGTAGCATTATCTTAAGGGCTGTATAAGCAATTTTGGTTCCTGTAACCCATGGGCTCCCATGGAACCCAAATAATGATAGCCCATAAAATGTGCCCCATTTCACATCAAATTTTGCGTGTAAGCTGTGTTTACAAGTCTATATCTCTTACAATTCTTACCCTAGCACAACCAAATTTGGCCATTAGCTTCCTTATAGCATTATCGTAAGGGCTGCTTAAGTCATTTTGGTTCCTGTAACCCCTGGGCTCCATGGAACCCAAATTCTGATAGCCCTTAAAATATGTCTGTTTCACATCAAATTTTGCGTGTAAGCTGTGTTTACAGGTCTATATCTCTTACATTTTTTGTCCTAGCTGAACTAAATTTTGGAATTGGTTCCCTTATAGTATGTTGTAAAGGGTTGGATAAGTAATTTTGTCCTGCAAATTCTGGGCTCCCATGGAACCCAAATTGTGATGGCCCATAAAATGTGCAATAAAGGTAGATCTAGGTTTGCATGTAAGCATGTATATATCTATAATTTTGGTTTGGGATTTGTTATAGCATTATGCATCTTATTACTTCACCCATAGACATGGGCTCCGTCCTCCCTCCCCCTCTACCCCCGCCCCCACTCCCCTCCATAGTTTTATTTTTTTGTGTTTTTTTTTACCTATTTCTGTGTTGTTTTAGTCAATTCTTACACATATATGTTGCAACCAACCCGCCCCCACCAACCCCCCCCCCCCCCCCCCCACGCCTCCCACCCCCACCCGCCCCAGACTTGAAATACATATTTCTGTGTTGCTTCTTGTCAATTCTTAAACATATAAGTTGCAACCCCCCGCCCCCCCAATCACCACATCACCCAACCCACCACGCCCCACACTTGATTTTTTTTTCTACATATTTCTGTGTTGTTTTAGTCAATTCTTACACAAATATGTTGCAACCCTACCTGCCCCCCACTCCATCCACCCCCACCCCGCCCCCAGACTTGATTTATTTTTTTTACATATTTCTGTGTTGTTTTAGTCAATTCCCCCCCCCCCCCCCACCCCCCCCCCCCCCCCCCCCCACCCACCACCACCACCAGCCCGGCCTCTCACCCCGCCCAACTTAAATCTTTTTCTTTTCCTTTTTTTTCTTCATATTTTTGTGTTGTTTTGGTGAATTATTACATAGCTTCTTACACATATATGTTTGCCCTCACCACCCCCACTCCCCCACCATCCACCCCGCCTCTCTCCCACCCCCACCCTCGCACCCCACTCAAAACTCGATTTTTTTTTTACATATTCCTGTGTAGTTTTTGTCAATTCTTACACATAGTTATGTTGTGCTCCCAACCCCACCACACATTCTTGTAGCCTTGTTTTCTGATGGTATATACTAGCTTTAAATTTATTATTCTCTCGAAAAATCGAATAGTCGAGACTGCGCTGTTCTCGACACTTCCTCACTTACAAGTGGAGCTGCCAGTGGGATTCGAACCCGCAGCGATGAAATGCAACGCAACGTCATTGACCACTCAGCCACGGAGACGCTATTAGGTGGATGGATGGTTAAATGAAACTGAATGGGTAGCTGCTTAGGGTAGGATAGGTGGATGGATGGTCGAATGTGTGGTTGGTGGTTCCATTTTGGTAGGGTGGATATGTGGTGGGTTGCTGGATGGTAGGGTGGGTACTAGTAGTGTGGATATGCTATAAATATATAAATCTAAACATATTCAATTGTATTATAATTTTATTATATTTGTATAATGCTTTAAATGGATATTTGTTATTTAGTGTTATTATGCACCAACAACAAATCAAAGTACTCGAAGGTACTGAGAGCATGGTGAACTATGATTTGTGCATCCATGTAATGAAAAGGTTTCTTTACAATCATGCATGACATGGATGGACTGAAAATGTGTCAACTCTTCTTAATAATAATACAATCATTGCATGTAATGATACATCAATGCATTCTTTAATGTATCTAGAAGTAAGACGATTAAGACAAGATAAGGTAATGTATATACAGGAATAAAGAAGGGAACAAAAGGAATGATTGGTTATGAAAATTAATCACGCTTCATCATATCTGATTCATATCTTCACAGGTGTTAAAAAGTATATCAAATAACATCACCTGTCATCACCTGTCAAAGGTTGAGTCATTAGAAATGAATATAGCGTCAAGCTAATTTTGCCAATTCAAGGGGAGGTAATTCATAGACACTTTAACCAACATAGCTGAATTAAAATAGGAAACAACCTTGCATTTATATCGACCTACTATGCAAGTATGATTAAAATCAAATGAACACGAGTGTAGTCTGAAAGACAGACATATCCCCCGCTGCTCAAAGATTTATAATATACAAATTTAAACATGGAATGTCACTGTAAAACGAAATATAAAAAAAGGTGTGAACTTCAACTAAAAGAACATATGTTTTACACACAACTTGTAGTAGAGACATACAGACTACACATATACAAAACATAACTTATACATCTTTGTGCTCATTTGATTTTAATCTCACAACTCGGAGTATCCCTGGTCTCGGGATACCGTTTTTATTTATTCTCACAACTCGGAATACCACTGGTCTCGGGATACCGTTGTAGTTTATTCTCACAACTCGGAGTACCACTGTTCTCGGGATACCTTGTAATTTAACCTCACAACTCGGATTGAACATGATTCAATTATTTCGTTGTTATATTTTTCAACCATATATGTGAATATGATGTGAATGCCCGGGCCTTTTGGCCTAATAGGTAGCTAGGCTACTGAGAATTCCACGATTCATATCCCTAATAAATTATTGTAATTTTTACGTGGATTTTTATTTTTAGTCGACAAATCGTCTGTTGACAATAATCACCAAAGTCACGGTAAATACCGTTTACTACCTTAGGCCTAAACAAGAAAGTGTTTTGTTTCCTGTCACCCAACCGAATCGCCATTTTTACCGCCGACACAACAACTTTTTACCCCTTCATTTTTGTGTTGCTTTGTTTTGTTTTTAAACATATTTGTGTTTTGGCCTTAACAGAATATAATTCAATCAGTTTTGCATGTAATTTGAAAATTGTAATAACAGGTAACATATTTGTGTTTAGATCTACTCTTGTTTGTGTAATGTATATCTCTCAATGCTACAGTCATACGTTCGAGTCCCGCTTGTTCCACGTTTGCTCATTGAAGAATGTTTGACAGCTACTCACTAACGCGCGGCAGGACTGTGGTTCTACGAGTTTGTTCAAAACAGATGAGGTCTACCTCTACCTTTACCAAATTGACGCATAGATAAAAGTCGTAAAAATCTATAAAAAAACTCCCCCACTCTACACACACACACACACACAATTTGTTTTCCGACTTAAGTCTTAAAGGGAGAACATCAGGCTTTTTATGGGGTCTAGGTGTCCGATTTAAAATTGACAAATATTAATATTTTTTATTCTACATGACAAAACATAATGAGCCTACAAAATCTTTTATTTGTAAAGAAATTCATTCTGCACAGTAATACTTGCTATCCTAGGTGACGCACCAGGGTTAATTTCAGCATATTACGTCGATTCCACCCTAGCTATATGGTGTTCTCAAACTTTAGACATTAACAAAATGGTTCTAGCTTCACATGTTGATTGATATTGTTTTATATCGTGAACTGGAACAATTTTATAATTTAAGATGTTTCTAGAAAAATCCTGATGTTCCCCTTTTTTTATGAAAAAAAGGTATAGTTAGAATAAAAAATCGGACCCAACCCGCTCGTTTAATATTTTTTTAGGACTGCCGCTCTCCCGACTGAGCTAACAATCCTTTAAAAATGTTGGTGAATATAATGGGACTTATTCTAAAACCGGAGTGTCCGAATAGACCCGAAATCTAAAAATGGTCATTCGGGATCAAATGACGTCATATATACCCAGTCAGATCTTGTTGATTTGCATTCGGCCTCGCCGACACGACTGGCACAAGTATTCAGGAATAGTTTACTACTGAATCAGTCATTTTAACTTCATAGCAAGGGAGGTAAAAACTTAAGAATATTACACAGCGTAATACAAAGTAAGCTAAAAATCTTGTTCCGGAGAATGGACAGCAACAACATTTACAAAGGATAGTAGCTTATGCGATAACCATTACTGACCAAACCTATTAAATATTAGATGAATACTATAAAGGCCATGTATATTTCTTAAATATATAAATCCAAGAAAGATGGAAGATATGCGTTTGATGGTGTTGCAGGATAAATAAATTATCAAATTAACTGGTTACAAATCTCAATACATAATCCCAGGAGAACAATACAACGTACGAATACATTTTACGCAAGATCACGTGTAAGTGACATTACCTTATTTGTATCCGCACTAGAAAAGAAGAAACACCTGTTAAAATGTGGGTCTTCTTTTTCAGGCAATGCGTCGGTTCATCAGTGAGGCTGTAGTTAGGATTCGTGAAAAAACACGGTTACTAAACCTTGGTGAACAAGTTCACCATGCTAAAAATGGATATGTTTTAAATGCTACATGTGCTTGTTGCATTAAGTTACTTGTTTAGAAATTATATTTGTTTCCATTAATACGAGGGGCATTCAATATATTCTGTCACTGGTATTCGGAACTACCATATACTGGAAATATAAAAAACGTCTTATTATAATCCTTCAAAGTATTCCCCCTGAACAGATACACACTTTCGGAGTCGCGCTATCCATGACGTACACGCAACAAAGTAGTCTCCCCTTGGTATACTGTTGAGACACTGAAATATTCCAGCACCAAGTGCACTTCTGGACGCATGGCGTCTTCCAAAGAGGTTTTTCTTCAGCAAAGGGAATAGGAAAAAGTCACAGGGACTAAGGTCGGGAGAATAAGGTGGGTGTTCCAGCTGTTCCACTTTTTCTTGCTCCAAGAAAGACTGCAAAATTTTAGCTTTGTGAGCTGAGGCATTGTCATGAATCAGCTGGATGCCATTCAAAACTTTACTTGGGCGTTTTTTCTTGTAATTATTTTTGACTGCTTTTAGAACTTTGTCCTTGTAAAATTTGGCCGTGATGGTTTTTCCCTGTTTGCATGGAATTTGTACCACAGGGCCACTGGAATTAAAGAAAATTGCATACAAAACCTTTTTAGCGCTTTTTGTTTGTTTTGCAATAACCGGTCTTGCCTGATTTTTACCCAACCATTGTTTATCGTTTATCCGCCTCTGGGGTTCAAAATAGTACACCCACGTTTCATCTCCAGTGAGCAACTCAGAAATTTTTCTAGGATGACAATTTTCATATTTTTAAGAAGATTTTTAGCACATTTTAAGCGTTTGGCCTTTTGTTCAGTTGACAGCAAATGAGGCACCCATTTAGCACAAAGCTTCTTTAATTTCAAACAGTTTGTTAAAATGTGATGAGTTGTGCCTTCTGAGATGCCAAGACTATTAGCTATCTCAGAAACTGTATAACGCCCATCTTCGTCTACCATGGCCTTCACAGCATCAATGTTCTCCTTTGTTGCTGCAATAACAGGCCTGCCAGGACGGTTACGGTCTTTAATGCTAAGTTTTCCCCCTTTAAATGTCTTAGCCCAACGAAAAACCGTTCTCAATGTCACGGCAGAACTGCCATGTACACGGCACAGTTCAGCATAAATCTCCTTTGCAGGTACTTTTAAAGCAACCCTGGCTTTAATGTAAGTCCTAATTTCAATTTTTTCTTCACTTCTCATGATAGCATTGAAATATAGCCACTATACATGAGTGCGCATAATTCAACCATGGATATCTCTGTCAATTGTTATCGGATTAAATGGCTATTTTGCATGTACGTAGTTAGTGAAATCGCCTTCAAATGCACGAGTTTTCAGTGCGGTAATGTAAGGCGGTTTCTACGGAAGCGCATTAGTGACAGAATATATTGAATGCCCCTCGTACATGTGCTATTTGCTATTTCACTTTAATGAAAACAAGTGTCATTATATCATAAACTTGTTCATTTTATCATCTTAAGACACAAACTTGTTGTTTCTGAATGACCCTCACAATGTGTACAATTCCTAACATATTCAGTACAGCTGCATTGTCCCATGAGACATGTGCTAACCTTAATGTGAGCCACTGACCATCTATAAACAACTTAACTGACCCTGGAAACACAGACATTAACCCCAGTGTTGAAGCAATGACCCTTTGGCCAGACCTAAACTAGTCCCAAGTGACCAACTAATCTTAGGCCAGGCCAGGCCAAGACAGGACAGGCTAGTTAGGCCAAGCCATGTTTCAGTGTTTGCCATTTATTTCTACCTTTTGGGTAAGAAATTGTAAAAGTACTGCGTAATTAGGTTTGATTATAATGAGGTCGCACACCTCATTAAAATCAAAACCTAATTACGCATTGATACTCTCCGCTTCTTGTATCGTAGAGTATCGTAGCGTGGTAAAGGGTCTGATTTTAATGAGAATGTAAGACGTGCGGTGATCCACCACATGCAAAATTACGAGTCATAGAGTGAAAACCGGTAAAGCTAAACGTGTCGTTTTTCATTATTTAGCTAAATAATTTGAGTGAATAGTTTTAAATTTGCAGGTTTATTATTCGAACAATGATTTATTTCTGGTATAATGAACGTCATGTGACTTTCACTTCAAAGGTTTTCATGGATTGTTATTACATTTGCTTGGCATGCATAACACACCTGGTTCAACTAAACAAATAATTATATAAATTTACTGATATATCACCTTAACATGTCTTAAACCTGTTTGATAAACTCATAATACCAGTTCTACATTATGATAGATTACTGATATATCACCTTAACATGTCTTAAACCTGTTTGATAAACTCATAATACCAGTTCTATATTATGACAGACAGACAGACAGACAGACAGACAGATACTTTTATTATTGACTTAAACTATTACAGTTTTTCATCATTACAAATATATGATAATTATAAAATACACACACGTGTAAGATATTAACATTGCAAATACAACAAAAAAATCATTATGTATTTTTTTGTTTCATACATATTTCAAACAAAAACTGGGCATCGTCTGTAAAAGCATTGCTTGAAAGTCTAGGATGTAATGATGTGTGGTATTTTCAGGGAGTAGGAAACATAAATATATTTTTATCCGTCTTTAAGCAAAGGCTTACTGACAATTTTATACAAAACAGGAATGGACGAATAACAGATTCGTCTATAGCTAAAACATATTCGCTGTTTCATGTGTTTGCATATAAATCATACCCAGATATAATAAAAGTACGTAAATTTCGCTCAGTACTATCAAGACTTAGAATGTCTTCACATAGGTTACAAATTGGCACACACCACAAAGAATACCTGTAAAGGAAAGAAAATGTATTGTGTGTAATAAACTTGAAGATGAATTTCATTTCGTCATGGAATGTGCACTGTTTAATGAACTAAGACAGAAGTACATTAAAAATTATTTCTGGCGAAGACCAAATATTCCTAAACTCATCGAATTGTTAACATCTGAAAACGAAAACATTGTCAAGAAGCTGGTAACATATATTTTAATAGTTTCAAAATTCGAAACGAACTTAACTATATTAATTAATGTCTGCACTCCCATATTTCTTTAACAAACCATAGTGTCAAATATTAATTAGACGCATAATGTGTGGGGCTTAGAGTTTATAATCCATTTTCATTGTGTATCTTGTTATCATTGTATTGATTTTGTTAAACATTATATATTTCATAATCGTAAACTGTAACCTGCCATTGACTATATGTAAATATGTTATGTTAAAATGTATACTCATGGACCAAATGGTATTTTGTATTATTGAATTAAGTATATATGATGTGTCTGCATCAAAGGTTTTCAATTCTGGATTTAAAAAAGTTTACGGAATTATCATCAATGGACCTTTGTTTCACTTAGACTTTTTTCACATTAAAACATTAACTGTATTTTATATACACTGAACGACTTTAAAAACGCAACAGGGAAATAAACTAAGATAACTGACATATTTCAATAGAAATTAAATTTTAATTTTATCTATTCTATTTAACCATATCTACAGTTTAATGCTGAAAACTTCATTCAAATTAATCAATCAATTTTATGCGAGTTGGCTTATTTAAACACCGAGGTGGGCGTAGCGCATCGAGGTGTTTAAATAACCAAAGAGCTGAGACAGACTCTATCTTTTTTGTAGCATGGTATACTTAGTAACACTGTGACGTCATAGTGACCGTACTCTAAATTCCAATATCGTGTAGTTGTAGTACGGTTTAGCCACGCCCATTTAGTTACCCTAAATTAAACGGTTTAATGCTCTGCATTCATCAAAGGAAATGACACCGACCATGCTACAACAGGTATTAGTTTCGTGACTTTTGCTTTTGGGGGTCGTACTGTTATGCTCTGAATTTAACAAGTTTATTGTTGGTCAATTTGAATGAAATTTTCAGCAAACCAACTGTAGATATTGTTAAATAAAGCAGATGAAATTAAAATTTAATTTCTATTGAAATATGTCAGTTATCTTAGTTTATTTCCTTGTTGCGTTTTTTAAAGTCGGTCAGTGTATGTGGTTAATCTTGAGTGGGTATTGATAGTTCCAGATTTTTAAGGAAATACAATTTTATTTAAAATGGTGACAAGTTCTGTAAATATTAAATGTCCTTGTTTACAAACACGACAATAACATGTAATACACATTACGTGGTCCCGCCTTAATTCCATTAAACGATGGAAAGCTTATATTAACACGACTTTATAACGGATATTTCGACAAAAAAACATGTTTAAACACATTTTTTACTGAAAAAAAAATGCGATAACCCTCTTAAAATTAACTATTAAATGTTTTGATTTTCAATATGCAAACTTTTTAAACCAAAATTAAGGTGTTAATTCATATCCCAGCTAACCCGGTTTTCACTTCTTCAAGAAGGGGTTGGATGGGGTATGAAAGTTAATATTCAGACCACGAAATGAGTCATGTTTTATATAGTTTTATTTAAATATCTATATTATAATTTATATATGTTGCATTGTGTTGTTTTTAAGGCTAAATGAACATATGGACACGTCTGATTACGTTACAAAATATGACTGAGGTAGAACATTATACAACAAGAGGCCCAAGAGGGCCTGTGAACGCTCTACTTGCTGTTATACCATTGATGAATCGAGTCGTACTACATGGTGTCTAGAGTGTACACAAGGTTTTTCAAGTATTTGACCTAGTGACCTAGTTTTTGACCCCATGGGACCCATTTTCGAACTTGACCAAAATATAATTAAGACAACATTTCGACAAAGTTTCATCAAGATCGGGTCAGAAATATGGCCTCTAGAGTGTACTAGTGACCTAGTTTTTGACCCTGTGTGACCCATTTTCAAACTTTAGCAAGCTATAATTGAGACAAATATTCTGACAAAATTGCATCAAGATCGGGTCAAAAATATGGCCTCTAGAGTGTACACACGGTTTTTCCAAAGTTAGACCTAGTGACCTAGTTTTTAACACCATGTGACCTATTTTTGAACTTGACCAAGATATAATTAAGACAAACATTTTGACAAAGAGTGTACACAAGGTTTTTCCAATATTTGACCTAGTGACCTAGTTTTTAACCCCATGTGACCCATTTTCAAACTTGACCAAGATATAATTAAGACAAACATTCTGACAAAGTTGCATCAAGCTTGGGTCAAAAATATGGCCTCTAGAGTGTACACAAGGTTTTTCCAATATTTGACCTAGTGACCTAGTTTTTAACTTCATGTGACCCATTTCCGAACTTGATCAAGATATAATTAAGATAAACAATTTGACAAAATTTCATCAAGATTGGGTAACAAATATGACCTCTAGAGTGTACACAAGTTTTTTCAAGTATTTGACCTAGTGACCTAGTTTTTGACCCCACATGACCCATTTTTGAACTTGACCGAGATTTCATAGAGACAAACATTCTGACAAAGTTTCATCAAGATCAGGTCAAAAATATGGCCTCTAGAGTGTACACACGGTTTTTCCAAAGTTTGACCTAGTGACCTAGTTTTTAACACCATGTGACCCATTTTCAAACTTGACCAAGATATAATTAAGACAAACATTCTGACAAAGTTGCATCAAGCTCGGGTCAAAAATATGGCCTTTAGAGTGTACACAAGCTTTTTCCAATATTTGACCTAGTGACCTAGTTTTTGACCCCACATGACCCATTTTCAAACTTGACCGAGATTTCATTGAGACAAACATTCTGACAAAGTTTCATGATGATTGCATCAGAAATGTGGCCTCTAGAGTGTACACAAGCAAAAGTTAACGGACGGACGACGGACGGACGGACGGACGACGGACGACGGAAGACGGACAACACACCATCCCATAAGCTCTGCTGGCCCTTGGCCAGTAGAGCTAAAAATTATACATCCACTACATGTTACGCATATTAAATACCGGTATATATAAACTACTACATATAGACAATGAATAGGAGTACATTAATGCAATTCAAGTTTTTAACCCTTAACCCGCTACATACAATGGACCGTTCTTTCTTTGAATTAAGACCATTCGATTTATATGACGTATTTTTATGAAAATGACTGATCAGCAGCCGGACATTACTCGCAGGCTGATCTGGGTTTACAATGGACGCAAAGGCTATTATAGTAGTGCTTAGCGGGTTAAGGGTTAAAGGCAATAACCCGCCAAATAACGGCAAAATCGTTTATCCAAACCCTATCCAGGTGTTCAGGTCATAAAATAATGTATATGTGCCGATTAAAAGTATAGGTTTATTTACGGGTACTTAAAATACCCGAGATTGAATATGCATTAAATGAATTATCAGTTAACTCTTAATTCGAGTTTTCATTTTTTGTGTTTATATTGTGTCTATAGATCTATAGAGTTCGGATTTTTAATACATTATTTAACTCGTAATCAGTAGGTTTAGAAACGGTATACATCTCTTGTAAACTTTGCCTGTTGATGATAGGATAGGGGCCTTAAGATAAATGATGTTCTACTTACACATACATATATATTTAAATTCTAAGCTAAAAACAGTACAAGCAAACACGGAGCTTTTGGTATAGATATCTACTGGTCCATACTAGAAGCCAACGGTCTAGTGCCCAAAATGAAGTAATATATCTATACTCAGTTGCAAAAGAAAGTTAACACTTTGAACAATTTACTTTACACCTTATCGAGTCCTCTTTATCAAGCGGCATTCCCTTAATGATTCAACCTATTAAAAACAAATGACAACATAATATTGGCAATGGAATGATAAAAAACTTTGGTACCAAACATGGCATATTAATTTTGGAATTAGTCAATTAATTCTGAAAAAACTTTATATAATTAAATCTTAACAAAACTCATTATATATTTTCTTTTGCAACTGAGTATATGTTTTACCGCACTTGTCAAATAGCGCCATGCATGAGACCGCGTTTCTCCTGTATTGTAAGCCTTTTTGAATAACTTTTCGAACACATTCATCGGTAATCCATAGAATAGCGTCAAATGCTGATTAAAAAAGTACGTTTACACGTCAGTAGCCAACAAAGACGTCTTTTTTCACGTGATGTCAGTACCCCGACCAGTCAGGATGGAGATGAGTATATCGCAGGTTCTGCACCATGCCATCACGTGACTGTGCCATTTCGTGACACCGGAAGTTACGCGCGGTTGCCATATCTGCCATATCTACCCAGAAGTCCGTCTGATCAGTTTCTGTTGGTATCGAAGACCTAAAAATAACGAAATGCAGTAAAACAAAGTGCAAAACTCTTCGAAACAATATTGTAACAAAGTTATCATGCCATATCATCCACCGGGGAAATATGTTTGGAAAATGGGTTTTGGTGATCTTTGGTAGCAATTGCTTAATTGCCATGACAGGGTTTATATCACTAATGACTATAGTTGCTGCTTTAAAGTTTAGGCCCTAAAATATCTAAGGAAACAACGCTCACAACTGTTGTCGAATGAAAATGATGACAAACAATCTAAATATGAATCAAATTCCTTCAAAACCAAATGACTGGTTGCGGTCACACGAATCTGTGACGGGAGGTCGGACGGACCGATGGACGGGGGCGAAGGCCATTTCTGTAGAATATAAAACAATTTACTAGACTATAATAGAAGAATACAACATACTAATGAATATGACATATGTGGATGGTTCAAATCTATAAAAACGCGTAAATTTACATAGAGAGAAGTGGAGTGGAGCGGAGCGGAGTGAAGGTGGAGTGGAGCAGAGCGGGGCGGAGTGGAGTGGAGAGCAGAGCAGACGCGGCAGAGCAGAGCAGATTAGTGTTAGTAGAGAAGAGCAGAGTATAAAAGAGTACAATGGCGAAAAGTAGAGTAATCGAAACAATTGAATTTTTTAAATGATATGTTACGGCGTGTGAATCTCCAACATCTCCAACGTCGACTTACGGCGTGTGAATCTCCAACATTGCACGACGCATGAGTATAATAGAGGAGAGTAGGGCACGGCCCGGCACGGCACGGCAGAGTATGATACGGTATAGGGTTCAGTAGGGTAGAGCAGAGTAGGGCACGGCAGGACATGGCACGGCACGGTAAAATATGGAACGATAGGGTATGGTAGGGTAGAGTAGGGTAGGGCAGTATGGCAGGGTAGTGTAAATTTGAAAAATGCAATCACTGTGGATTGAGCTTAACCTCCCTACAGAACTCTTGTCACAGTGAAGCTTTGCTAAGGTACCGCCATTTTGATTTCTAGTGGGTGGGGAGAGTGTGGGAGGTGGGTCCTGGGATTTTTCCTGAAAATATATTCTAGCCTTTGAATTGTTGAAAAAAATATCGTGGCTTCTGACTTGATGGGAAAAAATAAACATTTCCTGCATTTGTTGAAAGAAATAATCCAGCCTTCTCTCACATTCTTGGGGTGGGTTGGGGGGTGGGGGTGGAGGGGGGGAATAAAATCTGGCTGTGAGTCCAATTAAAAAAAAAATCTGGTTCCCTCTTCAGTCTATGATAAATGTAGATCTACTCCATCAGCCACTGGATTCAACATGGCAAAGATTAACCACAATTTGGCTACATCCACAACTTTTTCTCAGAAGTTTATCGAAATCAGTTTAGAAGAAAGTGATAGTATGGTTGTAATAAATGTGACGGTAGTAATAAAATTTTAATGTGGTATGCATTAGTCATGGTAATTATAAATGTAATAAATAAGGTATGCATTAGTCATGGTAGTTATAAATGTAATAAATGTGGTATGCATTAGTCATGGTAGTTATAAATGTAATGGTAGTTATAAATGTAATACATGTGGTATGCATTAGTCATGGTAGTTATAAATGTAATAAATGTGGTATGCATTAGTCATGGTAGTTATAAATGTAATAAATGTGGTATGCATTAGTCATGGTAGTTATAAATGTAATGGTAGTTATAAATGTAATAAATGTGGTATGCATTAGTCATGGTAGTTATAAATGTAATAAATGTGGTATGCATTAGTCATGGTAATTATAAATGTAATAAATGTGGTATGCATTAGTCATGGTAATTATAAATGTAATAAATGTGGTATGCATTAGTCATGGTAGTTATACATGTAATAAATGTGGTATGCATTAGTCATGGTAGTTATAAATGTAATAAATGTGGTATGCATTAGTCATGGTAGTTATAAATGTAATAAATGTGGTATGCATTAGTCATGGTAGTTATACATGTAATAAATGTGGTATGCATTAGTCACGGTAGTTATACATGTAATAAATGTGGTATGCATTAGTCACGGTAGTTATAAATTTAATAAATGTGGTATGCAGTAGTCACGGTAGTTATACATGTAATAAATGTGGTATGCATTAGGCACGGTAGCTATACATGTAATACATGTGGTATGCATTAGTCACGGTAGTTATAAATGTAATAAATGTGGTATGCATTAGTCATGGTAGTTATAAATGTAATAAATGTGGTATGCATTAGTCATGGTAGTTATAAGTGTAATAAATGTGGTATGCATTAGTCATGGTAATTATAAATGTAATAAATGTGGTATGCATTAGTCATGGTAGTTATAAATGTAATAAATGTGGTATGCATTAGTCATGGTAATTATAAATGTAATAAATGTGGTATGCATTAGTCATGGTAGTTATAAATGTAATGGTAGTTATAAATGTAATAAATGTGGTATGCATTAGTCATGGTAGTTATACATGTAATAAATGTGGTATGCATTAGTCACGGTAGTTATACATGTAATAAATGTGGTATGCATTAGTCACGGTAGTTATACATGTAATAAATGTGGTATGCATTAGTCACGGTAGTTATACATGTAATAAATGTGGTATGCATTAGTCACGGTAGTTATACATATAATAAATGTGGTATGCATTAGTCACGGTAGTTATACATGTAATAAATGTGGTATGCATTAGTCACCGTAGTTATACATGTAATAAATGTGGTATGCATTAGTCACCGTAGTTATACATGTAATAAATGTGGTATGCATTAGTCACGTTAGTTATACATGTAATAAATGTGGTATGCATTAGTCACGGTAGTTATACATGTAATACATGTGGTATGCATTAGTCATGGTAGTTATAAATGTAATGGTAGTTATAAATGTAATAAATGTGGTATGCATTAGTCACGGTAGTTATACATGTAATACATGTGGTATGCATTAGTCATGGTAGTTATAAATGTAATGGTAGTTATAAATGTAATAAATGTGGTATAAACTGGCAATTGTGGTAGTAAATGTGTTGTTTAAAGTGGTCATGGTAGTAATTTGGTATACATTGGTCATGGTAGTAATGAAATGCGATATCCTATAACGACATGGCTATAATTAACGTGGTATAAATAAGTCATGGCTGTAATAAGACCATTATCTTTTGATAATTCGTTTTACGAACCCTCCTACGACAAAACGAATATTAGTTATTTATTTTTCCATAGGGAATTTGATAGTTTATTGTTGTTGTTTTTACATCCTCCCAGATTTTAACAGAACATTTCATTCTCTTCCTTTCAAATAAAATAATTAAACTATGCTTTACCAATTTTTTTCCCTTCCTCCTACAGCAATTCCCTGTTTTGATGGTTCGTAAACAAATAATAAAAAATAATGGCCTAAATGTGACAATATTGCAATTCTGTGAGGGTGATAGTGAATTTTTGTCAACCTTCTAAGGCTGAAAAAGATATTTAGTTCTGCTAAATATTACTTTGAAATAAAACATGAGAAAACATTGTTACTTCTCTCTGTGCAAAATAATTATTCTCAGCACCTAGAAAATACATTTTGGCGGATGGTTCTTTTTGTTCTTTCGGAATCTTTAACTATGAACTCATGAGTAAACTTTTCAAATCATCTTCAGGAAGCTGTCCAAACTGTGTCCTTCATTTGCGCATGTACTGTTCAGCATAGGACATCCCAATAAATATATACTTGCTTTGACTTCACAATCATATGACAATACAAATTATACTGGGAGACATTACAAAAAAGACTATCATTCAGTGACTCAGTTACCAAATATGGAAAGATCCATATTAAACAAGTGCTGTCGAAAGGACAGCACGCTCCACTATTCAAAGTTAATTTTAAACAAGGCTACCGACACTTCTGTCTCACTAACCATGGTGCCAGTTCATTCACAAGGTCAAGTCTTTGATTGTGGAGGTTAGGTGGTGGTGAGGTGAGGGTGTAAGGGATGTGGGGAGGATGTGGTCAGTAAACATGAATACCCAATATCAAAGCAAGACCTTCAATACCCCAGAAAGAATATAAACTTGAAGAAAGTGGGAAGGAGAAGTGAAGTGTTACTGAATAGGGAAAAAACACAGAAATAATACAATGTTTTCATTGGGGGAGTCTAAGGTAGAGAGTGTGTGTGTTGGGTGGGGATGGATTGGAAGAGAACAGGGTGCAGATATGGTAACTGAAGAGAAACCAAAAAGAAATAGAACACATATTTGTCTATTTATCTGGAGTGGTGGTGGTGGTACTGGTGGTGTAGGAGTGGGGAAGGTTTATAGGCCTAATGAAATTAACAGGCTTGCCATTGTTATATAGACGAAAGCTATTGTGTATATAATAAATTAGTCTAGCAGGGTCCCAATGATCAGTACATGAAAAATGCTTATTAATAAATGCAGACAATTCTCAAGTTTTCGCGTCTGTGTGATCAAGATCGATTCAGGACGTTTCGGCACCAAACCATTTCGACACGTAGACGAATCGGCACCTAGACGTTTCGGCATCAAACCATTTCGGCATCTATTTCAATTTTTACCCTAGACGTTTCGGCACCAATTTATATTTCAGTATTATAATGAACTAAGGAAGTAAATAAATTAAATATTTTCTATAAGATCATTTGTAATTCAATTAAAATGAAAATTTGATCGCCTTAACGGCAACTCCGAAGCTGTTTTGAGCCTGAATCAACTAAAACGTGAACATAAATAGGGCCCATATGATAATCACTTGTAAAATTTAAGTAAATATGACTTTTATATTATATTGTAGCATGGTCACTGAAATTCTCTTTGTAACAGCTCAGGGGTAAATCGTTTAATTGAAAATACTTGAATATGTTTCCTTTAACATGTATAATAATGTATACCTAAGACCAAATAAAAACTTATCTGTATTCATACAGTATCTTTTAATTCTTCACTTTACCTTCCTGTCGTCTCCATGTCGACGACTACAGGTATGTACCTTGAACAAAGCCTCCACAAACTAACCCATTATTAAAAATCGTCTACATATAACGCATGCGTCATACTTTTCTTGTTTTATGTATGCAGTGAGTTTCATTGAAACATAGTAAGCTGCTTAATAAGCATTAACAGAAACTCAAAGTTGAAAAATATTCCCATCTGGCTAAAATGAAAAGAAAAGTAGTTATGAAACATGTGTGTGTACGTGTCCTTGATGACTCCGATGACACTTGACAGAGATACCGGTATATGGCCAGTGGGTATTGAAAGAAATGGACTTGCCAACAAATAAAATAAAAAGAAATTCTAAGTCGAAAATGGGCTACGCCTTTTCTAATATACAATACAGAAAATATTTATCGAGAGAAAGGGCCGTAATTTTGCTAAAATGCAATTCAGATTTATGGAACATGATTGTGTCTACTAGCATCCACGTTCTTAATACTGAAGTTGTATCAATAATTAACAATCACCTATTGAAATACAAGGACTTGCCTAAACCAGAATTTTAAAGTCGAAAAAAGAACATTAAACTTTGCTTAAATGCAGTACAGAGTTAATAAGGAATATGTGTCTACTAGTGCTCTTGATATTCCAAACTTTTGACTGAAGTTTTGTTGATGTACGACTTTCAGTTGTTAAAATACATGGATTTGTCGTCAAAAAAAAGAACTTAAACCATAAATTCAAAGTAAGAAATATGCCATGCTTTTGCTTAAATACAATATAGATTTATGGAGCATGTGTCTACCAGTGTCCTTGATGGTACTGATGACATATTTCAAGTTTCACTGACCAGTGGTTGCTGAAATAATTGGACTTGGCAAACAACTGAAATTCATTGTCGACACAGACGTTGAGTAGATCTACAACAGCTCTTCTTATTCTACGAATAGTAAAACTTAAACAAGAGCACCGCCAATGGTGCAGACGCTCGACTTTGGTCATACAAGCTTTGACCAATATTTCTAAGTATAAAAGGGGCCCTAATTTTGTTATAATAAAAACAGTCCAGACTCTATTGTGCCCATCGCGTCAGGTTTACCTTGACGTGTTCGTTGGCGGACGGACTATAAACCTTAGAACTACACACACACACACACTTATAATAAAAACATGGGCTATACAAGATGCCAAAGACGTGTGAAGTTTCAATCCATTATGTTAAGTACTTTTGGAGATATAAGCTTACGTACAAACTTTAACCAAATGTCTTAAGTACAAAAGGGGCCATAATGTTGTTTAATAGATGCAATAGTTATAGAACCTGGCTCTGTATTGTTGTGTTATGATGCCCAATGCATGTGTGAAGTTTTAATCTATTATGTTAAGTTCTATACAAGCTTGCATACAAACTTTAACCAAGTTTTCTAAGTATGAAAGGGCCATAATTCTGTCAAAATAGAAGCAGGAGTTATGTCACCTGACTCTGTGGTGTCATCTAATGATGTCGAATACATGTGTGAAGTTTCAATCCATTATGTAATGTGGTTTGTGAGATACAACCTTACATACAAACTTTAACCTTGAGTTTCCTAAGTATGAAAGCGGCCATCATTTTATTAAAATAAAAGCATGAGTTATAGAACCTGGCCCTGTGATGTCATCTAATGATGAATACATGTGTGAAGTTTCAATTCATTATGTTAAGTGGTTTGGGCGATACAAGCTTATATACAAACTTCAACCAAGGGACGCAGACGACGACAACGACGACGATGACGACGATCAAGTGATGACAATAGCTCTTTTTTTCCTTCGGAAAAGTAGTTAAAAAAATATTCTGGCTTTCAAGCTGACGTAAAAATAATCTGGCCAATGTACTAGTCGAAATAAAAATCCCGGCTTTAAAGAAATGCTCCCCTCCAGAATGCTCCCATCCCCCGCCCCCACGCCCACCCAGAAATCAAAATGGTCGGTCCCTAATGGGTTGCAATGTCAGCCGCTTGTTTACAGCATTCCCCTGTTATCAGGGCTGGTCATATGTCAGCGATTTGTCTTTTTTATTTACATTTCCATTGTTTATCTGGCATAACTGATTGGAAATGACACTTTAGGTTATGGTTAATTGTTGATGCAGGTGGAATGAGCTGGTAGTTTTGGGTGATATACTGGCATGACAGAACAGCTGTGTCAAAGATCAAGTTAGGCGACAATGGGAAAGTTTTAGACAACGCCAGAAATAGTAATTGTGCGAATTTCGAGGAAGCGTGATGTTCAAAATGTTGCCTTTGAAAGAATTTACAAATGAGAAGGAATAATTAGTTTTAAAGGTGTTTTAAAAGTGATTGTTGTTACTTTATTCCATGTTCATACGTTTATTAGAAATGAGTTCAGGTTCAATTATGAAAGTGTGCATTTCCACTGGATTTAATATTTCGCAAAGTGTGGATATTATTGTATTCAGGTATAGTGTTATTAATGGTAATTTCTCCATTTATATTGTTATTAATTTTAATTTCTCCATTTATAATACAATACAATACAATACAATATCTTTTATTGGAACTAAACCATTTACAAAGAACAATGTTTTCCAAGGTACAAAAACACAGACAATGATAAATTAGTTGCATAGAGCATATCAAAGTATGCCAATGTAGAGCATTTGTTATAACTTAACAATTCAATCAAATTTTAGGCATATTTTCTTGAATAAAATTACAAATAGCAGTAGTTCTTTTGGGTTACATAGACAAAGTAATATGGAGTTCTCTGACGCAGGTTCTGATATATTTCCAGGAGTAAAATTAAAAGCATTAAGCATGGAGGTTCTACCTTTAAAATGTGGACAAAATAGAAGAAAGTGTTTTTCATCCTCTAATGTTTTGCATATAGAGCAAATACGATCATTTCTAGGGGTCTTCGGGCGATTATATCGTCCTCTTTCTATTTGTAGCGTATGCGTACTAATGTGTAAAGATGTTAGATGTTTTGTTATTGATTTGGGGAATCCTTGTTTTAAATATGGTTGTTAGAGTCGGGAGAACTTTGTAGGTATGTCATCTTTTCCTTTACATCTATTTTACCTTTTTCAATCATACTTATCGAGTCTTGGGATCTCGGGTTATTAGAGTTATTACTGTTAAAAAATTGTTCAAGTTTAGAAATCGTTTGGAGCCAAGTTTTATTTCCTGTTGCAAACATACTTTTGTCACATTCGTATACTTCATTTAGTAAACGATGAGATGGCAGTTGTAAAAGTCTATTATGATATTTAATTGTCTGATTAGCAATAAAGTTAACGATTGGGTCTCTACCTAGTTCGCATCTAGCTCCAAAATTAGAGGCTTTGCGATGGACTCCTAATGTATGTTTGCAGAATTTGTTTTTTATTTTTTCGCAGTAAAAATCATCTTTATTGTCCTTTTCAATATTGAAATCACATATCCATATTTCTGCACAATATGTAATTATTGGTCTTATCATTGAATCAAATAATTTAGTATAAAGTGAAGGTGATACATGTTCTAGGTCAACCAGTTTTGACTGAAGAGCAAAATATGCTTTAAGGGATTTTTTATATAAATTCTCTGAAGCATGTTTAAGATTTCCATTAAAGTATAGAGTGACTCCAAGGTATTTGTATTCATAGACAATCCAGTGATTCTGGATTCACAGACAATCCAGAGATTCTGGATTCATAGACAATCCAGAGAATCCAGAGATTCTGCACATATCAGAAAGTTAAATTTTGTAATATCTTTTTTGCCATTACTAAAGAGTATCACTTTTGATTTATCAATGTTGACTGATAATTTCCATTTTAGACAATATTTGTTTAGTGAGTTAAGACAGGATTGTAATCCAGAGTCAGTTTCTGACATTATGAGTAGATTTATAGTGTTATTAATGGTAATTTCTCCATTTATATTAATGGTAATTTCTCCATTTATAGTGTTATTCATTTTAATTTCTCCATTATATTGTTATTCATTTTAATTTCTCCATTTATATTAATGGTAATTTCTCCATTTATAGTGTTATTCATTTTAATTTCTCCATTATATTGTTATTTATTTTAATTTCTCCAGGTATATTGTTATTATGGTAATTTCTCCATTTATATAGTTATTAATGGTAATTTCTCCAGGTATAGTGTTATTAATGGTAATTTCTATCTGGATTATGTTTTGTGTTCGATTTTCCTGGATATATCCAGGAAACGTTAATTTCTACATACAGTTGTTTGTGTTTGCAGAGAATATGCATTATGTTGGAGGAGCCTCGCATCGTATAGTTATATCCCGACTCGGGGAACTCTTGTATGCTGAACCAAAGTTCCAACTCGAAATGGATATTTTTCCATATTGTATTCTATATGTTTAAAATGGTATACTTCTAGGTTTGGAATGAAAAATAGCTTTCAGAAAATGTGGTACAACAGGAAGCCAGACATATTAATATTTATATAATTATATATTTGTTATTAGGCAAAAAAAACATAGGTGTGTTTCCTATTGCATGCTCTAAAACAAATAGGGTAGGTCGGTAGGCATTTTCTTCTTTTTTTATTTTTTTTTATTTTTTTTGGAGCAGGATATTGTGAGATTCTACATGTATTTATCTCATAAACCCCATACAAGTTGATGATACAACTGAAAGTTTCTCTGTGATGTCAGTTTACCTAGATATATTGTGATAAATCATTGTTCAGATTTATTTTTTTTTTTTTTTTTTAAATAAATAAAAAAAATCCATAAAAAGTTTTAGGGTCGGCCCCTTAAGAATAGGGTCGGTCGGGCCACGGAAACACAAGGTATTTTTTTGTTGGCCTTAGGTCTGTGGATCCGCACCAGTTATTAGGTCTGTGATTTATTTCAGTATAGCCTATAGGAAATAAACTAATGTTTAGGTTTGATTTCCAATGAATACAATAAACAAATATAAATTAAGTTAGTCTTAAGAGCGGCGAGACGACTTTTTTGATTATGCACCGTCTTCGTCAGAAGTGCATACTATAAACATCCATTGTAAAAAAAAAAAGCACCACAGACGTCAAAATAATACGACTATAGAATTCCCTAAATATAACTTCAGTAGACAATTGCATTTCAAGGGAATGTTATATAACGTTGTATCTCCAGATAGAAGCGGAAAATATATTTGGCTCTCAAGTAGCGAGAATGGCACTATTTGCAGAGCACTACCTGCATTTATTTATAATGCATTTATAACTGCAGACACGTGTGATTAAGCTAAATGCATTAACTGCTTGAGGTTGTATTACACTAAACAGCCGGATGTGCTCGCCTGCTGTATCGAAAGGAGTTCTGTATAAAATAGTGCTATCTTTCTTATTTTCTTAAAACTTTTTTTAGTTAAAGGGACACATGGCAATCTTCAGTTTTATATCAACCATTAAAATTAGCATTTCTATTTATTAATCTTGCATCCTTTTGACTTTAAATGGGCACAATGCAATCTTGAAGTATTTGAAATAGGTGTCTTGATGTATATATTCAGTATCATTTTTACTTTTACCCTGGTTACATTAAAATAAATAAACTATTTCGTCTTCTTATACTGTAAGTTTTAATATATTACTGGTGCAATAATATCAAAAACTAATAATATGCAAAAACAAATGGCTTAATACAATTCTTATAATTAACATTAATGATTGAACAAATACAATTTATGTAGAAAAGGACAAGGTATGATAAGGGTATTTTGGCCCCCAATATATTAAAAATGCAAAAAAATAATATTTACATATAATCCGTTGTGCATATTGAAGTAACTTGATGATACTCTTTCTTCAAAATATATTTTTATTTATTTTATTTATCTAGAAGATTTAATAGGGTCTCAAAAAACGGTATTTTTGGTAATTTTGTTATATTTTCTAGATTTTGGACGTTTCTGGGCAAGGTTTTTGATCCTAAAAATATAGAGCGCACCTCTGAGCATACACAGTTTTTTGGCTGATGATGCATCCCTATCAAGTACCTGTTTCAACAAATAATCAGCTGTGCTCGAGGGTGCGCTCTGTATTTCCAAGACCAAAAACGAATCGAAAACTGCTGAAAATAAACAAAAATGTAATTTTTTGAAAGAAAAGGGCTTGCTTGTGAGGCTCTTAAACTCATTTAGGGCCTTCAAACGTACTTGTCATGAGTTTTAATATTGATTCAGTTCATTTGTAGCTAAATTAAATATTCAAAACTTGTGCATTAAAACTTTCAATATTGGGGGCCAATTTTGTCCCTTATCATACCTAGTCCTTTAACGGGACGCCGCTAGTTTTTAAAAAATCAAGATTCCCTTTAACTGCTTGCATATAATGAAATAAAAAAAAATGAAGTTTTAATTGTCCTCGTTATTCTGCCAAATGTTTAAGTATATTAATGGTGCAGTAATAACAAAATTCATAATATGCAAAAACAAATGGCTTAATGCAATTCTTATCATTAACATTAATGATTGAACAAATGCAATTTATGTAGAAAAACTAACGGGACGCCGCTAGTTTTTTTTTTAAAAAATCGATTGCCGTGTGTCCCTTTAACAGCTTGCATATAATTAAATTTTAAAAAAAATGAAGTTTCAATTTTCTTCGTTATTCTGCCAAATGTTTAAGTATATTATTGGTGCAATGTAAAGGCAATTTACTTTAAACCATTCTGATAATTAATATTAATGATCAAACAAACGCAAGTTATGTAGCCTTGTAGGAAAACAAAAAAAAACGCCGTGATTTTTAAACAAAAAAAAAGATTGCCGCGTGTGCATGTTATTGTTTGGCTGTAACTGTATTCTGGACATGTTATTGATATTTGAAAATGCAGCTCATCATGTTTTTGACATAAATTTCAGAAGTGAAAGTAGACGAGAGTATACAATTGCAAGGGGTTAAAATAATTTGAATTTGACCCGGTGTTAGTATTCACCACCACCACCACCACCACCACCCCCACCCCACAACCGCACACACACACACACACACACACACACACCCAACCACCACCAAACCCATTTCCTTGTTGGTATTTAATAGCAGACGTGTATTTGCATGATAAAGTAAGTTTCCAAGAATTCTAACACGTTTGAGATTTTAACAGGTTGTCAATATTTTCACTTTTCTGTGGACTTTTCTATGTAGACTCATTTAGGCTGTCGTGACATAACCTTGAACAAATGTCTTACTATCTGAGTGCATAAGCTTCGTCTAACAAGTGTGTCGATATAATTAAAAACGCATGTATATTTTATACATGGGGGGAATTGAGTTCAAGGGCCAATACTTACACGAGCGTAATTACTAAAGGTACCACGTGTTGTCTCCCTTTACGTGTTGTGGGGTATAAACCTTAGCATTATTATTAATGTATTTTATTTACATTGTTATTTCTTCTCTTGCACTATAATAACGAGTTATGTTGGATTTATGTAGCTTTCTGAAGAAACATTATCGTATCTTATCTTAAAAAGTAGTTATCTCGCCAACAACAGCCAAATTTTACAACAGATGTCTAAATTTCTAAACCTACTGACAACGATTTATGTATAAAACTAACATCCAATTACACGGTTATTTTAAGAACCCGAGAAGAAACCTATACTTTTAATCGGAACATATACATAATTATATGACCTGAACACCTCGATAGAGTTCTAATTAACGATTTTGTAGTGTAATTTTGCCGTTATTTGGCGGGTTAGTTATTTGGCGGGTTAGTTACTTTAAATACTGGATGCAAATATAAATAAAGCCACAGACCTAATAACAAATTAATATGTCTGTGATAAAGCATAGTCATATTTCCTTAATTGATGAAATCTTACATTTGTACCCAAAATGAGAAATAAGCCTGTTTTTTTCCCTCCCGATGTTGTGGGGGAAATCCCTGATATAAGATGCAATGTATACCTGTTACTGTCGTATAACACGCTGGACCCCTTGGAGTAGTCCTTCTTCCAAGAACAGATCATGTAGCTGAGAAGACAGATTAGCACGAGGCACGTGATACCTAGTATCGCCAGGGCAACCATGTACGGTAACATGGCATAATCTGACCACTGCGACTGTCCTAGGGTAACAGTAGCTGAAATCAAATACAGACTTATGTTAGTTGTAGTAATTGTTGTACCAAGTTGACAATCTTCCTCAACAATTGTTTAAAGGGACTGGAGGCGATCTGAAAGAATTTATGGGTGATAATCCAAATACGAATAAAGCAATCTAATGTGTTTTAGTTTATATTCAATGTGTCTGTGCATGCTCTTCTGTGGTTCAAATCCCACTGGGAGCTCTACTTGTAAGTTAGGAAGTGTCGATTCTTACAGTTGGCGGGAGGTGTATAGTACTGGTTAAGCCCAGGGAAAATGGGGTGGTCTGTCTACGCCATGTGCTAAAAATGACGTAAAAGACCATTCATGAAATAGTTGGTCTGAAAAAAACTCGAAGACAGCGATAGTTTTTGTAGTATCATATATGAAATCATTAATATTAATTCATGTGTTGATTTAAGACACACTTTTATTTTGTGGTTTAAACCACACTTTTATTAAACAGTACACCGGAAGCCTGAAAGTTCAATTCGTACAGAAAAAAATCATAGAAATAAAAAAAGTAATCGCCCAACGTGGGGCTCGAACCCACGACCCCGAGATTAAGAGTCTCGTGCTCTACCGACTGAGCTAGCCGGGCAGTTGTAAACCATAATGGTGATACTTGCTATATATATCATATCAACAGATTTTTATGTTTTTAAGATAAATTGGCCTAGATGTAACATGTATAATGAGATTAATGCCGTATTATTTCATCTGAACGCTAATTAATGGCATTTATGTAACGATATAATCCGTTAATCGCAATCGTTAAAACTCGTTAATTTCCGTATGATAGCTCGCAATCGAGTACGGAAATTGACGAAGAGTTCCGATCGGATATCTCGGTTAATTCTTGGTAATTTTGGCCAATGAAAGCTCGTATCGCTACCAAAAATTACTAGAAATTAACCAATCAGATTCCGTTTCGCAACCGAGAATTATTAATCTTAAAATCTGAGCCGTGAGGTTGTTGTCAAGTCTAATTAGTTAAGGTAAGTGAGGAATATTACTTTATATCTAGACGTAAACATTTATAAATAATGAATTAATGTAACTGAGTTCAATCAATCGAGAGAAAAATGCCATTTACTGGTGCGGATCCACAATTCCAGCGACGGGTTTGGTGTTTTTTGGGGACATACCCCACCCACAGGGGTTCAGTGTTACAGCAGGAATCGATCAAAATTGTACTACAAGTATAAGGTTTCAGGACGAGATCTGAGTCCAGCAACCACAATTATGACCATAAGATCAAATATAATTCCTTTTTAAAACAATTACTATTTTTTTCTATTATTTTTAGGTGTCGGATGGTTTAGAAACAAGTCCATCCAGGAACGTGTCATCTTCAGCATGTAGATCTATTCCCTAAAAGTTCATCAAGATTTATGTTATCATGCCAGCTCAAAAAATCGCTTTAGCTATAAGCCATGTTTAGTCCACAGGAACTGGTCACTTTAAATTTTTGCCTTCTATAATTATAATTGTCTATAAAGGAGATGAGTGGGAAATTTTGGAAAATGCTGGTGTTCTTTTTCAGAGGTCAAGCAGACATTTCGAAACAATCATGCACACTATAAAATAACATGTGTAGAAATGAATTTCCTATCCAACAATACCTTTCTACCTACGGTCCCTTGTAAATTCGCTGAGATATCCGAGTTCAAAGTCACCAAAGTGCAATTTGATACTGCTCGTCGTTTGTCTATGTCCCCAATGTAAACAAACGAATTTTACCGAAAACCAGGTTTCCGTTAAGTTCAGCGCAGTATTCCAGCTTCAAATCACAATCAATTCACTTACGTAAAGCACCAATACTTCCATTTTTAAATGAATTGCGGGGCAGAATGACGTCATAATGCGAACCTAACAGCTATGGTAAAAAAAAAAAAAAATTATTCTTGAATATATTATTAAATACGTTTGTGCTTATCCATAACACTATTATTGATTATAATAGTGTTATGGATAAGCACAAACGTATTTTCTAATATATTCAAGAATAATATTAAAAAGTAAAAATATATATAGCTGTTAGATTCCCATTATGACCTCATTCGGCCCCGTAATCCAAATCTCCTTTATAGACAATTATAATAATAGAAGGCAAAAATTAAAAGTGACCAGTTCCTGTGGTTTAGTTGACAAGATAACGGCACCATCAAAAATAATTTGTGATCAGTGATCAATGAAATAAAAGGTCTAAACTCAACATATATCACCGCTAGACGCGAAATGGGATATAATTAATTTCTTTAATTAAAGAATAGTTCTAAATTGTCTTTTTGAAAAAGATTGAATTTCTTATAACCTTTTTTTATTGATGTAAAGTTATTGAAATTTGCATAGACATACCTGTATATCCATGAAATTGGTAACAAATTGAAAATACAAACTGGACTTCGTAGTATTAATTCCTTTCTATAAAGATTAGATCTGATGCATTTTTCGGTTGAGACAATGTCTGTTTTTGTATGGCTAGATCGACAAATCCCTATCATTTTTATTAATACACAAATTAATGAAATTATTAAAATTGGTAGAGCATTCAGGGCTCGAAATTAGCACTAGTCCTGTAGCCCGAGGCTAGCAAAAATGCTGCCGGGCTAGCAAAGTCTGTGTCTGGGTAGTCCCGATGGGCTAGAAACAAAAATTATTCAAATAAGAAATAAATTATAAATCGATAGATTATGTAGTGACAGCACTGTCTAACCTAACCGGTCTTTTAAAAACCTGATATTTCCAAAGTTTCAGTAAATGTAAAACTCGTATAAAGAAACGGAAACTTGAATTAAAGGGGTTGATGCACCATTTTCAAACAATGTTTATTTTAAAGGGCTCTGAAAAACTTGAAAAAAGCTGACAGAATTATCAAAATGCCATGAAAGATAAAGAAAATATGACCTATTGAAACTTTGCAAAGAAACATAAATGGAGGCAGCCATATATGAACGATGACGTCATCGCGCCTTTCTACCATATATGGCATATTGGCAAAATGTTGTTTAAAGCAAAGAAAAACATTGCAGATGAAAAATAAGCATACCATTTGTTCATTTTGCATCTGTATATTTAATTTTAATCAATTTGCAGTGATTTTCTTTGCTATAAAATATAGTTGATCAATATTCCATAAATGGTAAAAAGACGCGATGACTATATCGTTCAAATATGGCCGCCTCCATTTATGTTCCTTCCAAATTTTCAATAGGTCATATCTCTTTTATTTGTCGAGGCATTTTGATAATTCTTTCAGCTTTTTTCAAGTTTTTCAGAGCCCTTTAAAGTAAACATTGAAAATGGTGCATCAACCCCTTTAAAATAGTATTTTCTATTGAATATTATATTGGGCTAGTAATTTTTGAGAAGGTCGAGCAATTTTACCCAACTACTAGACCGGTGGTCTAGTAAACTAAAAGTGTTAATTTCTAGTCCTGACATTGAAAATACGACATCTTTTTTAGTGACGGGAAGGAGTAAACAAATATGTTTCAACTACAGTTCTTGTTCCTATCTGTTCTCTTTTTCAGACTAATACATCTATGTTTTTATTAAAATCGGTACAATATTGAAATACAAGAGCTTTTTTAGTTGCAGTAAGTAGTCCTATTCTACGGTAATATACGATAGTACACGCCAAGTCCGCGTTATGCTAAAGGTAACTTAATGCAAAAATCAATAGGAAGACATGTTAAATCTTGATTTTATCGATAAACTACTGGTGTTACGTGTCCTCTCTAAATAAACGTTCCTGAGCCTTCCTTAAAAATTATAATATATTTGTTTGCTGTTTCCTGACCCAGGATTTCATAAATGGGTAGGTAGGTGAAAACAGTTGTTTGCCAAGAACAATAAACAAGAAATGAAAAAAATATCCTGAATCTAGGTCGCAACAAAAAAAATAATGTTGAAGAATTGCTATGAAAAGTTTTGGGTAGAGCCCTTTTTCGTGGGTAGGTAGGGAAACAGGAAACCAACACTTTTAGAAACGAATTTGCTTTATTTATTAAAGCCCCAACTGCCATATAAAAGCCAGAAGATGGCACTGGGGTTTCTATATAAATTATGCATGTTTCACATCAGAGGTCCCTTTTTCAAATTTTTGAATAAACTATTGTAAAATAAATTATTAAAAGTTGCACAAATACACATTTATAGATGTTAAATCAATTGGTGTAATTATTTTTTTAAACTATCATTTGCAAAGTATTGTTTCAAAAAATAATTTAAACCAACTGTCAAACAATTTGAATTTGCCGGAGGAGCCTATGAGGTTATGACCCTTCATTTCCCACGTGACTGTGTTTGTGCTGCAGCAGCCGGCTTATGAACTACTCTGTATTATCATCAAACAAATAGACAATTAAAGCGGGTTGTCAACAGACGCTTCAAAAAGGCACCAAATCTTGATTGTGTGTGATTATAACTGTATAGGAAAAGTTTCAATGTTCATTTCTGAAATATTATTTTGATTCATGTTGCAGGTTTAAATTGGCAGTCAGCATTTTGTTTTCTGATTTTAGAAAATTTCAGCCACCCGTATCACAGGGTTGGTAACCAGTGGAAGAGCTACCGCTGTTTGAGAGGTAATGGAAAATGCTCCAACAACACCGAGCTAGTTCCAAACCCTAAAAAGTACACCAAGCCTAGGCAAGGAAATCAACCCCCCCTCCCCCCCCACCCCACCCCTCATTGTCCACCTTGGTACCCAATACCACCACATAAACAAGGTCGGTATGCTTTACTATTTCTTTGTTGTTTTTTTTACCTTGCTTTGAAAAATCTGGGAATGCAGTTCCGTGTGGTTCTGTTTAAAGCTCTGCCAAAATATTTTCTCGAAAGATGCCTACTTTGACCCCAGGTACTTGCAGCCCTTTCGAACATTTTTTCTGAACTTTGTCGTCACCACATTCCTCTTGTTTAAAACAAGATTTTACATTTCAAATATACATTCCAAACCTATTGTTTGCATCAATTTCCTGCCATGTGTGTGCCTGTAATATATATGTGTATAACTTACTCATTCACCACGGCGTCCACTACCGTAACTATATTCCCGCATTTTTTATATCAAGACAAATAAAATAAAAAGACGTGTATAACTTACTCATTCACCACGGCGTCCACTAAAAGCACAAAAATTGTCCGAAAAAGGTAATTCAGTCTGCCTTTCGTTCTACCTCTTTTATCGAGGATCCCTAATATTAATCGCTCTCGCTAGGCGCTTATTACGCCAGACTAAAATGCTCTTTGTTTTATGTGGGATCCCTAATGTTGAAGTGGACACCCAGATTTACAAAGTAGGGATTCCAGTCGGATCCAACACAAAAAATGTTAATGTCGAACTCTGTCAATATCGCTTAATTCGTTCAGTTTTCAATATTGCTTAATTCGTTCAGTTTTAATATCGCTTAATTCGTTCAGTTTCAATATTGGTAATAAAAGACGCGATATTATTTTCTCAATTTCTGTGGTGGTAATTCAAATTCTGGATATCACTAGTTCAATTTTCCCCCTATTGAACAATTTATTTGATATAATAAAATATTTTAAAATTAGCAACAAAACACTTACAGTCACCGTTTTTAAAAATTTAGAGAAAATACCATGGTTGCAACACATCAAGTAGATGGTTCCATTGCCCTGTATTTTAGTTCAGGCTCTCAGTACAAACATGAACCACTTCTATGGTGTAATTGGTAAACACGTCTACCCTTTTGGGTGGAAGACCCAGGTTCAAATCCTGGTGGAAGTAAAATATGTTTTGGAAAAAAGCTGCATTTCTCAGTTTTGGATATAATTCAGTTCATTTCTACTGAAAGATCGGGATTTCTTGGTGAAAGAAAAGTCATAATCGCTCTACGTAGAGATAATTTTACAACTGGATTTGATTATAGGTAAATTCTTCACGTGATGGTAGGCAGGCAGATTCAGATGAGTGTAAAAAAGCAACACGCCTACCATTGAGTGAATGATGTCCATTTATTACATTTCTAAGGGTGAGGGGTCGGGATTTGTCGGAAAAAGTATTTTCATACTCGCTAAATATTAATAACTAACTCCAACCCCAAAAATAACTGACTGTGACGTTGCGTTAAGACGTGTTGCTGACATCGACATCATTCAATGATAACGTTCAATAAAGCGAGTAATTTCGGTTAAAATAATACATAAATTGATTTAAAATGTAATAAATAGAAAACCAGCAGAGCTTATGGGACGCCGAGTTGTCCGTCATCCATCCGTCGTCCGTCGTTAACTTTTATCTCGTTAAGACGATAGGGCCTTCATTTTTCATCTGATCATTACCGAACTTTACCAGATTGCTAATGTCGATAAAAGCTTGGACAAGTTCGAAAACCAGCCAAATCGGACCAGTAACAGCAGAGTTATGGCCCTTGATTTAGTTAAAAATGCTATATTTTGCCCCGTTAAGACGATAGGGCCTTCATTTTTCATCTGATCTTTACCAGTTTTGTTTTTCTTTTTTTAGATTTCAATAAAAAAAATTGAATTTTTGAATTATTTAATTTTTTTTTATTATTATCTCTACTGGTCAAGTTCGAAAACTAGCCAGATCGGACCAGAAATGGCGGAGTTATGGCTCTTGATTTAGTTAAAAATGCTATATTTTGCCTCTTTAAGACGATAGTCACTCGCTTCATTGATGTTATAAGATCCATATTAGCCAGTAGAGCATCCACAGGCCCTCTTGGGCCTCTTGTTTTTGGAGTAACGGGTATTCAGTTTCTTTCGATTTTAAAGCTTGTCCACTGATTTCATCCGATTTTGACGAAACTTAGAATTGTAGTTCCTTAGTTAACTCATGTTCCCTTATTCCTTAAAATTATGTCAATGTTCCATTGTTCCCTCAAATAACAGACAATGTTCCTTTGTTCCTCAAAAATAAATGGTCATGTTCCCTTGTTCACCAAAACCCCTTGGAGGCCCTCAGGAATTAACTTCCCTCTGTTGTACTGGAGACACGAGCATCTGCATCCATCTGTTGTGCTCTTGTTTATCAAGTATTCAGTCTCAGCTCATCTGTTGTACCGGAGACAGACGAGCATCTGCATCCATCTGTGGTGCTCTTGTTTATCAAGTATTCAGTCTCAGCTCATCAGTTGTACTGGAGACACGAGCATCTGTATCCATCTGTGGTGCTCTTGTTTATCAAGTATTCAGTCTCAGCTCATCTGTTGTACTGGAGACAGACGAGCATCTGTATCCATCTGTGGTGCTCTTGTTTATCAAGTATTCACTCTCAGCTCATCTGTTGTACTGGAGACAGACGAGCATCTGTATCCATCTGTGGTGCTCTTGTTTATCAAGTATTCACTCTCAGCTCATCTGTTGTACTGGAGACAGACGAGCATCTGTATCCATCTGTGGTGCTCTTGTTTATCAAGTATTCAGTCTCAGCTCATCTGTTGTACTGGAGACAGACGAGCATCTGTATCCATCTGTGGTGCTCTTGTTTATCAAGTATTCAGTTTCAACTCATCTGTTGTAGAACCATACAACCTGTAAGCTAGACTATTCGAAGAATAGGGGGTTTTCTTCTCGTTGTCGGCATATACTCATCACCGAAAATGGGGTGGTCTGCCGCTACTACAAAAACAAATCGACCGTCATATATGGCATAAAAAATGACGTTAAACTCCATCCAAACAATCGTCAACGTATATATTAGTACTGTCCTCGCAGTATAGCTTTAGTGCAAGTTGTCCATAACTTTCAATCAGTCAAAACATGTGATTGACACTTCGCACACGAGTTCCTTAACAAAAGAACATGACAAGTTCTATGACTATAGCTTTAACTAGACAAAAGTATACCCCTTTTATTCTTAGGCCAAACAAAATATAGGTCTGTTTCTGGTCTTGTTCCCAAACAAATTTAATTAGAGTCGGCCGATAGGGAGAAAAAAAAATTACGATTATTCCTTACTGTACTAAATTCACATCAAAGAACATCAAAAGCATGTTTCTTGAACATAATATGGACCCCATATAAAACTGACACTTACACACCTTGAAACACTTAAACAATATTTTGTTTGCTTTTTTTTATAAATATGTAAACAAAATTTTGGCTGTGAGTGGGTGGGGAGGAGTCCCATAAAAAGTTTAGATCGGGGCCTAAAAAGTAGGGACAGCCGGAAGACCAGAAAGACATGCAAGCAGTCTTGCAAGAATACAGCTTACCAGGCAAAGTCCATAAATCTAGCTTTTACTTTAATTTTAAACATGTATCAGCGTGTGTGTAGCTGTATAGTAAACAGTGAGTGTGTAGCTTTAAATAGTTAACGGTTGTATATAATAAACAGTGAGTGTGTAGCTTTAAATATTAAAAGCTATATAATAAACAGTGAGTTTGTAGCCTTCAATATTAACGGCGTATGTGTAGCTATATAGTAAACAGTGAGTGTGTAGCTTTAAATATTTAACACCGTGTATGTGTAGCTTAAAGGGAATGTAGCGACACAGCCAAACAAGCTCTATTAATTGAGAGTTCTGAAAAACTTGGAAAAATGTGAAAGAATTATCAAAATCGGATGATAAACAAAACAGATATGACCATTTAAAAGTTGTTCTAAAACGAATATGGGAGCCGCCATTTTCAGAACTATGACGTCATTTAAAACGAAGAAAATCACTAAAATGAATGGTTTTTTTTTACTGGTCATATAAATCATTATTGCCATTAAGTATTACATATTTTTCATACAGTTGCTTTCATTTTTTGCCTATAAATCAGTAAATTTTCATATTTATAAATATTCCATATATGGTCATTAAGAACCGTGATGTCATAGCTCTCAAAATGGCCGCTTCCATATCCGTTTCAACAGAAACTTCAAATGAGCATATCTTCTTTGTTTATCATCCGATTTTGGTAATTCTTTCACCCTTATTCAAGTATTTCAGAACTCTCAATAATAAAGATGGTTTGGCTGTGTCGCTACATTCCCTTTAACTAGATTAAAGTTGAGAGAAATGTTCCCTCTACTATTATTTTTTCAGCTTGATTATGTTTGTTTGTTTGTATGGTGTTTTACGTCATTTCAACACATGTGAGGTTATGACGGTCGATTTTTTGTGGTGGAGGCAGACCACTAAACCACTAAAATAGGTCATCGTGTATATCATGTACTTCGAATAGTCGATGGTATTGTTCTCCGACAGATCCCAGCCCCACCCGTCCCAACCCCGTCCACACACTCCACTCACACCCGGCAGATTATTGGAGTAGGTGATGGGGGACTGGTCCCCATTTTCCTTTGCCTCTGTATTGAGTACTTTTAGGATGATTACACAATTGTATGTGTTAACTTTAGATGTCAGTATGTAAATATTATGCATTAGTTATGAATCTGTAAACATGTTTAATACTTTATTCATGACAGCTTGTCACTGTAGAAACGTGTAAAGGGGCACACCACCACAGCCTTCCTTTTTTAATTATGCTTCGCAGAGAAAAAACATGGATGGTGGGGGCGGAGATGGTGGATCTTACTGTCGCAGCTTTATCTGTCCGTTCGCCAGGCATAACTTAAAAAACTTCTAATGGGACTGAATGAAACGTTACATAATGAGAGATTAGATTTTAGAATTAAGGGATAGGGGGAATACGCTCTTAAATGGCCCGTGGAAGACCCTGGAGTAGGTGCAGAGTGCAATACACATAACTACCGGTACATCTTCGTTCAAATTAGATGGCTTGATACTGATAATTCTAGTCCAGAGCATATCATAGGCCTGGACTGAAACTTGGCACAATGAAAGAGAACGCAGAACACAAGTACAATGACTATAGTACATACAGCATTATCCGTCTGTGTGCACGTTCATCTTATATACCTTGTTAATCAGACCTCTTGTCTGGCATTATTCTTTTAATTGATAACCGCCTTTGTCCCTTGCCTAAGACAATCTGTCATATTACGACAAACCAACACAAAAAGGTTATATGGCGCCAACCGGAATGAACATAGTAGGTTCACCCTGCATTTACATCGAGATAAATAAATGGGGAATGGGCCTAGAACTTCTCACCTGCAGAACTGCAGACTGTTGTAAAAACACTATTTCTTTCGCTAAAATTACGATCATTGTTGCTTGTTTTTGCCACCACTCAAGTAGCACCTGAAACAATACAGGGATGATGAAGTCCTTTAATGAACATGCATTCAGGGTGATGTGGTTAAAGCCCCAAATACTTCTACCAGGGAGAAGAATTGAGTAATGGACCTAACAGCATGCTGACCGGAGTTTTCAGGTCAAAGCCTCTTCAAGAATGCGACTATATAAGACATTTACATAATTTCCACCAGCATAGTAGAAATTAGATGGAACAAAACCTGTGGGAAGGATGTGGAAGAAAATATAATCATAAAAGTTAAAAACAAATGTGGTCAACTATTTTGAATACACACACAGAAAAAAGAAGGAAATAAACACTGAAATTGTATTCCATCCTTAATGAATTCATTCAATAATGAACTGTTCAGTGCAGCGTACATGTACATATCATAAATCACTTTACTTGTCTAAAAATCCCCATAAATATGTACACTGTAGAAATACTCAATATATAGAAAGCTTCCGTTATATATTTCAATAAGATTACATTACCAAAATATCTCATACGTTATACGTTTAGGGTTAGCCATTCTCTTTTTTTTCAGCCACCTTAAGGTGACCCATTTAACCTCCCCGCCTTATACGGGACAAGGGTCGGGGAGGGTCACCCCTTGCCCCACCTTATGTAATATAAGATAGCGCATATTTTATATTAATATGGATCAATTTATATATAATGCATGTAGTAATGATGTTTAATATCAATACAAAATGGTTGTAACTGTTGGACTGAAGAAAAATGATGGGAAAACAACGAAAAACAAACAACAACAACGCTTTCTCTCCACCTAGGACTATGTTCACTAAGCTCTGTGGGAGGGTACCTATATAATTTCATATTTTATTGTACTTTAGCTGAAATATATAGTATTTAGTTTCAAGTATTATATGTAGTTCTGCTTTAGACAATTTTTTTCCAATATTAAGTATAAATGATTCCTCTACAACTGTTATTTCAATGTTTTTTGAAGACAGCCACATTTTAAGTTTGTTAAGAAGACACTGTGTTTGTTAAGAAGACACTGTGTTTGTTAAGAAGACACTGTGTTTGTGTTTGTTAAGAAGAGACTGTGTTAGAAGATACTGTGTTTGTTAAGAAGAGACTGTGTTTGTTAAGGTGTTTGTTAAGAAGAGACTGTGTTTGTTAAGAAGAGACTGTGTTTGTTAAGAAGAGACTGTGTTTCGGGACATGACCATAGCATATGGGTTACGGTTTCTTCATGATCGCAATATTTACAAGTAGGTTTACTGGGGTTTTGGTTGGGGATATTATAAAGGTTTTGGGGTCCTTTTTTTATTTTTTATATATAGGTAAATGTTAAATGGTATTACTGGATCTATTTTTAGTACTTTTTGTGTCGCCTTTTCGAAGAAAAAATGCGATACATAGGGATCACTTTGTCGTCCGTCCGTCACGAAAACTTAACGTTGGCTATAACTTTCTCATTTCTTCATCAAACTTTCAGTATATACTCATCATGACAACATCGACGTGACCATTGACGTGACCATACTAAAATATAAAGGTCAAGGTCACACTATCATTATATTGGGTAAATACTCATTTTTTTCTTCACGAAAAATTAACGTTTAATAGCTATAACTTTCTCATTTCTTGATATTTTTTATCAAACTTTCAATATATACTCATCATGACAACATCGACCATATTAAAATATACAGGTCAAGGTCACACTGAAGGTCATTATATGGGTTAACATTCATGTTTTTCTTCGCGAAACTTAGTCAGGCCAACTTTCAAAAAACTTATATATACTGACAAAGCTCTGACAGGCGACAGACGTGTTCCGCGGAACACTCGTCTAGTTTTAATATTACATTTATTTGCGAAAAGATTTTGTAGCAGCATTTATGCCATTAAACTGTCTAAAAGCTTTCAGATTATACAGTTTATTAAATTCTTCATGAGTATAGTAGTCTCTTGTTTCCTTAATTAGATCATGGATTAAAATAACTCCTTTGTCATACCATTGCTTATAAAATATACCATGCCCACCAGTTAGAATATTATGGTTTAAAACAGTGAGCTGGACAATAATGAGCTTTCTTCTGTTGGATTATTACAGGCCAATATCATTTTGTAAGCTTCAACTTCTTTATTTCACTTAGGTTCATATATATGATTATTTGACTTAGGTTCATATATATGATTATTTCACTTAGGTTCATATATATGATTATTTCACTTAGGTTCACATAAGCAACTGTTACAAAATACATTTACATATGAATGAATGAATGAATGGCGACAAATCATCACAATGGAAAAAAAACAAAAACATGTATACATCTGGAAACGACCATATATGTACAAACTATCCAGCAATGAAGTGGGTAGATGTCTATTCAATGTATATATAAGTATATTTGTACCACAATATCCTCAATACATACTATGCATCGTGTAATACCCGAGAATATACACAGCATATGTTAGTTATTGTGGTACAAATACAATAGAGCATGAGTCTTGCACGTGTACGGACGATAATGTACTCGCTAACGCTCGTGCACTATCTCCCGGTACACGTGCAAAACTCATGCTCTATTCTATACATGTACAAACTATTTAGCAATGACTTGTGTAGATGTCTATTCAATGTATACGTATACTACTTACACATTGCAAGTATTAATAATAATAATGTAATAATAATAACGATAATGATAATACTAATATATTTGAAAACAATGATATAGGTGGTGGCTGACATGATATTATATTCCTGTCTATATATACTAAGCTATAACATGTTAAAGTAATTAATCAATATATATGTTATGTATGAACATATAGAGATTATTTAACTGCTGGGATCTATTATAGGGAAATCCTTCACAAGTGGTAGACGTGTAGTTGTTTTCACGAACGAGCGCACGCGAGTGAGTGAAAAAACAAAGCACGTCTACCATCAAGTGAATGATTACCCAATAATCGATCCCAGCAGTTAAATAATCTATTTATTACATTTTAAATTACGTTTTTGCAAACAAATATTCGCTTTATTGAACGTTATCGGCGGATGACATCGACGTCAGAAACACTTTATTGACGTCACGACTCAACGTCGCAATGTTAGTTATTATTGTGTTCTGAGTTAGCAACGTTGGTTATTATTGTGTTCTGAGTTAGTTATTAATATTCAGCGATAATGAATATTCTTGCACTGAGAAATCCCGATATTTCATGCATAAAAATGTAATAAATACATATTATTATTTTCAGATTGTAACAAAGACTCTGCATCAGCTAAATATGTATTCAATAAAGTAATATTAATTTTGCCGAAATAGTTCTGTACTCGTTAAAAGTAAATAGTAGTTATATAGATGTATCGACCAGTGGGCGGAACACAGTGTTTCAAAGCTGAAAGAACGTCTTTGTTATTTTTTCTATCACTGATTTTGCATAAAGTTTTCCAAGATTTATAATATCTTAATTTTATAGTATGTTTTATTGCATGCTGCCATTCTCCATCTTTAAGAAAGAGTCTTCGTATCAATACGATTTTAATCGATTTATAAATGCTTTATGGTTTATCATTTTCAGTCCACCCTCATTATAAAATCATTATACTACTTTTTATTTTAGCTGATCCTTTCCATAACAAAGTCATGAAGCATGATTTATTTTGATAATAGAATCTCCTGGGTTTGGAATTGAAATAAATAAATGGTTAAGAGTTGGTATCAATATAGATTTAATCACTGTTATCTTGCCTAATGGAGTTAAATATCTACGTTTCCAAAGTTTAATTAGATTCTGAATCATTAATATTCTATCATGATAGTTAATATCTATTATCATGTCAAGATCAACATTAAAATGAATACCTAATAATTTAAATTGATTGCTTCGCCAAGATATCTTCCATCTTGTTTTGATGGAGTCGGTACTATATTTGTTTGTTCCATTGTTACATGTATAAAATACAGTACTTCTTGGCTGCTCCAATTTGTATAATTTACCAAGTCAAAATGACCACATGGTGGGATAATTGTCTATTAATCTGCAACACAAGTATGCTTAGCTGTCACTTGTATTTGGGGGTAGTGGTACTATTCTTGCCCGGAAACCACACGGGGCTGAGTTTTACTGAGTTGATAATTGTAATACTTAATGACTATTTCTAGATTCAGAGATTGGCGTGTGTCCCTTTAAATTCCGTTCCGTTACAAACAAATACTGTTTTGAAAACAAATGTCAAAATATGTGATTATAATTGGCACATTGAATCATCAACATACTCATAACATAAAATATTAGCATTCAACATCAAGCTGCATCATATTATTTTATGTCTGCATACATGACCCCACCCCGTACATGTCCCTAGTAAACGATGTTACTTTACTGTCATGTTCCGTAATTACGGATGGCGGGAGATCCCATACAAATATGTTTCAACATAATTTTCACATTGTCAGCTTTACACGCCTTAAATGTATAACTTATGTACATGTAAATGCTATTCGGGAACTACACAATATGTCTACAAACTTTCAGAAACAGGCTCAAGGAAAATATGTCTGCAAACGTTCAGAAACAGGCTCAAGGAACGTGGTTTTCCACTCCAACGCCCACTCAAACACACACCAACAACCACTAACTATGAGTTATAGAAATAGTTTTATAAATAATAATAAAAAAAACTGTTTACCGAAAATGCCTCGTACATGAATACATTGGTATGAAGATGTGTATGCATTAAATTTAACTGAATCTTTGTTTAACGGTTTTATGTCTGTCTATATTTTGAGCCACCGAGACCGGGGAAGGATACATACATTAGGCAACGGCGCTATCTGACCGTGGTACCCTTACTATATCGAAACTATTAGTATGTTTATTGGATGTGCTCGGAGGATGGTGTCCCCATCCGACAAACGAGGCTAGGAGAAATGGCTTGCTTAAGAACACACAGAAGTACCCCAATGACGACAGCAAGGCTCGAACCCGATTTAGAGCCGAATGTGCTATTCATTAGGCCACCACCGCGGCCCCCTGGAAGGAGCTGTGTAGCGTCTTCGTATACTTAGGGATTAACATAGTGTGGACGATGAGTTTATATTCTTGTTTATGAAATCAACATACATAAAACATACAATATTAGTGTGATACATTCAACATCAAGTTGCATCATATTATTTTATGTCTGCATTTATATCCCCATACATGTCCCTAATAAAAAAAATTAAGTTGCTGTCGTGCTCCGTAATTACGGACGGCGGGAGGATTAAATAAAGTGGGCAAATACGTTTCAAAATAATGTTCACATTGTCAGCTATACGCCTTATATACGGGTACTTGTACACGTATGTAGTTGCTATTCGAGAACGACATACTATGTCTACAAACTTTCCGAACCACATTCAACGAACGTGGTTTGACCTACGAGTAAACTATATATGCATGTAATTATGGATCAACATAGTGAGTTTATATTCTTGTTTATGCGGTAGACTCCTCCGAATAAGTTTATGCTTACCTGCCGTTGTGTCGGGGAATATGATATTGCTAGAGTTCCACTTAGCAACGCACGCGGGAATCGACGAATTCCATTGTCCATTCGATAGGCACTTTATCACACTCGGACCAATCAGCTTATGCGATGAGTTCGACAGGCACGTGATCCGGACTTCTGTACCCGGTGCCCTTCCGTAGTTGCTTAGCGACAGCCCATGTAGATTGTCCGCTGTGATTATTATTTCTTGCTCTGCTATAACTGGACATAAAACTGCAACAACAAAAAAGACAGGCATAAAATAATATGAAAAGCCTCGGCAGGTCAACAGAAGTCAGCCGAGGCTTTCCATAAGTCAGCCGAGGCTTTCCATAAAATAATGTACAAGGGGTATATGATATGATCGGCTTCTGTGTGGCAACTCATAGTATTGCAGTTTCGAATGTTTGTAATCGCAAAAATGTGAGACGAGATCTCTAAAGAATGCGAAACCGTTAGCATGAAAGATCGCGTCAAAACGGCACCCGAACGTGAGTCTTACGGAAACGCGATGGCACGAAAGAGCCACCATAGAAATACAGTAAACATGTGTGGGTCAATCTCATTAAAATCAGACCCTTAATCACGCTACGATACTTTACACTACAGGTGTACCGGAAGTAAATCAAATCCCATTGAGTCCAATGCAATATTGACAATGCTTTCTAGTTAGCCATTTTTTCAAAATGAAGTTCAAACTAAGATTCACTTACATGTTCTTAGTCATGAGACCTGCCTCTCTAGAAAACTGCTGAGAATAGTAGGGGTCATGTGGCATATAAGAAAATAAAATTCTGATCTTTGTTGATACCGTGAACAAACTGCATTCATTCGGCACCTCTTAAATGTGTTCTACTTTCACTTTCAAAACTGTCAAGTTGATAAATAAAATCATCATACAACCATGCAAATGGTTTTAAGCTATCACAAACAAGTCAATAAAGTCATTTCAGCCAGAAAAACAGGCCTTGAATACTCAAAAATGCCTTTTATCACACAAAAAGTTAGGGATTATATATTTGGGAACTCCTTTCGACTACACCAGGCATGAATACCATAGTGATTTACTTCCTGTACACCTACAAGGATCTGACTACACTCCATTGCGGGTCACGTCAGATGACCTTACGATTAGCCAATCAGATTTCAGCCTACATAATTTGTCGGTATAGACTGCTTCACTGCGCATGTCGGGTTTCAGTAAAACGCTGTGGAGTAGTCTACACTCGGTATTGAAAGAGACAATGTCCGTAACTTTTAGCTTATAAAACACAAATCCATATTGACAAACATAATACACCAACCATTATTGAATATTTACTGGAAAAAAATAAAGAAAATATTGTTTGACGGAATTCAATAGCGGTACACAATATTTTACCAATTCGTGGGATTGAACCCACACTAAAATGACTTGCGAGTCAAAGGTCGGGAGTGCCATCAACTGAGCTAAGCTTACTATTTACAGTACTAATGTCGTAATAATTTCGGTGGAATATACAACAAAACATCAAAACACACATGGCAGCGCCCATGATTTTCTTCATATCTTGATATAAAACATTCTATGTATTGCATTTCTTTGAATTTATCGTGCAATCGCAGCAATAACACACGAAGATTTTATCTTTATTCGGATATAGATATATGTGTTTTATGTGGATTTTCTTTTGTTCAGTTCACTCAAACGTCATCTGAACTGCAGATGAAACGCGCAATTTTATTGGTTGAATTTAGTTGATCTTCTCATAAATATTGATTAGATGAAAGGTCGATCTGACGTGACCTACAAGGGAGTGTAGTCAGATCCTATAGCGGAGAGTATCAACGAGTAATTAGGATATGGTTTTAATGAGATTGATGTGTAGGTATAACCTCAAAAACCTTGGATTGTATCATATTATATTCGTACTGGCATGCAACATGACATACTGGCATGTACCATGACATACTGGCATGCAACATGACATACTGGCATGCACCTTGACATACTGGCATGCAACATTACTGTTAGCTGCTATTCATCAAGAACATTAGTGGGTAGGATACCTATTAAGCCATTCTATTTCTTTCTTTTGTAAGTTCATCTGAATGTACATACAATCAACATGTATAACGTTTACTGCGAGTTATTCTGGATCCGTCTCAGACAAACGTAAATTAAACAAACAATAGAGAAAACCTGGAAAATCGTCCACCGACATGTAAATAATGCCATAATTATAAACGCAAATGGTATGTATTATTCAAATTTATACGACCATTCATCGTTTATTCAAAGTTTGCATCAACAGTATAAAGTTCGTTAGATATCGAAAATAAATACTGGTGAGGTGTTAGCATTATTCGTATTTACAGGATAGCAACTTCGTAATCCGAAGATCACGTGTTCGAGTCTCATTGGCACCACATGCATACTTCAGTGTTTTTTAGGCAAGCGCGTGGGGTTTATCATGAATATTCACGTATGTCGGAGACTACCCTCCTACCACATTATAAGAACCATACAGATCTATTCGATTATTCGAGTAGCTATTCCGCCAACAACAGCCGAATGATGTACATCTAATCCTACCGACGACGAGGTGTACAGACCAGATACCGCCAAGTACCTTTTACCGCCATATGTCATTATTCTCGTGAGCGCGTGCGGCTTTGATGCTTACAAAACACGGACATTTTTCTCAAGACATGTTTTGCCGATGAAGCCAGAACAAAATCAAGAAACATTGCAGGTAGGGCAAATATGAAAGGTAAATCCCATCAAACACACAGCCAAAACATATGTCATCGCAGGGGGTCTCTGTTAGTTATTCAGAATGGCGAAACGAATGCAGTATGCCCAAGGGGGCCTAGACAGTGCTGTGTCAGCTGTGAAGCAGGCGAGGCTTACTGTGAGCCAGGCATCAAGGGACTTCAATATCTCAAGGAAAACAATAGAGGACGCTGTAAAGGGGCGATATCTGAAGCATGGGCAAGGTCCTGCTCTTGTATTAAGTGACCTAGAGGAGAGCGCTCTCGTTGAATACATGAAGTACACGCAGGAGCAGGGATTTCCTATGACAAGGGCAATAGCTAGACAATACATATTAGCTTTGTGCAGGAAAAGTGGAAAGAGCACCATGTTCAATATGGAGAAGGGTCCGTTCGATAAATGGTTTAGAAACTTTTATTATCAGATATCTCGGGCTCGCAGAGAGACACCACGAGCGCCAAGACAGAGCCAAAGCTCGAATGTCGCACGAACACGTAATCAACACATATTTCACTATGTTAGAAAGCACGGTGAAGAGGCTCGACCTGGAGAATGAGCCTGGGCGCATTTTCATTTGCGACGAGACGGGGTTTAGTGGGAAGGAAATACCCAAGGAGAAAGTAATTGGAGTAAAAGGCCGTCATTTCTACCAGCAGGCATTGACATATTCAACGCACGTGACTCTCCATATGTGCATTGCCACTGACGGGAAAGTTTTGCATTCTTTTGTAATTTTCGAGAAAACTTTCCCCACACTGCCTACACACTTGAAAGCAGATCGAAAGAGCTTGAGAAAAGGAAAGAATAATTACAGAAGAGGAAGGTAGAACGGGAAGCAAAGAAACAGAATAAAGATCAGGAAAACAAAAAAAGGAAACAAAAGAACATCAAGAAAATCGACAATGAACAAACACATTTGAACAATAGCAAACGTGATCTAGTGGTTTGCGAAGAATGCCAGGATGTGAATCCTCCACCAGATTGTGTTGATGAAGATATAAGATGGATCGAATGTGACATGTGTGTAAGGGGGTTTCATCAGTGCTGCGTTGGATTATCCGATGGTGACGATGTTGATGAACTGTCTGAGTGCGTGCGTGCGCGCGCTTGTGCATACGTGCTGCGTGCGCGCTTCGTGTATGCTGCGTGCGTGCGTGCGTGCGTGTTTGTATTGATTGGTTAATTGTAAATTGAAACGTTAAATATTTTAACATGTATTTTAATTTCAAAAATAGTGCAATGGATAACAACATTGATTTTTTACATGCATTTCTTTTTAAATGATGAATATATATCGAAATTGATATACTGATGATACAAATACATATACATCGTTGTTAATTATTATTTTAAATATAAAGGTTACTTATTACTTTACAGTATGAAGAAAAAAGTTTAATCATTTCCCCAAATAAAAGTTGGGGAAACTTTAAAAGAGTGTTCTTTTCTTATCACCCTGCCACCAAAGCATAGTAATTTACCTAATATTTGTCATACTATTTATTAAATTGATCAACACTTTAACATGACTATTGATTCATTCAATTCGCATCTATATATTCAAAATACGACTTCACAAAATGAGTACTTCAGATGAATAAGTCCAATGCACTCGAGAGCTAATAAAAACACACACACAAAACACAAACAAATCACTAGATTTGATCAATAAACATGTCTATAATAATATCCGTTGAGCAAAATTTAAACGTAAATAGATTTTAAAGGGACACACGGCAATCTTGAATTTTTAAAAACTCACGGCGCCCCTTTAGTTTTTCTCTTAACTTGCATCTGTTCAATCATCAATATTATTTGTTAGACTAGTTCAAAGCAAATTATTTTTACATATTACTAACTTTTTATAATATTGCACTAATAATATATTTAAAAAAATGGTACAATAGTGAAGAAAATTGAAATCTCAATTTTTATTTAATTGTATGCAAGCAGTTTTAAAGTCAAAATGACGCAGGATAACTAAATCGAGGAGCAAATTTGAATGTTTGAACTAAACTCAAGATTGCCATGTGTCCCTTTAAAAAAAAAGTGTGCACTGTAATAATGCATAAAATATTTTCAGAGTTTCTAGTCACCACTTTAGCGCATGCGCATTAACGTGTTGGAAGGTTGGTTGAAGCTTTTAGGAAAGCGAAAGTGGTCTTGTTTACAAGTTAAAATCATGAAAGAAAACTCACAATATCGATAAATACCACTACTACTGTCATGAAAATATATGTTTGATTGAAACGGGCGTCGGATTTAATCTGAAAGAGCGGCTACGAACTAGGAAACAAGATGGCGGTATTCAATCTCTACCCAGAAGAGTACACCCGTTCCTCAACGACAAAGGAAGTAGGGTGAACGGTTAGGTCATGTGATTATTCAAAAAAGTTATGACGATGTTTATAATAAATCCTTTTGCGTGATCTACAAAGATAAAATATAGACCTATATTAAATAATTTCAATTTTTATTTCTATGAGTTAGTTTTTTTAGTAATTTTCTGCTATCGAGCTTCGGTTTGAAATGTTTACATATATGCGTTTCGATTGAGGAGACCTAATTACGTATTATTTTTGTAGTAAAATAGTCCCGATTAAAACTAAATTGTTTTCATGCATTATTTCAAATCTAGCAACATCTAATTTCAGTGCAGATATTCTAAAAATTATATTTACACAAGAAATAAATAAGTTTCAGGCAAACATATTGCAATTTAACAGGTTTTACCAAAATCTTGTAATTTAGTAGTTAGCAGAGATATATGCGAGTGCAAGGAACGATAACTCTGCGTGGAGATTGGGCGGTATTCGGTACGACCAGTGAAGTATAAGAGACGCTTATTACTTCACTGGTACGACGTCAATGTCAAAAGAGGGTCGCAAAGAAGGTTCTTTCTGACCAGCCTGTGGAATGCACGTATATATTTTTTGAATTTTTGTTTTTGGTATATTAGTTCAACTAGCCCCCGGATTATTATGTCAGAGAGACACATCGGATATGCCTGTTGTTGATTAACAGGAGGCTTAAACCTAGTCAAAAATGGCGGTATCTGGTCCGATGCGTAATTCAAGTAGTAGAAGACCCATAAAATGCCTGCGTCCGGGTATTCTTACTAAAACACAGTTGTTTTATGAACAGTAAAATAACGTTGATACACAGTTTAATACCCATAGCAGCTTTCTGAGTCCGGAATAACCGATATATATAGCCGGAGTCTTGAGGCGCCGGCAATAAACTTACATATTTTGAGAATCCAAACTACATACACACAATATTACGGCTTTAACCAGCCAGGCCAAACTCCAAAACTGGCGCGTCGAATTAAGAGTTACCAACTCATATAATTCATTGTATTCATATTCAATCACGGATATTTTAAGAACCCGTGAATATAAACAATACTTTTAATAGGCACATATACATTATTATACGACCTGAACACCTCGACAGAGTTTTGATAAACGGTTTATCGTGTGTGTCGTTATTTGGCGGGTTAGTTTCTTTAATGAATGTAACCCGCCAAATAACGGCAAAATTACACTTCAAAATCGTGTATCCAAATCCTATCCAGATGTTCAGGTCATACAATAATGTATATGTGCTGATTAAACGTATAGTTTTATTCATCGGTTCTTAAAACACCCGTGATTGAATATGCGTAACATGAATTATGAATTGGTCCAGTTTTGAGGTTTGGCCTGGCTGGTTAAAACCGTTTATATTGTGTCGATAGAGTTTGGATTCTAAATCTATGCAAGTTATATAATTATATACCTCGTCGTCCATAGGTTTAGAAACGATATTCATATGTCGTAAAATGTGGCTGTTGTTGGCGGATAGCTACTTTAACAGAAGGTCAGTTTTCCCGTGCTCCCGTGCATATCGTGCCCCTATATATGACGGCGGCTGTGGATAAGCCGAACAATTCTATTCTTACAGTGACACATTACCATTAAAATGATGCACGATTATAGAAAACAAAACATATTTTAATTTTTCACAATGTATTGACTTGTTGCCACGGTGATGTTACAGCTGTTCCAAAAATGTAAACAAATCTGCGACCATGTTTTATTGATTAGTGGTGCGAAGTGTATTCATGGAATTTATTACTAGGCGGAGCATCGATCAATGTCGAGAACAGAATACATTAAAACGTAAACTTATTAAATCAAGATGTTAACGACTACAGTAGAGATGTATAGCCATTGAATAATGAAACGCCACACCCTTGAATGGACTATGTTCAACTTGAACCCCAGCACAGGGGCATTTCTCATTTGGTACGAACAGTAAACAAATTATTGACCATTTACGCCTTTCTTACATCTGTACCTGTATAGATGTACCATATATACACTTCTCAAAACTGCTAACTACACCGCTACGTTTTGGGTTATATATATCGATGGGTTGAATGTTTTTCAATAAAATAAAAAGGAAATACCAATTCAATCATTTTTACATCATTTCATTTTATTTTTTTCATGGGCAATGCTAGAACTTAACCACAATAAGCAATTACAAACGACCCATGTAAACACTAAAGTCACACTTTTCATTTCTTGTTCATAAAAGTGTGACTTTAGTGTTTACATGGGTCGTTTGTAATTGCTTATTGTGGTTTAGTTCTAGCATTGCCCATGAAAAAAATAAAATGAAATGATGTAAAAATGATTGAATTGGTATTTCCTTTTTATTTTATTGAAAAACATTCAACCCATCGATATATATAACCCAAAACGTGAGCGGTGTAGTTAGCAGTTTTGAGAAGTGTAGATTACGATTTAGAGACATCTGTCATGCGTGAAACTCAATCCAAGTGCGGTTCGTCTCATGTAAATGCTAGATTACGCATACAACTACAAAGTGCGTTCAATGTTGTGTATAATTTATAAACAAAATAATAATTTGCGTCAAAAATATCCTATTCAAGTACGGATCCAGGATTTTACTTTAAAAGCGAGGGTGCGTAGGTTGGGGGCGCAACTTTTACAAAAGGGAGCTGACAACCAAAATTCGCCTTCTCGTGACGATTTTGAGGTAGGGATGGAGAAGCGGGCGGAGTGTTAAACTTCTGAAAATTCACTTAAACCGCTCGATAGTTACTTTTCTAAATCACGTTTACTTCAATATCGAGGTCTTTTTTTATCGCCATTTATCGGGGGAACTAAATCATACTCTGCCCATCTGCAACAAGTCTAAACAATGGCCCCAACCCTTTAAAATATTGCCTTCCCACCCTCTCTCTGCCCACGGCCCCGACGAATGTTATCAAGCTGAGTGTGCATGTTTTGTTTTGTGTTTAACGGCATTTTCAAGCATATTTTAGGCTATGTATAGCGGTAGTTTTTTTGTTTTGGAGGTAGAGATCCAGTACTGTATACCTCCCGCCATCTGAAATAATCGACACTTTCTCACTTACATATTGAGCTCTCAGTGGGATTCGAACCCGCAGAGGTGAGAAGCGATCAGAAGCGAAAAGGTTTACAACGCAACGCATGCAATACACAAAATAAACATCAAGCTTTTATAATACTTACTTGTAGATGCCATAATTCCGGTTTCACGATCACGTCCTTATTGTAAGAGTCCGCTGCATATCTTAATAGTTTCGGTCACTCTTCCGTTTTTGATGAAAGTTGGTACCTTGAACACTGAAACGGCTAGAGCCGTCTGTACATTAAGTTCCTGTTGAGTTCTAGAAAGATTCGATCAGAAGTTTCAGGTATGACCAAGAAAATGTCTGACTGACGGCAGACGGACAGGCAGACGACAGGCGTGTTCGTCTGCTATATAATTATGTGTCCTTTACGTATTAAAAGCCGTGGCTGAACAATGTCAAACTGATATTAACATTTTCAACTTTTTATGTGACACTATTTCGTTCGCTTAATCAATCTCCCTATATTTCCTGTATGTATTCAAAAAGCCATCACGTATGCATGAAATCAGATACAGTTACATTCCTATCTCCCGCATACTGTATATTCTCAACCGTTTTATTAAACTCAAAACTTGATTTATTGTTTATAATACAATAACTTTCTTTTCACTCTCTCCGGCCAATTAGTTTGTAACACTTTCGATATAACAAAAGATAATTCATTGCCACCGATCCATCATTGTTTCAGATTTGATTTTAATACTATTAGGCTGAAAACTGATCTTGAGTTAGCTACATCTACAAGTGTATACTTATATCCATCGAATAAAACACTTGTTGTAAGCATGCATAATTAACAAACGTAACACCCAATACACAATTGCCTCAAATGTGCATTCCGGTAGGTCCTGTTCTTAAATTGTATGTTTAGAAGAAGAAAAATATATTCCTAATGATCAAACCTATGCGAATAGAACGCACGTATCATTTACTCATTAATCACATCCAACTGTACCATCTCTATGTCGCTGTTTAATATATTCTCCTGCGACTATTGTGTAAGTTATTTGATTGTATAAATCGTTACAAAACACGTATAAGGTATGTGACACATGTGCGTAGTTAGTCCCACTCGGCTGTTCGTTATGCATTTTTAAGAAAAAGGTATATATATTCTCCTGTTCAGTTTGCCTGTTTGGTGTATCTATTATATTCTTAGGGTTATAAATAGTACATTACGGAGTTAACTAATGACCATCCATGATGATGACCCGCTCTGCGAGTCAACTATTGACCCGATCTGCCAGCGAAATAATGACCATCCATGACCCGCTCTGCCAGAGAATTAATGACCATCCATGACCCGCTCTGTCAACGAACTAATGGCCATCCATGATACACTCTACCAGTGAACCCATGGCCATCCATGACCAGATCCACCATTGAACCAATGACCATCCATGACCCATTCGCTCTCTCAGAGGATTAATGACCATCCATGACCCGCTCTGCCAACGAACAAATGACCACCCATGACCCGCTCTGCCAGTGAATTAATGACCATCTATGATACATTCTACCAGTGAACCAATGACCATCCATGACCCGATCTACCAGTGAACCAATGGCCACCCATTACCCGCTCTGCCAGTGAATTAATGACCATACATGACCCGCTCTGCCAGTGAATTAATGACCATCCATGATACATTCTACCAGTGAACCAATGACCATCCATGACCCGATCTATCAGTGAATCAATGGCCACCCATGACCCGCTCTGCCAGTGAACTAATGACCATATATGACCCGCTCTGCCAGTGAATTAATGACCATCCATGACCCGCTCTGTCAGTGAATTAATGACCATCCATGATACATTCTACCAGTGAACCAATGACCATCCATGACCCGATCTACCAGTGAATCAATGGCCACCCATGACCCGCTCTGCCAGTGAACTAATGACCATCCATGACCCGATCTACCAGTGAATCAATGGCCACCGATGACCCGCTCTGCCAGTGAACTCATGACCATCCATGACCAGCTCTGCCAGAGAACTAATGACCATACATGACCCGCTCTGCCAGAGAACTAATGACCATCCATGACCCGCTCTGCCAGTGAACTAATGACCATCCATGACCAGCTCTGCCAGAGAACTAATGACCATACATGACCCGCTCTGCCAGTGAACTCATGACCATCCATGACCCGCTCTGCCAGTGAACTAATGACCATCCATGACCAGCTCTGCCAGAGAACTAATGACCATCCATGACCCGCTCTGCCAGTGAACTAATGACCATCCATGACCAGCTCTGCCAGAGAACTAATGACCATCCATGACCCGCCCTGCCAGTGAACTAATGACCATCCATGACCAGCTCTGCCAGAGAACTAATGACCATACATGACCCGCCCTGCCAGTGAACTAATGACCATACATGACCCGCCCTGCCAGTGAACTAAGGACCATCCATGACCAGCTCTGCCAGAGAACTAATGACCATACATGACCCGCCCTGCCAGTGAACTGATGACCATACATGACCCGCTCTGCCAGAGAACTGATGACCATCCATGACCCGCTCTGCCAGTGAACTAATGACCATCCATGACCCGCTCTGCCAGAGAACTAATGACCATCCATGACCCGCTCTGCCAGCAATCTAATGACCATCCAGTGAACCAATGACCACGCCCTGCCAGTTACGACCATCCATGACCCGATCCACCAATGAACTAATGATCATACATGACTCGCTCTGTCAGTGAACTAATGACCATCCAGTGAACCAATGACCACGCACTGCCAGTTACCAAATGACCATCCATGACCCGATCGACCAGTGAACTAATGACCATACTTGACCCGCTCTGTCAGTGAACTAAAGACCATCCATGACCGGCTCTGCCAGTGAAATAATGACCATCAATGACCCGCTCTGTCAGTGAACTAATGACCATCCATGACCCGCTCTGCCAGTGAACTAATGACCATCCATGACACGCTCTGCCAGTGAACAAATGACCATCCATGACCCGCTCTGTCAGTGAACTAATGACCATCCATGACCAGCTCTGCCAGAGAACTAATGACCATACATGACCCGCCCTGCCAGTGAACTAATGACCATACATGACCCGCCCTGCCAGTGAACTAAGGACCATCCATGACCAGCTCTGCCAGAGAACTAATGACCATCCATGACCCGCCCTGCCAGTGAACTAAGGACCATCCATGACCAGCTCTGCCAGTGAACTAATGACCATCCATGACCAGCTCTGCCAGCAATCTAATGACCATCCATGACCCGCCCTGCCAGTGAACTAAGGACCATACATGACCCGCTCTGCCAGTGAACTAATGACCATCCATGACCCGCTCTGCCAGTGAACTAATGACCATCCATGACCCGCTCTGCCAGTGAACTAATGACCATCCATAATATGACCCGCTCTGCAAGCGAACTACAAACCAGCCATGACCCGGACTGCCAATGAACAGATGACCATCCATGACCCGCTCTGCCGGCATATTACTGACCCTGCTTGACAAGCTCTGCCAGTAAATTAATGACCATCCATAACCCTCTGTGTCAAATATATTGTACGAAACTAGTACTAGCTAAAAATTATGGCTAATGCAACTTTAACCTTCGCATTTAAAGAAACTCACAGTAAAGGCGTGGTCCAGTGGTAGAGCGTCAGGCTCCAGACCGAGAGGACGTGGGTTCGATCATCGCTTTGGTAATACTTTTCATTTTTGAGAAAGATAATTAATCGTCTTTACTTACTGGTTCTACACAGGAAGCCATGGCCATCATGTTCAAGTATGAGCGTACACTATTATAATAAAATTAGAAGACCAAATTGGCCATGCATATTTTATCTGCAATGTTTTAATTGCCACGGTGCGATACAATATGCGCACATGGATTTCCATCTTACATCATAAACAAATGGCAGTTGTTACACTAATTGTGGCGGCGGAGACGGGCTGTTGCATTGATCCTACATCATCAAGTTGTAGTGGAAGTGTAACCAGTCAGAAGTCCACGTATTGTAGTGTGGGTGTAACCAGTCAGAAGTGCAAGTATTGTAGTGTGGATGTAACCAGTCAGAAGTCCATGTATTGTAGTGTGGATGTAACCAGTCAGAAGTCCACGTATTGTAGTGTGGATGTAACCAGTCAGAAGTCCACGTATTGTAGTGTGGATGTAACCAGTCAGAAGTCCACGTATTGTAGTAAGGGTTAACCAGTCAGAAGTCCACGTATTGTAGTGTGGATGTAACCAGTCAGACGTCCACATATTGTAGTGTGGGTGTAACCAGTCAGAAGTCCACGTATTGTAGTGTGGATGTAACCAGTCAGAAGTCCACGTATTGTAGTGTGGGTGTAACCAGTCAGAAGTCCACGTATTGTAGTGTGGTTGTAACCAGTCAGAAGTCCACGTATTGTAGTGTGTATGTAACCAGTCAGAAGTCCACGTATTGTAGTGTGGGTGTAACCAGTCAGAAGTCCACGTATTGTAGTGTGGATGTAACCAGTCAGAAGTCCACGTATTGTAGTGTGGATGTAACCAGTCACAAGTTTAAGTATTGTAGTGTGGATGTAATCAGTCAAAAGTCCACGTAGTGTAGTGTGGGTGTAACCAGTCAGAAGTCCACGTATTGTAGTGTGTATGTAACCAGTCAGAAGTCCACGCATTGTAGTGTGGATGTAACCAGTCAGAAGTCCACGTATTGTAGTGTGGATGTAACCAGTCAGAAGTCCACGCATTGTAGTGTGGATATAACCAGTCAGAAGTCCACGTATTGTAGTGTGAATGTAAGCAGTCAGAAGTCCACGTATTGTAGTGTGGGTGTAACCAGTCAGAAGTCCACGTATTGTAGTGTGTGTGTAACCAGTCAGAAGTCCACGTATTGTAGTGTGTATGTAACCAGTCAGAAGTCCACGTATTGTAGTGTGGGTGTAACCAGTCAGAAGTCCACGTATTGTAGTTTGGATGTAACCAGTCAGAAGTCCACGTATTGTAGTGTGGATGTAACCAGTCAGAAGTCCACGTATTGTAGTGGGGATGGAACCAGTAAGAAGTCCACTTACTGTAGCGCGGGTGTAACCAATCAGAAGTACACGTATTGTAGTGCGGGTGTAACCAGTCAGAATTCCACGTATAGTAGTGCGGGTGTAACCAGTCAGAATTTCACTTATTGTAGTGTGGGTGTAACCAGTCAGAATTCCACTTATTGTAGTTTGGGTGTAACCAGTCAGAATTCCACTTATTGTAGTGTGGGTGTAACCTGTCAGAAGTATTATTGTAGCGTGGGTGTAACCAGACGAAATTCCACTTTTACAGTCCTTTGCCAAACACAAAATCTAGAAGAAACATATTCTACTAGTAACCTGGAAAACTAACCAAGACGTACACCGTACAGCCGGCAATCTCGATGACGGTCATCTCACACGATAACAGTTCGCAGATTTCCTGCCGTTTGTTGATGGGTTAGAACTTTTATCAATTTAAAGTCAGGATGTATTTTATTTATGAATATCACTATATGTGAGCTTGTTCCTAAATGATTAAAGTGCTCATTGTTAGAATTTGAGCAGGAATATTCCATGTTTAAGGGCTTTTATCGCCTTTTGAGGTGGGAAGTTTTAGATTTGATCAAGAAAATGTTGACATTCTCTCATATACATGTATGTTTTTGTATCTCTTAGGTGTTTTAGCTTAGTTTCACATGACGCATTAACACATCTGGGCCTTGTTTTATAAAACACCCTGCGATATTTTTGATCGTAAATCAAAATAAAATACCTTCTACGATTTTCCTTAAAACATTTGAAGCAAGTAATGAAGGGTGAAAATATTGCATAATCAATATATGTGTTAGACAGTTTAAAGAAAATTGTTTTATCTGCTTAACGTCACATATAGCAATACATTTAATAATTTGATTTACGACCAAAATTGTCGTAAGATGTTTCATAAAACGGGCCCTTGATGTTTTGCTAATTTGATTTACGACCAAAATTGTCGTAAGATGTTTCATAAAACGGGCCCCAGTATTTTAGGGTCAGTTGTGCAAAACATCAAGGGCCCGTTTTATCAAGGGCCCGTTTTATGAAATATCTTACGACAATTTTAGTCGTAAAATCAAATTATTAAATTTATTGCTATATGTTATGGTAGAAGGTATTTTATTTTGACTTACGATCAAAATTGTCGTAGGATGTTTCATAAAACAGGGCCAATTTTCTGTACGTCCATAAATAAACTTTATACTGGCTTACAAACAAGTCGTGGTAAAATAATTTGGCTATCCTTCTTTACAGTTCATGCTACCACCGATAAAAGTTTTAGTTAGCAAATGGCTGACAGTAATAACAATAAATATTGTCGTGTTATTTGTTAAAATCATTCGGGGTGTTCTGGAAACTTGTCCCATTTATTTAATATGGATTGTATTTGTGAATATAATTATATCTAGCCAATATATATACAACATGCATGATTAAAAAACATAATAGTGGGTGTATATATATGTGTAAGAGCGTGTTTTAAAGGTACGTTATTACTCCCTGGTAAATGTAATTAAAAAGTTTTAAATCTCCATTTGCATGCCTACCATTGGTCACGATTTGCTGTGACATTTAGAGAAATACGTCAGGCGAACATTTCAAATCTAAATATATAAATATTTAGTATTTAGCATTGGAGCGCCTGCTATTCTTGATTGTGTTCCACTGACATAATGTTTACTGAAACTAAGTTGGTGTTCAATGCTGTGTTGTATGATTACGCCTTGACCGACAATTTGAAAACAAATATTTTGATTTCAGTAACGGCTCAAATGGAAAAAGACAAAGACGTTCGCCTGTAATTAATGTAAGAGGTAATTTAAATCATATAATGACATTATTGGCCATCTCGTGGGAAGCCATTGTTATTTATGTCTGACGTATCGAGAATTACAACTCATGGAACTGGACAAAATAACTGGTCGCGATGGATACAGGACGAACGTTTACAGGCATGTCGTTCCTTGGTGTGGTTTACGGCGGCGTGCAATTTGAAAGCTATACGTGCCGGTTTAAAGGGATTGCACAGGTTCCTCCCATCTAAATCCGCCCTTTTTTGGCCAAGGGTTCAATATTCAAATGGCATCCATAATTATGTAAATAAAAAACTACTGTCAAATGATTCCTGAAGTGACTCTGATAGCAGATGTATATTAAATGTCGGACTGATAAAAAAAATATGGGTGTTGCCCCCTTAATAAATTACATCTGGAATATGCCTCTCCTGTGGTTTCCAGGACTCATTATGTAGGTACAACCAGCATTTTATGTTTTAAGCTCGGCAAGTGCAACTCAGTCAATATAATATTTGTTCCGCAACGTTGTTTTTAATTAAAAGATTAACCCACCATGTTTGTACCTACATAGAAAATGTGTTTAATGGCAATTCCGGAAATGCATTATGTGTTATATTTGTATGTATTGTCATGTGGAACAGTTTATTCCGTATTTACATGATGGAAAGTGTTTTAAGCATGGGTCTTATATTAAGAACAATGCCATACAGTGTTTTATTTTGCTTAACATTTATTTAATCAGAATGGTTGCTTCTTTTTAAAATGTATTAAATGGATTCACATCCATTTTGGCAGTATGAACTATTTAAACATGTTTTTTACTCTGAATGTGTTTCTTGTTACGCATTCATTTTGAATCTAATGAATAATTACTTATTTCAGTCAAACATTATCTACAACTCTGATAACTTTACGTTTCTGGAATTTAATTTCGTAAAATGTTACTAAAGAGGGACTAATATTTCAACAATATTTATAAAGATCGAGCTTGTTTAACAATTTTTACATTGTATCGGGATAGCCTCTGACTGGTATCCGTGATAGCAGTATATTAACTAAACTGTAAAGAAGGATAGCTAAAGTTTTACCACGACAATTTTGGAAGCCAATATAAAGTATTTTTTGTAGACGTACATACTTGCTATTGTGCACAACTGATGCTGAAATATTGATGTGTTACTGTATGGTTTGAAACAAAACAAAAAAACATCAAAGAGATGCATTAATACAAGCGAATGTCAACGTGTCCATGATAAAATCTAAACCTTTGTACTTCGGAACAAACCCTTAAAGTGAAATAATCCTGATCAAATTTACCAACTATTAAGGCAAGAATAGTGGACAATTCGCGAGTGTGTACCAGACTAGCGAGGCCAGAATAGTGGACAATTCGCGAGGGTGTACCAGACTAGCGAGGCAAAATAGTGGACAATTCCCGAGGGTGTACCAGATTAGCGAGGCAAGAATAGTGGACAATTCGCGAGGGTGTACCAGACTAGTGAGACAAGAATAGTGGCAATAAACTATGCACGTTTAAATTATCACTGAACTTCTGTGGTGGTAATAATAATAATAATAATAATAATAATAATATAATAATAATAATTTCTTTATTTCATGAAGGTACAACTCATTAAGATTATACAAACAATTGCACAACACTTATCTTCAATGAGGCCTTTTAATAACAACAGCAACTTAAAAACAAAGTAAACCGAGGTAATCGGTGATTCACGCCCGTAAACGGAGCTGCTCGTAATTACGGAATCATGTTGGTGACATCAATTTTTCGACCCGATGTTCACTCGAAAAGTTGAAATGTATACAACTTCGAAACTTCGTACTAAATTTCCGCTGAAGATTTCACATGACAACTAGAAAACTGGACGTTTTTAGTTGATAATTATCATGATAATTAGCAGGTTAGTTTGATAATTACCAAGCTAAAATATCACGATAATTATCAACTAAAACTTCCAGTTCCAGTTTTAGTTCATTAAGCTTTCATTTGATTTAGCAATCCATTTTAAGAAAAAATATGCCATTTAGGTCCTAAAGGGGGCATTTCATGCTTAAACACATTATTAAAGGATGTTTTGCTTTATAGAATGATTCTTATTCATAAATTATATCATTCCGTATACTGATACAAAATTAATTTCTTCAAACAAATTTAAGAATATATCATTTCACTTTTAATTATCAATATAAATGCTCATTAATTTGCATTAAAAAAAATCTGTTTATACATACTTTTATTATTAAAAAATACATTGTTTATTGAAACATGTTGTGTGTTTTGAAGTATAAATTAATGTGCACTTCATTTAAAGCTGACTCAATTTGTTCAGCTCTCATTATATATTTTTTGACTATTTTATTATAAATATTTTAAAACACTGCTTCATTTACAATGTAATAAGATTTACGTCGATGAATGTTTTGCTCTTTATTATTGCCATGCCAATTCTTTGCTAAATATATTCAACATTTAATAAAATATGCGATAGTCATGACGGTTTCCTTGGTGGAGCAAATATGTAAGTGATAATGCCTGTTCTTTAATTTCTACTGACATTCACACTGGCCAGTGTAAAAGCATAGCAGTGGAGGTCGGCCTTCCAGCACCTACAGCATAGCAGTGGAGGTCGGCCTTCCAGCACCTACAGCATAGCAGTGGAGGTCGGCCTTCCAGCACCTACAGCATAGCAGTGGAGGTCGGCCTTCCAGCACCTACAGCATAGCAGTGGAGGTCGGCCTTCCAGCACCTACAGCATAGCAGTGGAGGTCGGCCTTCCAGCACCTACAGCAACTAAAGCAGGCTATCTGTTGATGCCTCAGCTTGTGTACTCCAAACGATATGATCCAGTCGTGTCTGATCCTAACCCGAGTCTGAGGGCATTGGCGTTCCGGGGCAATTTAAGCGCATTTAGCCGACGGTATGATAACCTGGTAAACCGCTTTTCTGATATGTTGTACCAGTGCACTGCTTGCTTCTTGGCGTGGGTGTATCTCTACGAGAACATGTGCTTCCGTGCTACATGTACAGACGTGTAAATACGGACGAGGAGAAACACTTTTTTCTATCATCGAGACATCTCCACCTTCGATTGCATCTGGTGCTGATGTTATGCTTGAACAATGTGTTTAGCTTTAGCAAGACCACTAAATAACGATACATTGTCAATGTCAGATATTGCATGAAAGAAAAGAATTTGAACTGTTGACTAACTGTCAGCTAATCAACAATCATCTAATAGATACCTACCTTATTTAACATGCTCGAATGATAGACTACGATACACGGGACTCTTGGCTTTCATCCCAACATGACGCACACCGCTAGGGGAAGGGTTTTGCTTATGAAGCAACGGAAAAGTCCAATGGCACCTGTGATAAACTGTCCCCAAGCGGCCTCAGTATGAAGAGGTTCAAACTGGAAAGCCAACATACAACGTATACACGACACATACGCTGGCGTCCGTTACAGCTAGACTACAACATTATCATTACTCTCTTGTTTCATGATTCAGATATGGTGGGCAATGTGAGGTAGCAATGTAAGTCTTCATGGTTACATAGTTGAGATATAAAAAAGCTTTAGCATCTCATTTCTTGCATTCTCTCTTCAAAGGTCGCGGGATGGCATGGTACAGTGGATAGCGAGGCGAACTTGAAACTGGAGGACCTGGATTCAAGCCTCGTCTGCGCCACTGAGTTCCATCGATGTGTTCTTAGCAAGACCCTTTTCTCGTAAACCAGGTGGTCCAGTATATCGGAGTCTATCCTACGATCATGTTACAGAACCATAGGAATCTATTCACTGGTAATCGTGGGGCAGGTCCCCGGATTGCAATACTAGTTCATCCTCTCTCTCTGTGGCAGCTCTAATTAACCTTCAATGTGTCGATGAGCCGATAAACAACAAAAACTGAATTCAGGTATTCACATGAAAGTAAGCAAAGGTACAAAACATTCTTCTGTGCACTTTAACAAGAACTGGTGTACTTGTCATTTTACAGGAATGTCTTCCTTTTTGATGGCAATATTTTGTAGTAGCTGCAGCTGTTCACATCCAAGACGATATATATTCGTGATTCTTTATTGAGTTCTTTGAAATTGAGGAAAAGCTTGTCTACATAGTTTCAGTGATTTTACCCCCCCCCATTGAAGAGGTTTACGTTACTCATCGATCAGTGGTTGCACTGCAGCGCCACCAACACTAATCATATACTAGTAACCAACCCCTGGACAATCATCTATGCCATAGACTTTCGAGAGATCCAAGTAAATCAGACTTGAGCTCTATTTTCATTTTATTTTGTACTGCCACTGCTGGTGGCATTGCATAGTTATCATTGTTAATCATCGGTTCTTTGTGTTCCTTGCATCGGAATTGAGGAAGGTTTGGTTTTCTTTGTAGTCATAGAATGCTTGATACTTCACAGGTGTACCTTTCGTTTTCTGTTTCTCTCTGCCTCTCTCACTGACACAACTGTGTCTTCGATCATTCGTCAAAACATTGATGTCATTGTTTATGAGGTATGGTAAGTCATTTCTATTTCTTCCATTGTGCTTATAATTGATTTGACATGGTCAAACAACCTTGTCTGGGTGCTGATTGTCTGTTTATGTTGTTTTATTACAACATTGTCATTTTATTCACTACAGTTAAAATGTTATCTATTTATGGACCTGACACTGTCCATCAGTATTTACCATTTGACCCAGTCTCCTTTTCTGATAGAATTATTTGCTTGTGGACTTGATCATGTTCGGCTGTTGAAAATGTTTTTCTTGATTTCTGGGTGACAAATTTATCGCTGTGGAACTATTCTTATGTTGATAATCTGGTCATATGTAAAGTGATTAGGTCACGAACATGCATGGATAACCAGTGATCAAGTATATATGGTCAAGTAAGACGAACCATGATGAAATTTTCTATCGTTTTATGACGATTGTTTTAAACAGGTTCCTGTATAACTCTATATAAAAAATATGTCCATAAGGCATTTTCTTGCATACCGTACAAGGATATCCGTATTTTACCGGGGCTAGATATTTCCATCTCACCCTAGGGTCGAAATAAAATTCACGCGCGCCAACATCGGGTATGCCGGAAAACATGCAAAACGTTAGTAGCTGTCGGCGTCATCACACAACATGTCTCTGATAAAGAAAAAATATCTATCATGGGTATTCGGTTCAGATAGGGAATTCCAACACTCGGTATAAGTGTTTAATCGGAATCTCGGCAGAGCCTTGATTCCGATAAAAACACTTATACCTCGGGTTGGAATTCCCTATCTTCACCGGATACCCATGAACGATTCTTATAATATTACCCCACTCTCATAGTTTCAGAGAAGTATATTTTTCAATTATTTTCCTTTACAACTCTAGGTAACACTGTGACCCCTCAGGGGGCAAAATTGACATCAGGATCATCATTTGAATAAACTTGATAGATAACCATAAGCTTATGCTCAATGCTAAGTATTATAACTCTATGCCTTGTGGTTTCAATTGTTCTCGATACAAGTCTAGAGAAAACATGTGAACACTCATTATACACATTCTGGAGCCCCCACAAAACGCTGGAGCCCCCCCCCCCCCCGCCACCCCCACACACTCACACACACTCCCAACACACACTGCCCCCATTGGTGCGGCGAGTTTTGACAACTCATTTGAACGGCTATTGGTACTTTGCGAAACGGAACGGAACGAAACGAAACGGAACGAGGGGCACAATATGGGGGAATTAAAAAATTAAATTTAAATTTTAAAAATCAATATATAATAGTAAAATACACGAACCCTGTATAAACATCAGTTGTCGAATGATGTATAATGTCCGAAGAAACTCATGATGCGCAAAACATCAAGTATATAACGTGTTAAAATCTTGTTTCGTTCCGTTACGCAAAGTACCATTCCCCACACGGGTATTGGTATTTTGCGAAACGGAACGAAACAAAAATTAAAAAGGGTTAGATATATCGGTGAAAAGGAATAAAACCCTACCTTTTCTTTGAAATAAATTCATAGTAGTTAAGAGCATAACACTGTATGATTATAAATGCATACATCTGCTAACAAGCAAACTAGTACGAAGTTGGACCAGAGCATTCCTTAGGCTATATGATGTCCCGGGTATATATAAAGTCTTGTAAACATAAGCTGTCAAATGATGTATAATGTCTGATTGAACTCATGATACGCAAAATCAAAACACAAATAAATGAAATAGACTTTGTCTTGTTTCGTTTCGTTACGCAAAGTACCAATACCCACACGGGTATTGGTACTTTGCGAAACGAAACGGAACGAGAAAATTTTAATATATTTACATGAAATATTTCAGGAATTCATATCTAATAATCGTTTATGCTTGCATGTACAGTAATGGTTGAGACTGGATCTGTAAGTCGTTTTTTTTTCAAGCAATTCGCGACGGCTTAACAAAGCCATAGTCGGAAATTACTGGTACCATGCAACACACCGTATCCATGTACATGCATACGTACATTCATAGATGCATGTACCTTCATAAGATACCTCGACATGCAATAGAGCCGCACATATCGAATAATAATTTATGGTTGTATGTATGTATAATTGCCGAGCCTGGATCTGCAAGTCGTCTTTTTATGTTTAGAGATGATAGGAGAATGTGTATGTTTGTGAAGGGAATACGTTTTGCATATTTCCTTGCAAGTAACTGGGTGTTATTAAATTTGATTCTACTTAATTCAACCTATTTGTTTTTTAATTTGTAGTTGTCAACATCTTTAATTACTTATACATATATATAACAAAATTAGCCTTTCCTCTCTCGTTTCGTTCCGTTTCGCAAAGTACCAATACATACACAGGTATTGGTACTTTGCGAAACGGAACGAAACGAGAGAATTTTAATTTATTAACATTAAATATTTCAGGAATATCGGATACTCATGTGTACATGTTTGTATTACCGTCGAGCTTGGATCTGCAAGTTACATTTTTATGTGTAAAGATTACAGGATAATTTGTATGTTCGTGAAGGAAATACTTTTCGCAATATATTTCTTTGCATGTAACTGCTTGTAATGAAATTTGATTCTCCTTCTATTAATTTTAATTCTTACTTGTCAGCATCTTGAATTACATAATACATATAACCAAACTAGCTTTCCCTATCTCGTTTCGTTCCGTTTCGCAAAGTACCAATACCCACACAGGTATTGGTACTTTGCGAAACGGAACGAAACGACAGAATTTTAATTTATTGACATGAAATTTTCAGGAATATCGGATAATCATTAAATGTGTGCATGTTTGTATAACTGTCGAGCTTGGATCTGCAAGTTATCTTTTTATGTGTGAAGATTACAGGAGAATTTGTATGTTCGTGAAGGGAATACTTTTCGCATATTTCCTTACATGTAACTGCTTGCAATGAAATTTGATTCTCCTTCTATTTTGTTTTTAATTCTTACTTGTCAGCATCTTGAATTACATAATACATATAACCAAATTAGCTTTCCCTATCTCGTTTCGTTCCGTTTCGCAAAGTACCAATACCCACACAGGTATTGGTACTTTGCGAAACGGAACGAAACGAGATAATTTTAATTTATTGACATGAAATTTTCAGGAATATCGGATAATCATTAAATGTGTGCATGTTTGTATAACTGTCGAGCTTGGGTCTGCAAGTTATCTTTTTATGTGTGAAGATTACAGGAGAATTTGTATGTTCGTGAAGGGAATACTTTTCGCATATTTCCTTACATGTAACTGCTTGTAATGAAATTTGATTCTCCTTCTATTTTGTTTTTAATTCTTACTTGTCAGCATCTTGAATTACATAATACATATAACCAAATTAGCTTTCCCTATCTCGTTTCGTTCCGTTTCGCAAAGTACCAATACCCACACAGGTATTGGTACTTTGCGAAACGGAACGAAACGAGATAATTTTAATTTATTGACATGAAATTTTCAGGAATATCGGATAATCATTAAATGTGTGCATGTTTGTATAACTGTCGAGCTTGGGTCTGCAAGTTATCTTTTTATGTGTGAAGATTACAGGAGAATTTGTATGTTCGTGAAGGGAATACTTTTCGCATATTTCCTTACATGTAACTGCTTGTAATGAAATTTGATTCTCCTTCTATTTTTGTTTTAATTCTTACTTGTCAGCATCTTGAATTACATAATACATATAACCAAATTAGCTTTCCCTATCTCGTTTCGTTACGTTTCGCAAAGTACCAATACCCACACAGGTATTGGTACTTTGCGAAACGGAACGAAACGAGAGAATTTTAATTTATTTACATGAAATATTTCAGGAATTCGTATCTTATAATCGTTTATGTGATTATGTTTGTATAACTGTCGAGCTTGGATCTGCAAGTTATCTTTTTATGTGTGAAGATTACATGAGAATTTGTATGTTCGTGAAGGGAATACGTTTCGCATATTTCCTTGCATATTACTGCTTGTAATGAAATTTGATTATCCTTCTATTTATTTTTTAATTCTTACTTGTCAGCATCTTGAATTACATAATGATAATACATATACAAATTCTCCTGTAATCTTCACACATAAAAAGATAACTTGCAGATCCAAGCTCGACAGTTATACAACCATGCACACACAAACGATTATTAGATACGAATTCCTGAAATATTTCATGTAAATATATTAAATTTTTCTCGTTCCGTTTCATTTCGCAAAGTACCAATACCTGTGTGGGTATTGGTACTTTGCGAAACGAAACGGAACGAGAAAAATTTAATATATTTACATGAAATATTTCAGGAATTCGTATCTAATAATCGTTTGTGTGTGCATGGTTGTATAACTGTCGAGCTTGGATCTGCAAGTTATCTTTTTATGTGTGAAGATTACAGGAGAATTTGTATGTTCGTGAAGGGAATACTTTTCGCATAGTTCCTTGCATTCTTGCATCCTTGCACGTAAATGTGTGTAATGCAATTTGATTCTCCTAACTTTTTTTTACACGGGTATTGGAACTTTGCGAAACGGAACGAAACGAGAAAACTTTAATTGATTTACATGAAACATTTCAGTAATTCTTATCTTATAATCGTTTATGTTGCATGTACAACTAGAAGAAGCGCCTGTCTTCCCCAATGCATAGTCGTATTAATAGGCAAGAAGTCAATACGGGACAGGAGCGAAAGTCAATAGGAAACAGGAGCGAAAGTCAAAAGAGACACTGATGGTTGGCTACAATAGGGATCACCTACTTGGCATGTCCAATCATCCAACATTCTGGATCAAGTAGTTCTCAAGTAATTGATCAGAAACTGTTTTCCGTGTTCAGGCCCCTTTGACATTGACCCTTGATCGACTGAACCCAAAATCAATAAGGGTCATCTACTTTGCATGTCCAATCATCCTATGATGTTTTCAACATTCTGGGTCTAGTGGTTCTCAAGTTATTGATCGGAAACTGTTTTCCATTTTCAGATCTCTGTGACCTTGACCTTAGCCCAGTTTACTCTAAATACGATAAGGGTCATCTACTCTGTAAATCCTATCATCCTGTGAAGTTTTAAGGTTCTAGGATAAATGGTTATGAAGTTATTGATTGGAAACCGTTTGCCATGTTCTGATCTCTGTGACATTGACCTTTGATCTAGTACCCCATCAAGTTTCAGTTTCAATCCATTTTGGGAATTTTTGTACGAGTTATTGCCCTTATTCGTCTTAGAATATCCGCATACAGTTTCCGGACTTTGTTTCATCATGCATTCATCTATTGATTATCAAAATTGGTATGGAGCTTTATATTGTAGAGTTACAGTTCAAGTTTGAGTTTCAATATGTTTGATGAATTATTGGAGGAGTTACTGCCCGATTTTACTAAGAAATATTGGTCCATATATACAGTTTTCAGATATTTTTCCCTGTGCTTTCACCTATTGAATTTAAATGTGATAAATTTCTTTATTATCAACAGTTACATATCAACTTCTAGTTTCAATATGTTTGGTGAATTTTGTGGGGAGTTACAACCCTTTCATTACTCACAAAATATGTCCCCAACTATTATTTGAAATTTGGTTTACGTTCCACATCAATACTACAGCTCAACTTCAACTTCAACTCTTTTTTATCCAACCTAATTGTTTCGTTGTCATCTAATCTAATTTTTCGGCAGTTATCGCCCCTTATATTTTTCCACCTTCATAAAAACACTTTTCTGCAAATCTGTCTCTCTCTCATGCTAAGTTGGACAATGAAAGTTGGTAAGTCAGGATCAAGTCTGCATCCACCTAGCCTTATTTTACTAAAGTTATGGCCCCTTATATTTACTTCACCTTTCTTTAAATGTCTGTGACATTACTCAAGAATGTGGTATATAAGAATATTTCAGGATTTCATGACCACCCATACAAGCAATTTAATGACCTTTCATGACCACCCATACAAGCAATTTAATGACCTTTCAAATAAACATTACATGCCCATTCAAATACATTGTAGCATGGTCGGTGACATTTCCTTTGATGAATGCAGAGCATTAAATCGTTTAATTTAGGGTAACTAAAGGGGCGTGGATTTACCGTACTACAACTACCGGATATTGGAATTTAGAGTACGGTCACTATGACGTCACTGTGTTACTAAGTACACCATGCTACAAAAAAGATAGAGTCTGACTCAGCTCGTTGGTTATTTAAACACCTCGATGGGTTACGCCCATCTCGGTGTTTAAATAAGCCAACTCGCTGAGACCAGACTCTATCTATAACTTGTAGCATGGTCGGTGACATTTCCTTTGATGAATGCAGAGCATTAAATCGTTTAATTCAGGTTAACTAAAGGGGCGTGGCTTTACCGTACTACAACTACCGGATATTGGAATTTAGAGTACGGTCAGTATGGCGTCACAGTGTTACTCAGTACACCATGCTACAAAAAAGATAGAGTCTGTCTCAGCTCGTTGGTTATTTAAACACCTCGATGGGCTACGCCCATCTCGGTGTTTAAATAAGCCAACTCGCTGAGACCAGACTCTATCTATTACATAATTTCCATTTATTTTCAAATTTTTGAAGTTTATCGTTCATAAGAGCGATTTCTTGAGATACTATGGTTTCGGGTTATCATTGTTTAGTTGTTGTGAGTATAAAAATTTATTTGCTTGTTTTGTTTTTTCGTAATTTTATCAAAAATAGTTTTGCTGTTCTTATTATTTGCAACGTTAAATTGGGCGTCCATATTCTGTTTGCATGTTGTGCGTAGACAGGATATTAAAGACATATAAAATTTAAAAAGTCTCATTGTTTTAAGTTATATATCTTTAGAAGATCTATAAAAATGTACCATTGCCTTGTTTGAGGGTTGTAAAAGTCATGTACATACCGCGTTCAAACTATGTTTTAAAGAAAAATGTTTTGTTTGCAGTTTTAAAAAAAAATATTGTTCCAGACAATCTCTGTTTTAATATCTATTACAGAAGGATCAACACCTGCTGTTTTAATTGTTAACCATGATGTTAAAATATCAAATAGAAATGTATAATTTTTAAGCATGTTGGTTATTTCATTTTTAGTACAGTTGCATTCGAATAAAAGTTCCCCTCCATAGTTTTTTAGTTTGTTTAAATATATTTTTTTCCATTGTCCATTATTGTCTTTGTCTAAAAAACGCATTACCCAGCTTGCCTTTAAAGATAAAACTTTTTTTTTAAATCAATCATTTTAAGGCCACCATTGTTATAATTTTGACATAATATTTTTCTGTTTAATTTGTCTGGTTTTTGATCCCATTTAAAATTGCATTACTGCATATCTTACTAAGCAGTTGACTAAGTAAAGTATGGAAATTCTATAAAATACAGTTTTACATGTTTGTTTTATTATTCAAAACAATCACATTCATTGTATACCTTATGAAGATAGGGATTTTATAAGGACCAAAAGGTGTTCGTGCAAAAGAAGTTGGATGTACCATAAAACTTTATACCATGTGCTTAAAGTTTTTTATCCATAAAACCTTTTTATATTTTTTACAGCTATAATATTCCAGTAACTTTATGCTGCCTTAAGATAAATTTATGATATAAAGATTACTTTTAAAAACAGTGCTGTGTTCATAAAGAATAAAACAAAATCAAAAACAAATGTGTATCATTGTTTGAATCTTTCAACAAGTGAATAAATAAATTATAAAATCATGTATCTGGTCAGTCTTATATCTGCAGATAGGATAGCCATGCAGTAGTTTCTTAGACCATAGTTAGGTGAGGTAGACCATAGTTAGGTGAGGCATTGCCACTGATCATATCAATTTGCACCTTGTCTGAATAAACAGCTTTTGATTAACTAATGTCAATTAAATGGTCATATAATTACATGCATGGATTAGGGGAAACCAGGGCAATTCGCTGAAATCTGGGCAAAAAGTACTAACTGGAATGCTTGTCTCAACTTTGAATTTCTCATAAGATTGACTCTAATATGGATGAATATGGTACAATTTGTATACCGAGTGAAAATGCTAGAGATATATGTTTTGTACAATAAGCCAATAGAATCCCTAAAATTATTGAAAAGGTCAAATAGTACAACAAACCAAGACAGGTACAACCCTGTTCTGTTTTTATCAAGGTCACACAGTACATGTGTCTGGAAATATGAAATATGATCTAGATTAAATTTCACAACAGCATGAACAGGTGGCTATTAAAATGCATGTATTACAGTGAGTTAGTAGGTAGTAAGAATCTTAGTTTTAATTTATTTAATTTTGTATTTTTTTTAGAATTAAATACTTTTTAATTACTTTTATTTCCAAAATCTGGGAAACTTAAATAGAAGGTAGTAAAGTTTTTCAAATGTAAGGTCGATTTCCATATATATTGTTTGGCTCATGTCCATGTCCTAATGCAACCCAAAACACTGTACCGTCAATTAATCATTGGGAAATCATCCAAAGTTTTTTTTATTATAGTACACTACAAATAATCATTTACTCATTTTCATGTCCTAAACAGTCCAGTATGGCAAATGGAAGGTCGATGTCCATTTATATTTTTTGGTTCATGTCCATGTCATAATGCAACCCAAAACACTATACTGTCAACTTCCATTGAGAAATCATCCGAAGTTTTTTTTATTATGGTACAATACAAATACACATTTGCTCATTTTCATGTTCTAAAACAGTCCAGTATGGCAACGCTGTTTATTTAAAAAAATGTAAAATTCGAAATAAAATCAATATACATGTAGTAAAACAGTGCAATTATTAGATAGACGCACTCAGTTGTAGCACATAGACAAGCCCGCCCCTTGTTATACCTCATTAACACTATTGTGGTATTGTATATATCCTAGCTTTGTTTCAACGCTGAGTTAGGACGCCAACCGATAGCAATTACAATAAAATCGCGTATGGTAACATTTTGGAATAACATCATCTTAAGCAATCACGCGAAACTATCACATATTTCATACCTCATCATGTGTAACTCCGAAGTTTACCAGTACAAATGGATTAAGCACATTAGGAATATATTAAACTCGACGGGTTTTCCTGATATTTGGATCAATCAACAACTTTTAGAGACGAGATATGTAAACAAACTAGTTAAACAGACCTTAATTGATACGTTTAATCAAGACTGGAAATCTCAATTAGAATTATCGTCCAAAGGAAAAAACTATAGTTTACTAAAAGATAATACCCAGTTAGAGTTTTACCTTAAGGCCCTCCCCAAACATGAGTACTTACCGCTACTCAAACTTCGCACTGCAAACCACAACTTTCTGATAGAAACTGGACGCTGGTCAAATAATCGAGTTCCTTACCAAGACAGAAAATGTTCTCATTGTCCCCTTAACGACCTGGCAGACGAATACCATTACATACTAGTTTGTCCCTCTTTCCACATCAAAAGAAAACAATTGTTAGACGAATACTACTACAAACATCCTAACACATTGAAATTCAAACAACTCTTTGAGTCAGAATCAATAGAAACAATTCGAAACTTGAGCATTTTCGCAAAATTTCTTCTAAAGCAAATAAAATAACTAGATTCACTTACTACACTGAGTACTATATATATTTTATATATATCCAATATTATCCACTTTTTTCCATTGCGTTGACACCGTCACTCCATCTGTATAGTCTTGTTGTCCCCTTTAACACAATCCAAGTCCTAGATATCACCCAAAACAAATTTATGAACGACACGTCGAACCTAATATACACCAAGACACAGTTTGCACGTGCAAATGCAGCCAACATTAATACTATCGGTAGATACAGTCAATGACAGCACGCCACTACAAACATTCCAACCATGCACGTTTTTCTTGTGGCCACCCTAGTCTCCAAAATAATAAAAGTATGCCTTTCAACGGTGAAAGGCCCGGCCATATTATTACAAACCCGAAGATTCCCACGAACGCATCCTTTCCTGTTTTCGTTTTCGCATTGGAAAGGGCTTTCAGTAGGGAACACTTTGTATTCTCTTCCTCATAGTAATATAATAATATTTATTTACTTTTGCATTTCACACCACCCGCTCCCCTTAAATTAGCTTTAATAGTTCGCAAGAGCTACATTTAGTACGAATTCGTGTATAAAATATATATATATATATATAACTTATATATATATATTTAAAAAAATATTTATTTATTTTTTGTTAAAAAAAAAAGAAAAAAGAAACTGACAAAGGAACAACTTATACCCTCTGTCACGTTTCTTGGTTTTTCTCTGCAGTGTGGTATATTGCAATTTAAATAGACTATTCTACTCATTTGTTTCTGTATCGAATTGTATTAAAATGTGCACCACACTTAAAACTGATTCATCAAGTGCATAATAATCGTCACAAAGTAATAATACTGAATTGCAACTGCTCTAGTATTCTACATCTAACTATGTAATCATAGCCTCACTTCTCCCTTACCTGCTACTTCTTCTACCTACATCCCACGTACCCCTACCCCGTTATATAACATCATATTTTGTGTACTATGCCTCATGTTGTTATTTCATGTATTTCATATATGTTGTAACCTGAGTGAAACAATAAAGATTATGATGATTATAACAGTAAAATGCTTCAGTTATGGTACAAATTGCTTTACACGCAGTTACATATGAAAGGATGCAAGCAAATATATGAAAAGTGTTCCCTTCACGAACATACAAAGTCTGTAATTGCCACACATAAAAAGATAACTTGCTGATCCAAGCTCGACAATTATACAAACATGAAATATTTCATGTAAATAAATTAAAATTCTCTCGTTTCGTTCCGTTTCGCAAAGTACCAATACCTGTGTGAGTATTGGTACTTTGCGAAACGGAACGAAACGAGAGAGGAAAGGCTAATTTTGTTTTATATATCATATATATGTCTGTATTATGTAATTGAAGATGCTGACAACTACAAATTAAACAAAATAGATAGAAGGAGAATCAAATTTAATATCACGCAGTAACATGCAAGGAAATATGCAAAAAGTATTCCCTTCAAAAACATACAAATTCTCCTAGCATCTCTAAACATAAAAAGGCGACTTGCAGATCCAGGCTCGGCAATTATACATACATACAACCATAAATGATTATTCGATATGTGCATGATCTATTGCATGCCGAGGTATCTTATGAATTGTACATGTACATTATATATGAAGGTACGTGTGTATGTACATGGTTACAGTGTGTTGCATGGTACCAGTAATTTCCGGTTATGGCTTTGTTAAGCTGTCGTCAATTACTTGAAAAACAACGACTTACAGATCCAGGCTCAACCATTATTGTACAGGCAAGCATAAACGATTATCAGATACCTGAAAAATGTCATGTAAATATATTAAAATTCTCTCGTTTCGTTCCGTTTCGCAAAGTACCAATACCCGTGTGGGTATTGGTACTTTGCGAAACGGAACGAAACGAGATAGGAAAAGCTAATTTGGTTATATATGTATTATGTAATTCAAGATGCTGGCAAGTAACAATGAAAAAATAAATAGAAGGAGAATAAAATTTCATTACAAGCAGTTAGATGCATGGAAATATGCGAAAAGTATTCCCTTCACGAAGATACAAATTATCCTGTAATCTTCACACATAAAAAGATAACTTGCAGATCCAAGCTCGACAGTTATACGAACACACGCACACATAAATGATTATCCGATATTCCTGAAATATTTCGTGTAAAAAAAATAAAATTCTCTCGTTTCGTTCCGTTTCGCAAAGTACCAATACCTGTGTGGGTATTGGTATTTTGCGAAACGGAACGAAACGAGAGAGAAAAGGCTAATATGTATTATGTAATTAAAGATGCTGACAACTACAACCAGTATTGTACATGCAAGCATAAACGATTATTAGATATGAATCCCTGAAATATTTAATGTAAATAAATTAAAATTATCTCGTTTCGTTCCGTTTCGCAAAGTACCAATACCTGTGTTGGTATTGGTACTTTGCAAAACGGAACGAAACGAGAGAGAAAATGCTAATATGTATTATGTAATTGAAGATGCTGACAACTACAACCATTAAATTGTACATGCAAGCATAAACGATTATTATACCCCCGTAAACGAAGTTTAGGAGGGGGTATATAGGAGTCACCTTGTACATTCGTTCGTTCGTCCGTCCGTCCGTGCACTTCGATAACTCTTTAATGGGTTAATGGATTGAATTTATTTTTGGTACACATGTATTATGATGAAATACAAGTGAAGTGCGATTTTGATTACACTATACGAATATTTGGCGGAGTTATGGCCCCTTTTGTGCGAACGGGGGTATTCTCATCACAGTGGTGATAGTTCTAGTTAGATATGAATTCCTGAAATATTTTATGTAAATACATTAAAATTCTCTCGTTTCGTTCCGTTTCGCAAAGTACCAATACCTGTGTGGGTATTGGTACTTTGCGAAACGGAACGAAACGAGAGAGAAAAGGCTAATATGTATTATGTAATTGAAGATGCTGACCACTACAGCCATCATTGTACATGCAAGCATAAACGATTACTAGATATGAATTCCTGAAATATTTTATGTAAATAAATTAAAGTTCTCTCGTTTCGTTCCGTTTCGCAAAGTACCAATACCAACACAGGTATTGGTACTTTGCGAAACGGAACGAAACGAGAGCGAAAAGGTTACATATGTGTTTTATGTAATTGAAGATGCCGACAACAAATTTAAAAAAATAGTTAGAAGGAGAATCAAATTTTATTACACGCAGTTACATGCAAGAAAATGTGCAAAATGTATTCCCTTCACAAACATACAAATTTTCCTATAATCTCAAAACATAAAAAAGGCGACTTACAGATCCAGGCTCGGCAATTATACATACATATATACAGCCATCAATGATTATTCGATATATCCAGCTCTATTGCATGTCGAGGTATCTTATGAAGATACATGTATATATGAAGGTAAGGTACGCAGGTATGTACATTGTTATAGTGTGTTACTTGGTACCAGTAATTTCCGGTTATGGCTTTGTTAAGCTGTCGCCAATTACTTGAAAAATAACGACTTGCAGATCCAAGCTCGAGCACTATTGTTACGTACATGCAAACATAAACGATTATTAAATATGAATTCCTGACATATTTCATGTAAATAAATAAAAGTTTTCTCGTTTCGTTCCGTTTCGCAAAGTACCAATACCAGTGTGGGTATTGGTACTTTGCGTAACGGAACGAAACAATACAAAATATATTTCATTTCTTTCTATTTTGGTTTTGCGTATCATGAGTTTCATCAGACATTATACATCATTCGACAGCTTAATATGTTTACAAGACTTTATATATATCCGGTACATCATATAAGGTTGCTCTGGTCCAAATACTAGTGTGATGTATGCATTTATAGTCATGCAGTGTTATGCTTTTAACTACTATGAATGTATATCAAAGAAAAGATAGGGTTTTATTCCTTTTCAACGATATATCTTACCCATTTAAATTTTTGTTTCGTTCCGTTTCGCAAAATACCAATACCCGTGTGGGTAATGGTACTTTGCGTAACGGAACGAAACAAGATTTTAACACGTTATATACTTGATGTTTTGCGCATCATGAGTTTCTTCGGACATTATACATCATTCGACAACTGATGTTTATACAGGGTTCGTGTATTTTACTATTATATATTGATTTTTAAAATTTAAATTTAATTTTTTAATTCCCCCATATTGTGCCCCTCGTTCCGTTTCGTTTCGTTCCGTTCCGTTTCGCAAAGTACCAATAGCCATTTGAACAAGCTTGATCGTTTATTACCTAGCTATCTTCTGTCGAAAACATTGTTTGCAGTTTTTGAGATTTTATTTTATTTTTATCTAGTCTACTATCTTAAGTAACATCTTGGAACTCATGTTGAAATAATTTTAACAATTTTGAATGACACTAATATAAGGATTGTTCATGATCAAAATTAGCCACGCCCTTGCTGGATTTATTTTAAAGCAAATGTTAAGGAATGAAGGCGAATGGTAATTCCAATACTTCCTGCTTAATTAAAAAATAATGCCCCTTCTGTGGGCCTCGTAATTATTATACTTAACTAGGAAAGTAGATAAGTAAAAATTCTTCCAATATTATCTTGTTACTGCTTTTTATTTATTTACTTATATTTCGAAACTTTTAGGGCCTCATTTTCCCACGAGACACTGGTCCCATGGAGTGTCCCCTGTTTTTTTATTTAAAAGTACACAATTATTTCTACCATTAGCTCACATTTGAGCGCTGCTTAATTAAACCAAGAGCTGTCAGAGGACAGCATAGCTCGACTATTTCGAATTTTCAGAGAACAAGAAATGATACACCCGGCATACCATCAGAAAAAAAAGTGAAACCAAAGGGGCGAGCTGGATGTGTCAAGAAGGAAAACATTGGAATTTTCATTAAATCAAGGGCCATAATTTTTCTGTGATGACACGGAGGTAATTTCATAATAACACTTTCAAAGGATACATAATGCAAATTTTATAAGTTGAAAATTTGAAGAAAATATGTTAAAAGTATTATGTAAATGCTTTTGACCTTTGACCCCTTTGATCCAGTGATCTTGAACTCAATAGATACGATCATCGTCCCATTTATAACGAAGTATGTAAGTTTGATGATGATTGGATAAAAAATGTTGAAGTTATTTACATGTTAAGAAATGCGGACGTAAACATTTACCTGATGCTAAGAGCCTATCAACACATAAATGCAATTTGTGACCATGAACTTTGACCTATAGACCCCATAAGATCCTTCGAACAGTCGAGATAAAAATATCAAATTATTGAGTCAAATTATTTGTAAGTTTGACCCAGGAGCTAGACTCACAAAGGTGGGGAAGAAGCCTAGGGTCTACGCTGGTTGGATGGTTGTATCCGTCTGTTAATGCCCAGTAAGTGTATATATGGTTCACGGTGTATGGTTATAGGGTAGGGATCTCAACGGTTTACAAGTTATGACCCGGGGGCTATGTCACCAGGGGTGGCGAAGGAGTGCAGGGTCTATGCTGGTTGGGTGGTTGTATCCGTCTGTTCATGCACAGTAAGTGTATATATGGTTAAAGGGTGGGGATGTCAGTGGTTTCCAGGTTATGACCGAGGGGCTATGTCCCCAGGGATGGGGAAGCAACCCGGTGTCTATGCTGGTTGGATGGTTGTATCTGTCTGTTCTGGTTATAGGGTTGGGATCTCAACGGTTACTAATGTATGACTCAGGGGGCCCAACCACACCCTCATATTTCACCTCTTGTGATCCCCGGGGCGGGTCCAATTCTGAACTCAGCGTCACCATTTGAGCAAACTTGGTAGGGACTACTAGACGATGCTGCATACAAAATATCTAAGCTGCAGCAGTTTTTGTTTCGGAGAAGAAGATTTTGAAGTGTTTTTCCTATATACTTCTATGTAAAAATGACATTTTTTACCAATTTTGTCAAAATGAATGGAAGAGTTATGGGAATTGTTGGATGAGGTACAGAATTTGATGTGAAACATTAGTAATAAATTTAAATGCAATAACTTGAGTAGTTTTGAAGTTATAAATCTATGGCACAAAAACTTTAAGGTAAAGACTAGACAATCAAAGGGTCATAACTTTGTCAAAATGAAAGGAAGAGTTATGGGGAATGTTGGATAAGGTGCAGAATTTGATCGGAAACATTAGTTTTAATGCAATAGCTTCAGTAGAATTGAAGTATAAATATATTGCACAACAACTTTAAGGTGAAGCTGGGGACGCCGACGCCGGCGCCAACGACAATGCCAACGCCGACGCCGTGGTGAGTAGGATAGCTCTCACTATTTTTCGAATAGTCGAGCTAAAAATAATGACCTTTTTGTGGGCCTCATAATTATTATGCTTAACAAGGAAAGTAGATAAGTAAACGTACTTTTAATATTATCTTGTTACCACTTTTTATTTGTTTTACTTATATTTCGAAATGTATTTTCAGTTTTAAGTTATAAATCTATGGCACAAAAACTTTAAGGTAAAGACAAGACAATCAAAGGGCCATAACTTTGTCAAAATGAAAGGAAGAGTTATGGGGATTGTTGGATCAGGTGAAGAATTTGATGGGAAACATTAGTATAACGTTTTAATGCAATAGCTTAAGTATTTTTAAATTTATAAATATATTGCACAAAAACTTTAAGGTAAAGACATGACAATCAAAGGGCCATAACTTTGTCAAAATACAAGGAAGAACTATGGGGATTGTTGGTTAAGGTGCAGTATTTGATCGGAAACATTAGTATAACGTTTTAATGCAATAGCTTCAGTAGTATTGAAGTATAAATATATTGCACAACAACTTTAAGGTAAAGCTGGGGACGCCGACGCCGGCGCCAACGCCAATGCCAACGCTGACGCCGACGCCGTGGTGAGTAGGATAGCTCTCACTATTTTTCGAATAGTCGAGCTAAAAATAATGACATTTTTGTGGGCCTCATAATTATTATGCTTAACAAGGAAAGCAGATAAGTAAACGTTTTAATATTATCTTGTTACCATTTTTATTTGTTTTACTTATATTTCGAAACGTATCTTCAGACACAATAAACATAGTATTAAGATTAATAACAGTTCTTTATTAAAAATTGGGGTACCCCTTTTAGGGCCTCATTTCCCCCATGAGGCATGGGTCCCCTGACGTGTCTCCTGTTTTTTATTTAAAAGTCATACCCTGAGGTTCAAACATGAAAAGTTGCATGCTTTCTTCCGGAAGTCCACAATTATTTCTATACATACCAGACTAAAGCAAAATAAAAAGCTTTTTAAAGGAAGTATATCTTACTATGGGTCAGTAATTTGGAACGAAATCCCAGAGCATATAAGATATTGCACGTCAGTTAAATCTTTTTCAAACAATTATATAAAGTGGATAAAAAGTACTGTATAACTGAAATTGTTTTCGTTAAAATTGGTATTGAATCACAATATAGATTTTGTGAACACGTTGATTCCATTGTCAATATCGTTGTGTTGCTATTAACTATATGTGTTTTTGTTTACTGTGTTGCTTTGTAAAGAGGGCGTCAGGGAAGATTATTATTTTTACTTAATGGGCTGCCCTCTTAAAAGAAAGCCTTCAATCAATCAATCAATCAATCAATCAATCAATCAATCAACCAATCAATCAATCAATCAATCAATCAATCACAATCAATCAATCAATCAATCAATCAATCAACTTCCACCCCTAGTGTGATAAAATACACGTTTAATGCTCTTTCAATTTTTTCGTATTGGCGATCATCAACATAGAACGTCAGATTAATAGTAAAAAAACTGCATAGGAGCCAATTTATTAGGCATCTTCCACCCTTTAATCTAGTATAAATGGCGTTACACAACAAACGGGACGTAACTAAGTATAAATTGTCACTCTCCTTTTTCCAAATCACACCTGATATCATCCCGAGAATTCAGTATCAATACTGAGGTCCGTAGGACGGAGAGTTGTAAATTATTTATCATTAAACTACACACACACACAAAAAATATTTTAAAATATGTATAGATCTGTCATGTGTGATCTGGAAAGTGAAGAGATGTAATATATTCATCATTGAATACAGTTTTGTTTGTTTGTTTGTTTGTTTGTTTGTATGGTGTTTTACGTTATTTTCAACACATGTAGGTTATATATGACGGTCGATTTTTTGTGGTGGAGGCAGACCACTCACTTTTCCTGGGTAGAACCAGTACTGTACACCTCCCGCCATCCGTAAGAATCAACACTTCCTCATTGATTACTGAGTACTGAAAAAAAAGCAAAATCTATTTTTTATTTTATAAGTTTCTTTATTAGAAATGTTATTATTAACAAAGCGCTCGATTCAGGTATGGTTTTGCTTAAAAAACTTTCTTTTATCTAACTTTTGTTTTAGTAAAGCGCGCATACCCCTACAAAGTGGGCGTTTTACTCCAATGTAAACGTGTCTTGCGATTCATACAGACTTTCTTAAAGTATTGGACATGAAAGAAAGCTTAAAGACCGTGAACGTTTGGAAGGGCTAATCTCAGAAAGAACTGGATGAATCGAAATACCGGTTCCGACAGAGGGAAGAGCTCATTCTGAAGAAGGATGTGCACTTTAGTTGAAAACTGTTATCAAATATTAAGAAATTGAGCAAAGAAGAATTCTGAACTGAGCGCCTTGTTGACACATGTTTTGCCGTGAACTCGATAAAAGTGCCAGATATCTCCTGATCCCCTGGTCGGATTTAAACGAATCTTGGCAGGAACGATGAGTACCAAGCCTAGCCGTGTTCCAGTTGAATTAATTTTGGCTTATGACCCTTTAAAGGTTTTAATACACTAACTTTGTACAGACTAGTTCTCCTGAACCTCTGGCCAGATTTCAACGAAACATGGCAGGGATGATCAGTACCAAGCCGTGTTGCGCGTATCATGGCCATGTTCCGGTTGAATGATTGTTGACAGAGTTATGGCCCCTTATACACAAACTTTAGCTTTAGCCAGTAGAGCGTCCAAATGGCCTCTTGGGCCTCTTGTTTTTAGCTCTATTTGCCATCAGAGCTTATGTGATGTCGAGTTGTCTGGGCGTCCGTTGTCAGTCGTCCGTTAACTTTTGCCTCATTAACACGATAGGGTCTTCTTTTTTCATCCGATCTTTTTCAAACTAAAACCAGAAAGGTTTTAATTTGGACTAATTCTCCCAGGGGCCTGTTTTATTAAACATCTTACGATAAGTCTCAAATTTTAAAATCGTTCACTGTTTTCACGTAAGTATCCAATGTAGACAAGAATGTGTGCACGTAGTGCAGAAATATCACATGTATGAGAAAATGAAATGAAATCACATGTATTTGAAAAGTGTAATTATAGCGAAGCATTTAAGAAATTGATTTCATAAAACGGACCCCAGAACCCATGGTCGGATTTCCAACGAAACTTTTTTGGTGATGATCAGTACCAGCCAGGTCTAGTTAGACATATCGTCGCTGTGTTCCGGTTGATTTTTGGTGGAGTTAGTAGGGCCCTTTAAAGGTTTAAATAAACACAATTTGTCTTGGACTAGTTCTCCTGAGTGAACCCTTGGCTGGATTTCACGAAACTTTGCACGAATGATCGGTACCAAGCTTAGTTGTGCATATCCTCACCGTGCCGCGGTTGAAAGATTTTTGGCGAAGTTATGGCCTTTTAAAGGTTTTAATACACACTCTTTGTCCGGACTAGTTCTCATAAACCCCTAGCCGGATTTCAATGAAACTTGGCATGGAAGATAATTGTGCATGTCATTGACTTGTTCCTGTCGAATGATTTTTGGCGGAATTATGGCCTTTTAAATGTTTTAATACACCAACTTTGTCCCGCATAGTTCTCCTGATCCCTGGCCGGATTTAAACGAGTCTTGGCGAAAATGATGAGTACCAAGCCTAGTTGCGCTATCATCGCCGTGTTCCAGTTGAATTAATTTTGGCAAAGTTATGACCCTTTAAAGGTTTTAATACACTAACTTTGAAGATACTAGTTCTCCTGAACCTCTGGCCAGATTTCAGCGAAACATGGCAGGGATGATCAGTACCAAGCCGTGTTGCGCATATTACGGCCATGTTCCGGATGATAGAGGTATGACCCCTTACACACTTTGGCTTTAGCCAGTTGAGCGTCCACATGGCCTCTTGGGCCTCTTGTTTCTAGCTCTATTTGTGATGTCGAGTTGTCCGGCGTCCGTTGTCAGTCGTCCGTTAACTTTTGCCTCATTAGCACGATAGGGCCTTCTTTTTTCATCCGATATTTTTCAAACTTTGCCAGATTGTTGATTTTGAAACCAGACATTTCGGACCAGCAACACCGCGGAGTTATTACCCTTGATTTTCTTAAATATGCCATAATTTGGCCTCGTTTACACGATAGGGCCTTTATTTTTCATCCGATCCTTTTCAAACTTTACAAGATTGTTGATATCAATGAAGCTCGGAATAGTTCGAAAATCAGCCAGATCGGACCATGTAAACCGGAATTTTTTCCTTGGTTTTCTTAAATATACTATCATTTGGCCTTGTTAACACGATAGGGCCTTCATTTTTTATCCGATCTTTTTCAAACTTTGCCAGATTGTTGATATCAATGAAATATGCTATAAGTTGGCCTCGTTAACACGATAGGGCCTTCATTTTTAATCCGATCTTTTTCAAACTTTACCAGATTGTTGATATCAACGAAAGCTCGGACGAGTTCGAAAAACCAAATAACTTTTCTTAGGAATGAGGTATTGCGATGAAACTTACGGGATAGGTAGCTTATATGAAAATGAAGGTTTGGCTGCATTTGGGGCCACTGGGGTTAAGGTCAAGGTCAATGTTACTAAAATAGAAAATGGTTTCCGCTCAATAACTTTTGTTTGGAGTGAGGTATTGTGATGAAACTTACTAGGTATATAGCTTCTGTAGAATGGAAGATGGGATTGCAATTGGGGGCTGGGTTTAAGGTCAAGGTCACTGTTACTAAAAATAGAAAAAAACGTTTCTGCCCAATAACTTTTGTTAGGAGTGAGGTATTGGAAGGAAAGTTGCAGGGTATGTAGCTTATATAGAATGAAGGGTTGGGATTGCGTTTGGGGCCACTGGGGTCAAGGTCACTGTTACTAAAACAGAAAAACTGTTTCAGTAACTTTTGTAAGGAGTGATGTATTGCGACGAAACTTGCTGGGTATGTAGCTTATATGGAAAAGAAAGTTGATATTGCATTTGGGGATACTGCAATCAAGGTCAAGGCCGCTGTTCCCAAAAATAGAAAAATGGTTTCGGCTCAATAACGTTTGTTAGACTGAGGTACTGCTGCGAAACTTGCTGGGTTGGTAGCTTATATGGAAAGTAAGGCTGATATTACATTTGGGGCTACTGGAATCAATATGTCGTTGTTACTAAAAATAGAAAAATGGTTTCTGCTCAGTAACTTTTGTTAACGTTATTGTTTTTCAGCCTCTGCTCTTTTGATGCGAGCGAGATAGCACCTGAAACAATGCAGGGATCATGATGAAGACCTTTAATGAACATGAACAAAAAATGATAAAATGAACATGAATTTGGGGGGATTCTACCCCTCTGCCTGTGTGAAGGGTGTTCCACGGAACACTTGTGTCAAGGGTGTTCCATGGAACACTTGTGTCACCTGCCGTGTGTGAAGGGTGTTCCACAGAATACTTGTGTCGCCTGCCGTGTGTGAAGGGTGTTTCACGGAACACTTGTCACGTTGTCGCCTGCCGTGTGTGAAGGGTGTTCCATGTAACACTTGTCGCCTGCCGTTTGTGAAGGGTGTTCCATGGAACACTTGTCGCCTGCTGTGTGTGAAGAGTGTTCCACGGAACACTTGTGTCACCTGCCGTGTGTGAAGGGTGTTCCACGGAACACTTGTGTCACCTGCTGTTAATGCCAGTTACGAGCTTGGTTAGGTTGCAGGTTATTTTATCAAAAGGTTCAAAAATCTGCCAAAATTGAAGTCAAGAATTCTTGGACATGTTTAATGACATTCCTTGAGTTAAGATGAAGATGTGTGTGAAGTTTTATGAATAAAAGGTCAAATACTTCTCAAGTCAGATTGAAGGTTAACGTGTGACAGACGACGGGCAAAGTGTCTGCCATGCTACGCAGGCGACACAATAAAAGTAGATGGATATTTTCTCAATGGAAACAAAAAGACAATTAAAACACATATACTCATATAAAATTTTATTTTCATCTCCACATAAGATTCACATGAAAATGTGGAAACATTAAAATATTGTTCTTCTTATTCTACAAGTTGATGCGTGCGTGTTTGTGTGAAAATACCCAACTAACCTTGCACACATACTTCTTTCATATCGCAGAGGTTGACCACATAAAACTGGGTTTAACATCTAAGTAGGTCAGATAATAACGCGTTAGGTTATATGTAGGTCAGGAGTTGAAGGTAGGAAGAACTGAATTGGATTTTACGGCAAAAGGAATTAAATTGTTTCACCGGTTTATCAACACATTATCTGAAGTTATCTCCAGCCTCACCAGACATAGTTTTTTTTTAACAATGGGAGTAGCAGTGGTAGTGAATGTAATTGGGGTTAGGATCCAGTCTCGGGATGCCGTAAAACCAAAATTCAAATCAATTCAAAATGCAGTATCTCCAATAAAGGCTTCAGAGCACAACAAAACATTGAACAAAACTGACTGAAATAACCAAATTTTGGTGATTTGTTAAAAGTTGTTAATACGCACATACAACACATCGACTAGCTAAACCTGGAGTTGCACAAATATAAATAATACAAACTTAATCACGACCAAATTAATTAATCCACTTATTATCTCTCTCCCACGTAAGTTAATTCTCCAACAAAATACAACATATCATTAACTGATGATGCACAAAACGAGAGCTGTCAGAGGACAGCGGGGCTCGACTTTCCAGGCCTTGGTTATTAAGCAGGAAACTAACTTGAAAAAGGTGCAAAATTCTGCTTAATTGTGAGTTTGTTTCTTGACAGTAATACATGTGTGAAGTTTCATTGAATTCGGTAAAGGGAATTCTTAGTTGTCATTAAATACAAGTCTAAGTAAAAAAAGGGACATAATTCTGCTTAAATGTAGAACAGAGTTATGTACCTCGTCTACATGACTTCCTTTTTTAACATTTCATTGAATTCATACGAGGTTTGGAAATGCGATGAAAAATAGAATCTTTAGAAGTTCCAAGTTAAAAAAAGAGGCATAATGTCTGTTAAAATTCATAACAGAGTTATGGCACTTGTTTGATTGAGCCCCTCCTATGAAAATGAATATACCGGTATGTACATTTTCACTGGATTCCTTTAAGCGGTTTTCGAGATGTGAGCTTATTGGAAAAGGTTAACCGACACCAATACGAGTAGAATAGCTCGCCCTTTCTTCGAAAATTTGAGCTAAAAATCTTCCACAAATGATAGCAAAAATAAAACTGTACACAATCCTCCATACTCTGTATATATTATACAACTCGAGAAATATGCAGGTCAACATTTTAAAAGTAGTAAATTGTATATCAGTAAACTTAATTGGTGTAGAATTTAGTAATATAGTTAATTGGTTTGAAATATAAGGTACATGTAAAGCTTCTCTTGTTTTTTTAAAAATAAATAATTGTAACCAATATTATGGCAGGGAGAAGTAATGGTGTTCAGTATGTATTATGGCAGGGAAAGTAACTGGTGTCCAGTATTATTGCAGGGGATGTAACTGGTGTTCAGTATGTATGATAGGGGAAGTAACCGATGTTCAATGTATTATGGCAAGGGAAGTAACTGGTTTTCACTAAGTAGTATGGCAAGGGAATTAAATGGTGTTCACTAAGTAGTATGGCAGGGGAAGTGACTGGTGTTCAGTATGTATTTTGGCAGAGGAAGTAACTGGTGTTCAGTATGTATTATGTTAGGGGTAGTAACTGATGTTCAATGTAATATGGCAAGGTAACTGGTGTTCAGTAAGAGGTATGGCAGGGGAAGTAACTGGTGATAAGTATATAGCAGGGGAGGTAACTGGTGTGTAGTATGAATTACAGACAAAAGGTTTAAAAGAACAAACGTGCCAATATTGTACAAGTAACATTTTATACAAACATCTTAAGTAGACAAAAAGAACAAATATAACAATAGCTGGAAGAGCAGATTTCTAGTGTCTCGTGCGTTGTGTCACATGAGACACGTGCAAAATCAGACATGTGCAAGATGAGACAACATCTTATGTTGGAAAGTACCGTGATTTTATACAAAATAAATATTTAGGTTAATAGCACTTTCAGTTTCAACGACTTCTTGTTCCCTCTCTGATGGTGGTATAAAAACAGGGTATCCTTACAATACCAAGCCATCATGGTGGTGGTGGTGGCGGTTATTCCATTTTTATATTAAATTTTGTACATGAAAATGGCAAAGTTAACTTAATAAGCCTGAAAAACCTCGTACACCAACAACTTCGTTTTTCGACTACAATTGAAACATGAAAGGGAGAAGATACAAGGAACGGCAGGGAATAGGGCCCTGTTTGTGCTGAAAACAATTCATTTTGGTTTACCGTTTGGTTTGAACTACAGCTACATTAATAATGTTGGTGTATATAGGTCTGATTTTACAAAACTAACCAATTTTATTCCCTTCATAATGCTATAAACAACTTAATATTCTGGTTGTCATGGACACATACAGGGAGGCAACTCCAATAACTTGTGAGGGTATCCACATACCAAGACGAACTGTCAGTCTGAACTTTTGTTGGAACAGTCTATGTGAAACTAGAATAGTAGAACTGTCATTTGAAACTCGAGTCACAGTACTTATTTTGATGACAAATAAGTATGGTTTTACAAACTGTTAAATGCAGGTAACATTTGGAAGAAACATAGGATGGGTTTTCCAGCCCAGTGTAAACATGCTGCTTCCAAGCAAACAGGAAGAAATATGGCCACTTATTGATGTTTTAATTAAACAATCTTCTAGGGTTTTGACACCCTTATGTTCTAAAATTGCTTAAAAATTACATTAACCTTCAGGAACACACAAATTCACCTTACAATATATTTCTTAATATTGAACTACTGACAATAGAAAGTTCAACAAAACGAAAGGTCAAGCTGACAGTTCTTACTAGCGAATCAACAACAACCTAGATGTTTTATAATATATATATATATGTATTATATATATTATACATAAATAAACCTCAACACAACACATATAGGCACTTCATTCGGGAACCGTATATACACAAATAAATGAGATTACCACAAAACCGCGGTCAATTAGTTAGTACACACCCAACATAGGTGTATAGGCAATGATGTAGCTTGTGAAATTAACACTTGCTCATAGATGTCTACGACACGATAGGCTATCATTTCATTTTAGGTGAGGGAAACCAGTCTACTGCTGTTGACTGGACGCTCACTTCCGAGTGCCTACCATGGCGTAGAATTTGGTAGATGTGAAGCACGTTTTCGAATATTTCAGAATTTTTACATTTTTACACATGAAACATGAAAAAACAAACGGTATTTGTGACCAAAAACATAATGAAACATCTTTTGGCAATATGATTTTCTAACAAATTACACAAATATTCACACAATCAGGTTTTTCTATATTTTGCAGGAAGAACAAAAATAATGCAACCAGTCAAAAGGAAGAATCAATTGTTTTGGCATTTAAGTCAATGTATAACACGGTATAACGTGCACCTATTAAAACAATTGAACAAGTGTGGTTCGTTTTTGGCAGCATACTTGGAAGATGGCAGATGCAGTAACACCTCAGCGGAGATTTTGATGTTTATTGAGGTGTGAACACAACTACTGTAACTATATAGCAATTAAAGTATCTCTCCCGCCAACAACAGCCAAATTCTACAAAAGATGTACACCGTTTTTAAACCTACTGACGATGAGGTATATAAATAACTTACATTTTTTAAGAATCCAAATTCTATAGACACAATATAAACGGCTTTAACCACCCATGCAATAGCCCAAAACTGGAGCGTCGAATTAAGGGTTTCCTACTCACAATTCATTTTACGCATATTCAATCACGGGTATCTTAATAACCAGTTAATAAATTTATACTTTTAATCGGCACATATATATTATCATATGACCTGAACACCTCGACAGATTTAATTAACGGTTTTGCAGTGTAATTTTGCCGTTATGTGGAGGGAAGATACAATAGCTAGGCACTGAGCACTGACATTATGCGACCTGTTACACAATAGAGGACAAGTTTAGTCGAGTTTACCTGTTACACAATAGAGGACAAGTTTAGTCGAGTTTACCTGTTACACAATAGAGGACAAGTTTAGTCGAGTTTACCTGTTACACAATAGAGGACAAGTTTAGTCGAGTTTACCTGTTACACAATAGAGGACAAGTTTAGTCGAGTTTACACTTATATAACGAGTGAAAACTAGAACGCTGTCAACATGTCAACATATTTCGCATATAAATTCGGGATTTTTATAGAAATATTTACAGCTTCAAAATAATAATAATAACAATACCAAACCTAAAACTCAAGACTTTTCTAACATACAAAATCTTGATATCTGAAACTTATGGAAATGTCTTTTTTGAGTTTAACAGGACTTTAGATTTCCTTCTGTTCTTTGGTTATAAATGTGTAACACTTGTATAGCTCATAACAAGTCACATATAGCTAAGTGTTCAGAAGTTCATCATAATGGCAGTAAAATCACAAACCTTACAGAATATGGATTAAAGGGACACACAGCAATCATGGTTCTTAAAAAAAGTAGCAGTAATACACCGAATTATTTAATACACCAGTTGAATAACACTACAAAAAGTCTATTAAATCAGTTTAGAATTATTCTATATTTAAAATGTTATGATTCTTGGTTTCAAGAAACTCATTACTCACTGAGACGAAATATTTTTGCATAGACCTAATGTAGTTAATGCATTATTCATTTATTTAAATCTAATGTAAAATAATGACAAAATATGAGTTTTTGGATGCCTTGCCTCGATTTCCAGATTTTAAATGCTTACACTCTGCTTTTAAAGAAATATTTTAAGGCATGACAAAGTAAGATAAGATTGCTTTGTGTCCCTTTAAGTCCAAAGACAAAATCTTTGTGGACTGCGTTCAATTTTTTTTTATTGTTTTAAAATAGTTTTAACATCAAGGAATACTAGAAAAAAACATGGCATTTAGTGTGACTTGCTTTAATGCATATTGAAGAGGTGGAATTGTACTAATTTTGGATTAAGCAAGACATTTTAGGTCAAATGTGAAAATAAAAGAATAGTTCTTTTACTCGTGTCATCTGGACTGTTCGCAAACATTTCTACAGAAATTTTCAAAAATGCTCTTGCAGGAAATGTTTATAGATCCATTTACGAAATACCTTTAAGAAATATTCGAAATGTATTATAAGACCTGTCAAGAAATGTCAGTAATCTTTATATACTTGAATTCTTTATAAAATCTGGCAAATTTAAAAATTATGTACAGCTCTAACTACTGTCAAAAACAGAAAACAAAGAATTTACTATTTTCAGAGACGTCAAAATGAGGCTATTTATGAAATGTGATATAATGTTGCTATATATAAAGCTGATTAAGATGCTATTTATAGAATGATTAACAGATGCTATTTATAGAATAAATCTAAAAGATTCTATTTATAGAAAATGATGAATGAAATGGTCAATTTTATGTAACTATGTATACACCACATCCTTCAACATTTCACTCTGCAAGTTGTTTATTACAACTCGAGTCCCCAAACACATGAAGTAATCACGGGACCTTCAGAAATAATCCGCGACACAGCAAGATCCTCAGAAAACATGGCACTGACGTCGCATTCGGTGTCACCAGGTATTTCAGAATTTTGTTTTCTCTTCCAAGTGTTACCTCGCAGAAATTATGGGTTTATTGCAAGTCGCCGCCTTTTCCAAAAGTTTACAAAACTGAGCCAGTGATGTAGGATTATATCTGATAGCGTATGCTTGAATAATATTGGATAACTCATCAAATCTCGACATATCCTGTTCTCCCAAAGTCTGCATCTACATAACCCAATCAAAACCGTTAACCTTCAAAATAGTTTTCCAACTTAGGTTCGCCTACTATTATCCCTTTTTTTGTGCATTTTAGCACAACTTTTTACACACAAGAAAATGAATATCATTTTCAACTTTTCCTCTAAATTCCATCTATCTGCCAGATTGCACAAGGGCATCTAGCTAGATTCCATATACCATGATGCGTTTGTCGACACAAGGGCCTATAGCTGATATGGCACATTTCTCTATTTCTGTAGACTGAGTAGTAAAGCACTTGAATATCTGCCGATAAATAACCCCACGGGACGCCATGTTCTCTGTACATTTCCAGTTGTACACTATGTCTCCATCCAGAAACTCTTAGTGTCAGTCCGGTCACCTGCGCGTTCAATATTGCTGACAAACTTGTAATGCCAACAGCATCTGGCCAGCACGGTATCTAATCTCATTCTCGCGTCATTCCCGTGTATGCGATCGATGCAAGGCACAAGTTGTTAGATTGTTCAGGTCCAGTCCTAGCACAACTCCGCGACCGACATACGTCATTTCCAAATTCCCACACTAATGATCCTTTCAGTGTCAAGGTCAACTTACTGTCTTTACAACTGCTTATACCAATGTGTACTTCATGGTTGAAGAGTTCACAACTCCAAAGCGAGGACCTGTTCAGTAACTTGTCTTTTTTATAACGAGGGTCGTCTAACAAACAGTTTTTCCATCAAAAGACCTCAAAATCTGGTCTTAATGTATTTGTTACAAGGACAGTTCAGTAATTGATAGTTCAGTAATTGATATTTTCATCAGACGACTTAAGCAGTACTGTTCTTTCGTCTAAATAACTGTTCTGTCTTACATCGGACTGTCGAATGACAACAATGCATGTAGCTGTGTTCAATGTACTTTACAACATACCAACTTTAGTATATGAAGTCATATATATCTGTTCCAGCTTCCACTCTATATCTATGATGGAAAATTGTAAGATCCTCAGTTGACATTGTTGCTATGGCTACCACCATCCCCCTGGTTTTCCTCCGTCTGGTTGACACTGAAAAATAGTCAAATGACTGCAATTACAAGTCTGCATATTTACAAACTAGAACTATCACTGAAGGTGGTAAATACCCCCGGTTAAATTCTACGCCAAACAAAGGGCCATAATTCTGTAATGAATTAGGCAATCAACAATGGGTGATGTAGAGGGACATAAGGACATCAGTTGTTATGTCTATGAAGTTTGGAAACAACCCATTGAAAACTATTTGAGGAATGCAAGTACTTTGTGAAAGCTTGAGTATAATGCTTTTGTGGTGTAACCACATAATGGTTCACTCAATTCTACTACAATTTCTATTAAAATGGGTAATACAGGACTTTATCTTGGGCCATCCTTAAAAATATATTTGTTTGCTGTTTCCCGACCCAGGATTTTATAAGTGGGTAGGTAGGTAGCTGAAATTTTTTTTTTGCCAAAGACTAAAAGAACATAAGAAATTAAAGAAAAATATACTAAAAACAGTAAAAAAAAATAATTTGTTAAAGAATTGCTATAAAAAGTTTTGGGTAGGGCCCTTTTTGGTGGATAGGTAGGGAAACAGCAAACCAACAATTTTTTATGGTCGGCCTTGCGGTGTGGGAGCGGTGTGGGAGTGTAATAAAGCAATGAGATAACTGTCATAATACCCTAATGTAATAAATATGCAAATGTAGGTTAAATCATTGAATCAGCTTGGTGTGCAATTGGAAATACTCTGTTGGTTTCCGTATCTGTTAAAAATACCAGATTACGGAAATCAACGAGGCATTTTTGACGGGTGGGTGTGGTAAGCAAAAGACCGCAACAAAATATGTCGTCAATACATGGTCCTGCCTTAATATGTTACGTGGCATTTTTGGAATAATGTAATAGACTGAAACTGTGTGTCTATTTAATACTTAATGTATTAAACTCATTGGATAACATTGGTATGATTCTGGGCTCAGCCTCGCGTACGATTTCATCCGAAGTGTTTGATCAAGTCTGTATTAAACAGGCGCTCATGTAAGATCCTCTACAAACGCCAGTTTACTGTAGTTGATTGTAAACTCTGTCAGTCACACATTCAAGGAAGTCCAAAGCAACAGGACAACATATTTATATATTGCGATTCAAACTTATTTTCATTTATTTACTTATTCTTTGGTAAAAGAAAGTGCTTAAAATGCATTTATTGGCTCAATTCTGTATTTTTTCTCAACTGACATCCTTTCAGAATACCTTTGATTTCTCCATAAGATATAATGTCATAAAATATCTGAGAGGTGGCATTGAAGTATGAACAATCACATAACAACAGATACATACACCAACAAAGATGTTAACTAAATAATTTCGACGAGCAGATGAGAAAATATGCTTTGTAAATACTAAATTCGCAGTAAGGTTCAACTGAATTTGTTTTTCACACTATTATTCCCATGACCAAATCACTGGCCAGCTATTTGGGATGTTGACTTTCCTACAAGGCAGTTTTCAATGGTTGAACCAGAGGTTAAGTCAACATCTGAACAGGAATTTTAAGATCACTGCCAAATGGGAAGAACAAATGGTCCAGTAATGTCTCCAAACACTTGTTTATTCCCTACATTTATTTTATTTCCGGCTAGTTTTTGCCAGGCAGGAAATTTGAAGTAATAAACTCGTCTCCAACCTTATTGGCCATTGAGCTTTGTGCCAGATCCTCGGCATTGACGTTCATTGGTCGACCCCCAGGCAGATCGTCCGTCTTCTCTTCTTCCCGACGCTTGAGGCAGGCCGCCTTCGGGTTCAAATTGCGCTCTAAAGAAAGGACAAAATTACATTTAATGCAAGTTCTTCCAGTTCTTCCAGGTGCTTCGGGCAGATGGTCTCAGGATTCAAAATATAACAACGGACGAAACAGATAGAAAAAATATTTAAATCATAAGAACTTAAAATTAAATATTTACAAAGTTTTAAATAGCATATCTTCTGCATAAATAGATGACAAGTCAAATAGAGGGTGCTTGTCAAATGAAGGAGAAACAAGTTTAAAGAGTATTTGATCATTTTAAAGGGATGAACAAGTACTGCAGATGTCAAGGTCACTAACTCACCTCTAACTTGTCCCTCGAGACCCGTTATAACATTGACGGCCTGTTGAAGCACCATCAGCTTGGTTAGAGGCTGCGACGACCCACAATGCATTGTTACCTGAAGAGGAAGTATCTCGTGCAGTAGGTCATGACCAGTTGATTAGTTATTCCTCTATTTAAAGGGACATACAGCAATCAAAATATTTTTTGGCGTCCCGTTACTTCTTCTACAGTACTTCTATGACTATGACTCAGACAATACGATATCATGATTCTGATGCATGAAAAACAAGACTACCATGTGTCCCTTTAATAATGCTATATATCTGTTTTGTTAAAGGGACACACGGCAATCTTGATTTGTTAAAAATTCGCGGCGTTCCGTTAGTTTACCTACATAACATGCATTTGTTCAATCATTAATATTAATTATAAGAATAGTTCAAAGCAAACTGTGTTTACATATTAGGCCAAACAAAATATTATGTCTGGTTCAGGTAAAACATAAGGTAGGTAGGCTTTTTTTTCTTCTTTTTTTCTCAATAATGAATTCAATTCTGATAATGAATTTAATATGTTAAATTAATATACCTTGAGTTCTATTTTTTTGCATTATCAACAAAATATATATATATTTTTTAATTTTTGCATATTTGTTTTTAGGTTCGGCCCCTTAAAATAGAGTCGGTCGGGTTACATGAACCACACATATTTGTTTATGTGGCCTTACTATATTTTATACTGCACCAATAATATATTTAAACATTTGGTAGGATACCGTAATGAAGAGAATCAAAATCCAATGTTTTATTTAATTATATGCAAGCAGTTTATATACGTGCACATTTTAATGGCAGACATAAAACTCAAGATTGCCGTGTGTACCTTTAAAGGACGTACACTAGGATTTTTCTAGAAGAATCTTACAATTTTAACAAGAAGCAACGATTGTCGGTGCAGATGCTCGACTTTTAAGGCCTTTTATCAGGTAACTATGCTGTGGGGCATAATTTGCAAACATAATTATTGCACTTGTAAATCAATTTTGTAAGTAAAAAGGAAACATAACTTTGTTAAAGTAAAAGCAAGTTACAGAACATGGCTGTATGAAGTTGTCTAATGATGCCGAATATATTTGTAAAATTTCAATCCATTATGTGAAGTAGTTTCGGAGAAACAAGCTTACATACAAACTTTAACCAAATTTTCTATGTATGAAAGGGGCCATAATTTTGTTAAAATAAAAGCACAGAGTAACAGAACCTGGCTGTATGATGTTGTCTAATGACGCCAAATATATTTGTTAAATTTCAACCCATTATGTCGAGTAATTTCGGAGATACAAACTTTAACCGGGCTGTAGACAGACGACGATCAAGTGATGACAATAGCTATTTTTTCTTCTTCAAATAAGTCTGAGTTAAAAATGTTATATTTTTCATGAACTTCAGAGAGACTTTGTATATATTCAGTAATATAAGATTTTAAATAAATAGAGTTTAATTAACATTGTTGACGTGATACGGGAAATAATTCCCGAGTGAGAAAGATTCTTGCGATATAGAAACGAGTGCGTTTTCGCACGAGTTTCTATATCGCAAGAATATTCCTCATGAGTGAATTATTTTCCATATCACAACAAAAACGTTAATTCTGTGATGAATTTCTTTCCAATCGTCTTTTGACACAAGTATTCCTTCTTCTGTCACTCCTTTGGCGACAGCGCGGAGTAATATCATGACGTCAATTCGTGACATCTGTCGTTAAGTTCATAACATTTGGCTACTGTGCTATCTTGCACACTAGGCGAGATAGCACAGTAGAGGAAGGGATATGTTACAGATTTTCTCAAACTGGGAAATTTCTATAATTCATCACAGAATATATAATAAATGAAATTAGAAAAAAGAGGATACGATCACGGGCCAAGGTGTCGTTGTTCATATCATACCATTGTACTACATACCATGGATCCCAGCTCCTTGAAAGCTTCGTTGATGTCTCGTACTCTAACCCTGTGCAAACAAAAGCAGTGGTTTTTTCATGTGTTTTGTGAATGCAGCATTGTGAAAAATAGGGGCATTTTTCTAGAAATTGTGAAAATTGTGAAATATTATTAAAGAAAAATAAACTTTTTTCACTTTTATTTTCACAGTTTAATATCCCTTGGTTTTAAGTTTTGTTTTTGGTAAATACAGACTAGTTTTGACACCAGCTGATAGACTAGTATCCTTACTGGTCTGTATTTACCAAAAAAATTTTTTTTTTTTTTTTCAGATTGTTTTTTTTGATATAATTGTGAAAAAAGGATACTTTTTGTAATTGTGAATGGGGCCGAATTTCGGCCCCAAATTAGGCATAAAACACTGAAAAGGTTAATTTTTTTTTTTTTTAGGTCAGTTCCGTAGAATCTATATTCATAACTTTCACATGACATCATCAAAATAATTTGACCAATCAGTGATCAATAAAATAAAAGACCTCCACATTCTGGTAGGGGGTAAACTCTGTGTTTATCGTTGGTGCTCAACTGACTTTAGCCCTTTATAAAACTGTAGTGATAATTATATTAAAAGCTTTATTTTTTATGTACATCTATGTATCTTCTTTTGGTGTTGTCTGATTTTAAAACACCAATATGGATACATTTAACTTAAATCTTGGTCTAATATTTTCATTTTTCATATAGAGATTCAGGATAAAGTTCGAATAAACCCCTTTATTTTCACCTACTGAATATCTCAACATACCGGAAGTTGACCGGATGTGAAAGTTATGAATACACTAGAACTGCCAAATCACAGGACACGAAAATTAGTTTCTGAGTTACTAGTCCTACCTACTATTAAAATGGTCAAATTGATAAAAAAATCATCTGAATTTCTACTCGGAATATTTGTGCCCTGAAATCGGGTCGTAGTTGTATCTTGGATAGAACAGGTTAACATGACACAGCATTTAGCATGTCACGTTGAACTTACATCTCAAGCTCCAAATAGGTTCAACAATCAGTTAAGAAATCAGTGTGTGCATTCTTCAGGTTTATAGTCCCCCACCCACAAGGGCACCATATAATTGGTACTATTGTGTGAGCGTGATTCATGGTTGATTCGATTGTGAGCTAATCCGAATTCAGTTCCGGTCTGGGATCTATTTTATCGAATATATTATTATAATGAAGATTTATGTTCGTAAACTAGTCAATGTTCTATCCATTCAACAAACGAGCCCCTTGGCTTACCTATCCAACTTCATACAAATTTCATCAAAAGCTTAGTTATATATCGCTCTGACGTGACATTTCGTGACTAAACACTGTTTAAACTAACCTTTCCCGTGCGTTGTTCGCCTGCCTTCGTAACCGCTCTCGCTCAGCTTTCGACTCCGGCGACAGATCTTCCCCTCCGTCACTTCTGCAAACAGGAAGAGTAGAAAATGTAGTACTGACAGAAATCAATTGCCATCAAATCACACATCTACATTTTTTTCAGTCAAATGTAGCTGCCCAATAACGAAGGAGTGCTTTTGAGATATGTCAAAGGGACATCGAGTTATATATAAAGCCTTGAAATAGTACATCGGTTTTTATTATATATATATCATATTTATGTAAATATACTGATGCATTATACCAGATTTCCCCTAATAAGAGTGCTTTTTGCATTTATAAGAGCGTTTATAAGAGCGTCCCTTGGCATTTTTGCAAAGCACCTGCGGGACTACTTTTACATAAAAAATTTCAAGTACAACAAGTCGACTTCCCTAGAGACAAGACTCAACTTAGTGGCAACATTAAAATAATTATTTCTTGCTCCCATAAGTCTTTTAATTCTATTTTTTTTTATAAACTGCCAACTACTGTCTAGTTTTGTGTTTATACAAAGTAAACCAAAAGTAAACTCAATGTGCATGAAAATAACCATAATAATGGTCTGTGCACATTTTCAAATAAGAAATAAAATCAAGAAATAGCAAAAAATGCTGCCATGCTAGCCAAAAACGGAAATAAATTCAAAGCAAAAATTGCCTCTCTTTTAAAGGAGCCCGCTTTTGCAATAAAACATGCTATAAACATTTTTCCTTTGACATGTTAATGGTCTCAACAAGGCCAAGTTGTCATGGCAACCATAACACTCTAAATAGATTATTCTAAAATTCCCAGCAAAATAAACACAACATAAGGTAACCAAGTTGTCCAACAGGTTGCTAAAGTTACAGCAAATGGGTTGTCATGGAAACACAGAAATAATGTTGCTATGGAAACTGTCTTACCCATCATCATCCAAACCTCCGTCAGAGTGGAGGCCACCATGGGAACTACAATAAGGAAATTAAATTTGTCAACATATAATTACAATGTTGTATACATTCTTTCTGAAAACATTTTGCATTATTCCTGAAAATATCACGGTAGCCATTGGTCCACGTCTTAACATTAAGTTGCCAGCACTTCCACGGTTACCTGCTGTCACGTCTGCCATTTTCACCATAATGACAGTTACTAGCAAATCAACGGTAGACAAGGCATTCATTAAAGGGACACACGGCAATCTTGAAGTGTTTGAAATGGGTGTCTTGGTTTATATATCCAGTATCATTTTTACTTTTACCTTGGTTACATTTAAATAAATCCAATTTAAGTATTCACTATTTCGTCTTATTATACCATAAGTTTTAATATATTATTGGTGCAATAATATCAAACATTAATAATATGCCAAAACAAATTGCTTAATACTATTCTTATAATTACTATCAATGACTGAACAAATGCAAGTTATGCAGAAAAACTAGCGGGACGCCGTGAGTTTCAAAAAAAATAAAGATTGCCGTGTGTCCCTTTAATAGGTCGGCAAGTTGTCAGACTGAATCTGTTTACATTTGTATCATTTATTCAAACACAAAATGCGTCTTAGGAAACGGAGCCATTCCAATCACCTTAATAACATAATGCACAAATTGTAATCACTGGTAAACACATATAACAGTCTATTAACTCATTTTAGAATTATTTTATATTTAGAATTTTGATTCTTGGTTTCCAGTAACTCATAATTACTTAACGAGATACAAACAGTCTTAATATGTTTCTCTCAGCAATTTTAAGACTATTTTTAAAACTGAGTTGCATCATAATAGCATGCTGTGATGTTATAATACCAGGATGTGATGTCATAATACCAGAAAGTGATGTCATGATAAAAACAACCAAATGAAAATATGAATGAAGCATTCTGATTGGTTCAGTGATAAAAACTGGATCAATATGAAACCTATTTATTTAGCGAGGTGGAGAAAAACAATCCATTCTCAGAACTCATTATGTTTTTACTTGACACTGAGTAGTGAGGTTCTTAAAATCCAGAATCACAAAATCTAACAATAAAATTTGTTTGTTTGTTTTGATTGTTTGTTTGTATGGTGTTTTACGTCATTTTCAACACATGTAAGGTTATATATGACGGTCGATTTTTGTGGTGGAGGCAGACCACCCACTTTTCCTGGGTAGAAACAGTACTGTACGCCATCCGTAATAATAAAATAATTCTCAAATTATTTAATAGACCGTTATATATAATAGCAATTGTAAGCTTTACATATTCAGGCAAAATGGAGAAAAAGCAAAGTGTGTTAATAAGCTATGGTTGCTACAAGCTTTATGTTATGTGATCAGTGCAAGCGGAGTCAAACAATCGAGCAGACACATATTCAAAACGTCCTAGCTTTTATCTTAAGTGGGTGGGAACAAGCTGCGTCAGTGAAGTAGAAGTATATTTAACTTGTCCTAGCATTATGTGCGTACAAGCAGAGTAGACGTATTTTCAAAATGTCCTACTTTATGTTTTATGAGTACAACCCAAATCAAACAGTGGAATTATTTAGAAGTGCTCAATCACAATTAAACATTTTGAAGGGTACACACGAAACTACTGTATCTCGCTCTCGATTTATATACAGTCACAACAGTCTTGCTTTCACCCAGGGATTAATGATTCTGACGATGATCAAACTGGTACGACATTTAGGTTATGGCACACTAGGCAACCCTACAATGTCAGGTACTTGTGGAGGAGGCCAGTTGGGTGGGGGCCTGCAGTTTCAATGAAGGGTAAACCCTCTTGGGCAATGTGGAGTCTCACAGACAAGAAGCTGTACAGTTTTATTACAAACTGTAACTGAAATATGTTGACTAGCTGGTCATTTAAGTCTTTTCTTTGCCTATAAACAACAACATCAAGCTAGTAGTCAAGGTATTTACAAGTCAACTTGTATCAATGTCAATGGGACCAAATCATGAACATTAAATTTACAATCTGTAACCTGGGAAAGCATTATGACAGCAGGGGAGGTAACTATGGATTCATGGAAATGGTACCCTAGTCACCAAAATATCCAGTCATGCCTGTAAGTTAACAAACTCAGTGTGTGGTAACCATGGTTAAAAACTGTAACTATAGAAACCAAACAAGCACAAACGTTGGTAGCACTATCTGAAATATAAGTTAATCAAAACTCCAAATAAGCACAGCAGCTGGCAAGCCTCAAAATGGTCACTATGGAAACCACATAAAGTTGGTGACATCTCTTGACACAATGAAAATCCAAAAGCATTTGGTAACCAGGTCTTAAAATAGGAACCATGGAAATCCACAGTATACACACATGTGGTAACCAAGTCTCAAAACAGTAAATAGATGGGTTGCTATGGAAACTGGCTTACCCATCATCATCCTCCATGCCAACAGCAGAGGCTAAGAGAGCAGCAGCACGTGCACTAAAATGAGGAAAATAATCATGGACATGTATGTTTATGCAAGGTCGGTACAATAATGATGCATGGGGCACGTGCAACAGGTTGACATAATAATAATGCACGGGGCACGTGCAACAGATTATGTAAGGTTGGTAAAATAATAATGCACGGGGCACGTGCAAGTCGTCGGCAATACAGAATTTGGATTTTCTCTCCTTGGCAACAATGGCTACAATTATTTAAGCAGAGACAAAAAGATAAATTGGCAAACAGAAACTCATGCCCAGATCTTTGTGAGGCCAAAGCTTCTGTGTTTTGTAACCATTTATAGCCATCTAACAGGGGCCACCATTTTGTTCAACCATTTTTCAATGTGTCGAAAAATTCTTATCCTGTGCTCTAGCCATATAACTTCTCTTTTATGCACCCAGACAGACAGAGACAGACAGCAAGACAGACAGAAATTGGTTATTCTAAAGCAGCAATGTTAGCAGCGAGAATGGATGATGTAGACTTGTGAAAAAGAGATTTTTCAAGACATTATGGGTTATATTTGTAATTTTATAGATGTTCAAGTTTATAATTAGGGGCCTAGAAAAATCTCTTTTAACCCTCAACCCGTTAAGCACGACTATAATAGCTTTTGCATCCATTGTAAACCAAGAATAGGGTTTACAATGTCCAGCTGCTGATCAGTCATTTCCCGCAAAACACCCCTTTGTCACATAAATGGAATGATCTTAATTCAAAGAAAGAACAGGTCATTATACACATGTAGGGGGTTAAGGATTAATGGCTAAGTCTACTCTGGACATATATACTCTGTAAATTTTTTTTGGACCATGGCAGTGTTCGAACCCGTACTTTGATCGCTAAACCATGACATTCGACCATAACCCTTATTATCTCAATTGATAATTCACAATAGATCAACAATCAACAATAATTATCGTTTACAATGAAAGTTCGCCAAAAAATAATCATCTTTTTATTGGTTACTCGAACGTGTCCGTAACTGCTACTTTTTATGGACTTTGCAACATTTTTTACAGACCCTTTGTGTGTTTGAGATTTTTTTAAAAATCAAATCTTGTTTGGAATTTAATGTTTCTGGTACCAAATTAACCGGGTAGGGTAGAAGTTGGTTACTAAAAAAAGATTCTTAAATTATGTCCGCTAGTTTTATTTTTATATGACTTTATATACACTGGTCCAAAACTTTTTTTACCTAGTATATATGAGGAATTTTGCCATAACACAAAGCCTAGCTGTACATTCCCATGGACATGTAACATTAAAGGGACACACAACAATCTTGGAGTATTTAGCAAGAATTAAAATTAGCACATCAATTTATTAATTTGGTATTATGTTGAATAAACCTGCTTGCATATTTAATATTAAATAAAAATAATAAAATTTGGAGTTTTCATTTTTTCTGTTATTCTACAATAGGTTAAGTACTTTAACTGGTGTGATTTGTTATTATATGTATATACAGTTTGATTTGAACAACTTGTATTCAAAAAATTATCAAATTCATTTTCAAATATTAAGTTATGTGGAAAACCTAATAACAAAACGTGGTGCAAGTTTTTAAACAAATCAAAATTGTCTAGTGTCCCTTTAATAACAATATGGCATCAGTAATTGTAATTCCTTTCAAATTCCAATAAATCTTGCCTGTATGAAAATAGTGTGACAAGTTTTTCTCTCATATGTGAAGAAAATGCATACAGCAGAAGTTAGCATCTTCTACTATCGAGTACCTTAGATAGTACTTCTACTATCGAGTACCTTAGATATGGCAAAATCTGCTTTCATGCCTGCTAAAGTTTTCAAAATGAAAATGTAGCAAAGAAGGTAAAGCTGAAAAAGAGCCACCCAGTTTGATCAAAGCTATCATTTGCTGGATACCTTGGTATTAACCATGTGTGCACGGGTCCATGTGTTTAATGTGCACGGGTCTGCGTGTATAAGTTTTATCTGTTTTTTGAAATCCAGGAGAGGCAATGTTTGTCTGCATTACACAAATGCAGCATATTAATAAACAAATTCTTTATTAATAGAATACTTAAAATCCAAAACAGGGCCGCACAAATCATTCTTGCGAAACCTATAGAAACACCATCTCTAAACTAATGTTTAAGGAACTCCAGTGGATTACCTTTCAACGCAGATGTGATTATCACACAGGAGTTAGGATTTATAAGTCACTTAACAATTTAACTCCGGATTACATAACCAATTTAATAACCTTCTCTACAGTAAATTCAAATTATTAAATTATACCTTAAGATCTGTTGCTAGGCAGGATATAGCTCATTTAAAACCTAGAACAAATATTCTTAAACATACTTTTGGATATTCAGGAATGGTAGTTTGGAACATGATTCCCGTTGACATACAAGCTTCGCATTCTTTAATTACATTTAAGATTAAATACAAATCCTTTCTTTTAATGAAAGAATGAAACTTCATTGTATTTTGTAACCTTGCATTACAAGTATAATAAATGTCTGTCTGGTTAAGTTAGATAATGATGCATGTACTCTATTCACTATATGCATTCATTGTTACATTTTGTTTATAGATGGCCATATTGAACAAGTATTTTTTTTTTAGTAAATGCTGTGTCTTAATATGTTACCTTCTTGAAAAAAAGTTATTATTATTATTATTATATATCAACTGGAGGTGAGGACTAATAGCTGAATTCAAAATACAATTTCCATAGAGATTTAATGGGAAAATTGAATTCAAAATGTGATTAATGGGAATTTCAACCAATTATTACCTTGAAATTTTGACCATAATTATCTTTAATGCTTTACTAAAACAAATAAATAATATTTTTTCCTCTTTAGAGGGTTGAATATGGCAGATGATATTAGATGAATACAACTATGTTTCGGGTAAAAACAAAGTCCAGTCAGTATTTTGCTGAACTTCCCATTCAATCCCCTTGGATTTTCGTCAAATTTGCATTAAATCACCAGATGTACCCAGGCCTTAATTGAACTAACTAAGTTGAAACAAACACTTTCGTTAAATTTGCATTAAATCACCAGCTGTACCCAGGCCTTAACTGAAATAACCAAGTTGAAACAAACACTTCCATTTAAAAGTTATGCGAACTTTTTAACTTTATGAACCATACCTGCACTATAAAGCAGTTGGCCCAGTACACTGTACCTGTATTATGTTTAGCGCAATTCATGACACAGGGTTACAGTGCATCAGTTTGATATCAGGTATTAAACAAATTTATTTGGTGTAGCAATGTTTGTTTTTTACTTTTGGGAGAAGGGAGTCGGGGGCCCTTTAGAATGGGGAAAATTTGACGTAAATTGAAAAAAGGGGGCAATGTTAAAACAAAGAAGATAGTGAAGTCACAGTCTTTCATTTAATACTAAATTTACATCAAGAACATGTTTGATGGACATGTTACGGGTGGTCAACTAAGAAACAACATTTAAAAGTAAAAATGAACTACTTTTTTTTAGTGGAATTTTTTCTCAAAAAAGGGGAAAAACATACAATTTCGAGGGGCCGAGTTATAATGGGGCCGAATTTTGCTGAATATTTTGGGTAAAAAAGCACTGCGTAGTTTGTAAAGTATAATTCACTCTATTGTTTGGTATACATAATTCCCCAAGTTTTAAGGCTTCCAAAGACTTCGTCAAATGTTGCATTTCCATTTCATTTTACGTTTAATAAGCATAATCAATAAGGCCTCAAGTTACACATAGTTATAGAGTCCCTCCACCTCCAACATAGGGCACAACAGAGAGGTATAGGTACCAGCACCTTAAACTTGAGCATACACCAATGCTACACTGATTGTGATTGGCTAATAACTTCATCAAATGTTTTGTTTTCAAGGCAGCAGCCAATCACAATCAACGTAACATAATCCACTAAATGTTGGCTGCTAGTGAGGAGAGGTTTAAATGGTCAACAAATCATACTTACAGACAGTCCTCGGCTTTTTCCTGTTTTCTGTGAAATAAAAACAGCGTCATTATGCCACGAGCATGCTCAACACATATTTATTTTGATTATATTGAGTAAATGGAAAAATTAGGACACTCAGCGGAGCATAACTCGGAACATTGCACGTGATGCGGGCGCTCAACCGATATCGCCATTAAAGCCAGCTCTGCAGCGAGACAGTAGTAACGTGCTTATAAACCTATCTATTTACATACACCTTTTAAGTGGGTCCTGCTACAATTAGAATAATAATTGAAAGGGAGACAAACATAACTTCATGAATTAATATTAACCCCTCACCAGGTACCTCAATGCCTGGAAGATAGCATTCAGATTTGATGTTTACAGAAACCTTCAAACAAGTTTAAACACGAGAGGATATTTAGAGCCACTCTCAAATAAAGGATGCAGAGGATCAGGACCACCCTTCCTGGCTATTGCATATTTTTTTAAACGGTCATAAGTGCCTCCATTGTCGAGGGGTTAACGATGTTGCGTTGTAAACTTTCTCGCCTCTCACCGCTGCGGGTTCGAATCCCACTGAGAGCTCAACTTCTGACAAAGTTTCGACCTTACAGACGGCAGGAGGTATACAGTACTGGTTCTACCCAGAAATAAGTGGGTGGTCTGCCTCCAGCACAAAAAATCGACCGTCATACAAAGTCTAAAATGTGCGGGAAAATGACGTTAAACACCAAACAAACGGTCACATAGCAATTTTAAGAAGAATCGAGACTGCGGCATATCCCTCTAGCATGCCCAGTTGATTATTGGTTTATAATTTACTTTTCTTCTTACCTTGATCTCTTTGCAGGTGGTGGGTGACATTTTGATTTTTCATTTGTACTACTTTTGCCGTCGGTTGAGGCTTCACTTTTTGTATCTTCTTTTTTTTCTGATTTGATCGATTCTTTAGTTTCTGTTGTTTTGGAAGTGTCAGCTACAAAATACAAAATAAAACAGGCTCATAAACACATGCTCATGTAGACTTTGAATGGAAGTAGACCCAGAAAGCCCCCATCATTAAGAATTGTCAATAAATTTCGAAAAGTTGTGATTCCGCCTCAACATGGAATCCTGATTCTATAACTGACCTGTATCCATGATTACCCAGAGAATACTTCAATAGTGTCCTTTCATATCTACTTTTTAGGTGCGATTTAAAACAAATGCAGAATCGTACAAACTAAACTGATATCAAAGGGAACTGACATATTATTTTATTTATCATGTCGATTTACCATTTATTTTTTTAAATTTTTTTTTTTACTTTTCTCGTATTTGACCTAAGGAAGCTTTGCATAATTTACCAACTAATAAAACAAAATTTATGTCATCCTTTATTACATTTAAATCGCTTATCTGCTGAGGAAATAAATTACTGCAATAGTGAATATTACACCGCAAAGTACATTACAAATCCGCATGACCAATTACTCAAAAGTATTTCACTCACATTTAAAAGACTTTTGGTTGTCTTGTGAACTGGACAAACTTTGTGATCCACCCTCTGTTAATGGTGGTGGTCCTCCCTGAAGAACAGAAATATAAAGAAACTGTGAATTACTGAAAATATAACATTTATTTAAAGGCAGTGAGGGTAACATTACTGTCGCCACCTTTGTACACCATCTCCTATATGCTCTATATGTCACTTACTCTTGTCTGTCCAGTCAACTGGATGGTCAGAATCAGCCTGTAGGCAGGTGATTTTAACAGAGCTGTAGATAAGCTGAGTTTTTGAGTATTTTACCAAAAAACTCAGTTTTTAAAGTTGTATCATTCATTACTCATCAACTTGCTACAAATACTCTTAAAAATCATGAGTATTATATTTTATATTTGTATGTATTATCCTGTGGTACATTTTAGTCCATATGTGCATGATGAAAATTGTTCTAAGCATCATCCATGGGTCTAATATTAAGGACAAACGCCATACAGTGCTTCATTTTACTTAACATCCATTTCAAACAGTCTATTAAATCATTTTAGAATTATTTTATTTTTAGAATTTTATGATTCTTGGTTTTAAGAGTGATACAAACAGTCTTAATCTGTTTCTCACAGCAGTTAAAAGGCTCATTCAGTTCTCAGAACACATTGAGTTGCATCATAATAGCATAACGTGATGTCATAATACCAGAGTGTGATGTCAGGAGAGAAACAACCAAATGAAAATATGAATGAAGCATTCTTATTCAGGTTCAGTGATAAAAATTGGACCAATGAAATTAATTTAAAGCTCATTACATTCTCAGAACACACACTGAGGTTTTACTGGACATTGAGTAATGAGGTTCTTGAAACCCAGAAACACATAATTCTAATAATAAAATAATTCTAAAATGATTTACTAGACTGTTTTAATCAGAATGGTTGCTTCTTTAAAAATGTATTAAATGGATTCACATCCATTTTGGAAGTATGAACTATTTAAACATGTCCGTATTACTCATTCATTTTGAATCTGGGCCCCGTTTTATGAAACAACTTACGACTATTTTGATCGTAAATCGATTTCTTAAATGCTTCACTATAAATAACACAAACGTGATTTTGTTTTATTTTCTTATACATATGATATTTCTGCACTACGTGCACACATAATTTTCTACATTGAATGCTTAGGTGAAAAACATGAACGATTTTAAAATTAAATTATCGTAAGATGTTTAATAAAACATGGCCCTGGTGAGTAAATACTCATTGCATTCATAAATATGTACAGCTCTAGCTTTACCCTCCTACTGTGGTTAGCCGACCGGCTATTTGTAGCTGTCCCCAATACAACAACAAAAGGAAGAACTGTAAATCACTGCCTGATTTGAAAACTTCCCCGTCACTCAAAAACAAAGGGTAAGCCCTGCAATAATTCTGTCTAATTGGTAAGTCCGGTTTTATTAAACAACTTACAATTTTGATCGTAAGTTAATTTCTTAAATACTTTACTTTGATTTACAATTCACAAATGAACGTGATTTCGTTTCATTTTCTTATACATTTGATATTTCTACACATGATGCACACGTATTTGTCTACATTGAATGCTTAGGTGCAAAAAAGTTCTAAATTTGAGAATTATCTGTTTAATAAAACAGGGCCCAGATGTTCAACTCCCAACAGACCCCTCTTATTCCAGAGGTATGGCTATACCTATCTCACTGGCTCTAGGTAGCTGTTCACTTTTTCTCATGAAAAATTCTACAAAATGCCCCTTAAATCAACACATGGCAATCATTGGCATATTGTACAGCACTGAAATAGGTAACTTGATATATTATATATTCTGTGATGAATTATAGAAATTTCCCAGTTTGAGAAAATCTATAACATATCCCTTCCTCTACTGTGCTGTCTCGCATAGTGTGCAAGATAGCACAGTAGACAAATGTTATGAACTAAACGATAGACGTCACGATATTACGTCACAAATTGATGTCATGATATTACTCCGCGCTGTCGCCAAAGGAGTGACAGAAGAAGGAATACTTGTGTCAAAAGACGATTGGAAAGAAATTCATCACAGAATAAACATTATATAGTTTAATTAACATTTTTGTCGTGATACAGAAAATAATTCACTCTAGAGAAATATTCTTGCGATATAGAAACTCGTGCGAAAACGCACTCGTTTCTATATCGCAAGAATCTTTCTCACTCGGGAATTATTTCCCGTATCACTTCAACAATGTTAATTAAACTCTATATATTTTTTATAGTCCGTTTAGACTTTGAATTAAATTTCGGAAATATATATATATTTTTAAATATATCGGTACTTTGCTTCATTATTACGCGTCCCTTATTTGTAAATAGTTTTATCTTTATATATTTACATTAATTTTTAATTCTACTTTATTTCTTCATCTTTCAACAGTTTTTGCACACAATATGACCTATTTATGTGTCGACGTACCGTAAAACACCATTCATTCATTATTACGCAATCAATGTAACGTGTTTATACCAAATAAATTATTTGCTTTGAACAAGTTAAGAAATTTCAGTATATTCAACTTGTGTAGAAAAATCAGTGCAAACAGTTTTTCAAAGAATCAAAATTTCAATGTCTCCCTTTAAAAGAACTGCGTTTAATCACTGCATAAAATAACCAAATCATTATGTCACTGCTGAATGTCTATAAAGCTGAATGTTTAGCTTATCTTTGATGGTGACAGATTTATCTCTTGGAATAAAATGGTAGACAACACTTTCTGACAGGTGATCCCCGCCACTCCCCACCCCTCCTCTGTCCTTGTCAATACTTCCAGTGGAGTGTTCTGACTTTCTGACAAGTGATCCCCGTCACTCCCCACCCCTCCTCTGTCCTTGTCAATACTTCCAGTGGAGTGTTCTGGTAGACAACACTTTCTGACAGGTGATCACCGCCACTCCCCACCCCTCCTCTGTCTTTGTCAATACTTCCAGTGGAGTGTTCTGGTATACAACACTTTCTGACAGATGATCCCCGCCACTCCCCAGTCCTTGTCAATGCTTCCAGTGGAGTGTACAACAGGTGATCAACGCCACTCCACACCCCTCCTCTGTCCTTGTCAATGCTTCCAGTGGAGTGATCTGGTAGACAACACTTTCTGACAGGTGATCCCCGCCACTCCCCACCCCTCCTCTGTCCTTGTCAATGCTTCCAGTGGAGTGTATGACAGGTGATCCCAGTCACTCCCCACCCCTCCTCTGTCCTTGTCAATGCTTCCAGTGGAGTGTTCTGGAAGACAACACTTTCTGACAGGTGACCCCCACCACTCCCCACCCCTCCTCTGTCCTTGTCAATGCATCCAGTGGAATGTTCTGGCAGACAACACTTTCTGACAGGTGATCCCCGTCACTTCCCACCCCTCCTCTGTCCTTGTCGATGCTTCCAGTGGAGTGTTCTTGCAGACAACACTTTCCGACAGGTGATTCCTGCCACTCCCCACCCCTCCTCTGTCCTTGTCAATGCTTCCATTGGAGTGTAGGACACAAATAACTATGCTGGGATTGGTCTTGGCAGACGACAGATTCCAAATAAAACCTAGTTGAGGAATAACACCCAGAATGCAACAATCACAGCTGCTTATTTTTAAAGGGACACATACCAATCTTGACTTTTTTTTTTTAAACTCGCTACGTTCTACGTAACTTGCAGTTGTTCAATCATTAACATTGATTATAAGATTTGTATTAAGCAAATTGTTTTTCATATTTCTAACTGTTGATTATATTGCACCAATAATATATTAAAATCTATGGTAATATAATGATGAAAAATTGAAACTCAAAATCGTATTTAATATATGCATGCAGGTTTCAACTTAAAATGAAACTGGATTATTAAATCGAAACGCTAATTTTACTGCTTGACATCAAGATTACCGAATGTCCCTTTAAAATTTCTTGATGACATATATAATTAATTACAGTAGCTGAGTTTATTCCTATGTAAGGAAGCTATCCGGTTGGCTGGCGGAATATTGGTGGGTCTACCCAGGTGCCCTGGAATAGAAGCTGGAAAGCCGCCATATGACCTTAGCTGTTGGTGTTACTATAAAATCTAATTCATTTTATTCCACAAGTAATTTGCAAATGGTGATAAATATATATATATTTGTTTTATTCATGGACCATTTATTTTATTTGTAAACTTCTTTTATTCATGCGTAAATAATTTTATGAGATGTATTAACTAAGCCTGCAGCAGCACATGGGTGGCCATGTTTCTGTATGTGTTTTTAATATTAAACTTTTCATGATGCTTGTGTAATAAACCAGATATCCCGCCGCGTAATGATATACACATGTGGCACACAGGTGTTCACGTGCGCCTCGTGCAGCCTCCAACATCCCGTTACTGATTGCCAAATAATGATAGGGATATAAGCAACATAAACTTGCACGCTTTTATTTTTTCGGCGAATAAATACTACGGTACCTGTCATTATCTTAAGTAAAAAAACATCCGAGTTGATCAGAAACTCTAAATATTCCTGCTAATGCATTTGTCAGTATTAAGGTTGTATAACAATTACCGAAGAACATGCTGTGTTTTCAAAATGAATTAATTCCCATCTAAGATTGAAACTTGAAAACTCCAACTTTTATGGCATTTTATATAACTATAAGCTGGTTTAAATTCAAACTTATACTGGATTAATAACATGAAGTGCTTATTTTAACACCTGTCAAATATGAAGATTGCCAAGAATCCCTTTAAACAATCCTATCAACTAATTCTTACTATTACCAAACATTTAGATCATTTTCCAAACTTAACTGACAAATTTCAGAATTTTTATGTGAACTTATCACACTAAAAGTTTTACCTAATTATTTTAATATAAATATATATATTCCAGCATATTCCAATCGCAAAATTGTCTCCTAAAAGTCATGGGACGGAAAATTTTAAAAACAGCGTTTTTTTCCCTTAAGTTATTTTAAATAGTTTAAAATATTTAAAATAGTTTCATTTTTTATGTATGCCTGAATTTTTCATTTCACCAATTTTTAGAACAATATAAATCATTGTGTCATCTTCGCGTAAAAACTTGGTGTTGAACCCAAACTTCCCCATCTCTATTAAAGAAGCTATCTTGCCAACAACAGCCAAATTTTACAACATATGTACGCCGTTTCTAAACCTACTGACGACGAGGTATATATATAACTTACATATTTTGAGAATCCAAACTATGTAGTCAATATAAACTGCTTTAGCCAGCCAGGCCAAACCTCAAAACGGGAATTAAAGAGTTACCAACTCATAATTCATTTTACGCATATTCAATCACGGGTATTTAAGAACCCTTAAATAAAACCTTTACTTTTTAATGGCACATATACATTATTATATGACCTGAACACCTGGACAGAGTTCTGATAAAAGATTTTGAAGTGAAATTTTGCCGTTACTTGGCGAGTTAGTTTCTTTAATCATGTTTCCAATTCTGTGTTCAATTATAAAGGGAAACAGTCACCATTTTCTCCTACCATTTCGGGTTTACTTTATGTGCATGAACGGTGCAAGAAAGCATTTTCTACATAGCTATTATCTATCAATTTGTGAAAATGGTGTGTGATAAACATTATTTATGTACCAGATATTACATAAACACCTCACCATGGGCTGAAATCTAATTAAGGTTTTGCCATTAAACGCAGGTGTGAGTCGTAATACACCAAATACAGTCCACATGTGTGAATAAGATTCCTGCAAAAAAGTAGTTCTTCGGAGGCGGAGCTAAATCGCAGACCTGAATCTCTACTTGGCCGATCATCTTTTTCTTCTAGTTAAATAATGATACGTAAAGACTGAACAAAATAATGATCACAATTAAAACAAAATTTACATTTTACAAGTCTCGTGTTCTACATTAACAAACATCTATTCAGATCGAGCCTCACTCAGTTTTTCTTAAAGAGATTTATTTCGACATTTTGAGACATTTCTCCCAGATTTCATAAAATTCAAAGGTGCTATTGTTATTTGAAAACTCTTTAACCCTTAACCCCTACATATATTTAATGGACTGTTCTTTCTTTGAATTAAGACCATACCATTTATGTGACAAAGGGGTGTTTTGGGAAAAGGACTGATCAACAGCTGGCCATTGTAAACCCTGACAGCCTGCGAGTAATGACAGCCTGCGAGTTACTCGCAGGCTGATCTGGGTTTACAATGGACACAAAGGCTATTATAGTCGTGCTTAACGGGTTAAGGGTTAAAATCTCCCTAAATATTGAATGGTGCATGCAAAACTGTATTCTGTGTTTATAAATAGATACAATAATTTTGTGTTTAACCCCTCGATATAATGATATAAGCATCTTAATTTTTTTGAAACAAGAGGAGGATTTTTTTTTTTTTTTGAAAAGGTATCTTTGGAAAGGAAAACAGAATGAAATGTTCAATTCGAATCTAAGGCGTCTGAATTCCATTAAGAAAATTCCTTATTTTATTTTATTGTAGGAGAGTTCCTAAAATGGATAAACAAATAGGCCTAGACAGATATCGTTTGTTAACCATCAACGACTATTTCAACACTGAGAATGCGACTCCCAACTAAAGACAGGAAATGAGCCAAAACTGAAGATTATTTATTTACATATATTTTCCTCAGGCGGAATAAAATCTAAATTCTAACTGGCATTTTCAAAATTCTTCTCATTCTGTGACGGCAATAATTTGATGTGTGTCTTTCATAAACTGTAACTGAGACTTCATAAGAATGTCATCCCAACTAAAGACAGGAAATGAGCCAAAACTGAAGATTATTTATTTACATATATTTTCCTCAGGCGGAAATAAAATCTAAATTCTAACGGGCATTTTCAAAATTCTTCTCATTCTGTGACGGCAATAATTTGATGTGTGTCTTTCATAAACTGTAATTCAGATTTCATAAGAATGTCATTTCTACAATGGCCGCCTTGTGGCCCACGATTGAGCCAGGTAAGCTGAGTCGCAGACAGGTGCGTTATATCTGCAAGGTGTTTCATTACTGCAGAAATAATCACTTTGCAAACTTCATGTAAACACTGGGTGCAAGAGAAGCAAGGGGAGATTCACAGATACCAGACAGGTGGTTCCATTCTTCAAAGAATGTTAGTGCAGCTAAGAATTTCAACCTTTAACCCGCCAATCATAACTATAATAGCCTTTGCGTCCATTGTAAAGCCAGATCAGCCTGCTGATCAATCATTTTCCCCCAAAACATAAATGAAATGGTCTTAATTCAAACAAAGAGCTGTCCATTATATATATGTAGGGGGTACCACACACCCGCTCTTGCCAAACCTCTCCACATGGGCCAACAAGTGAAATTTATTCACAAAATTTAGTTACTTTGTGTGCAATTTGCACAGCTCTGTTTAATCTTTTATTAAATTTGTAAGCGACACATTATTTCTTTTAAACAGGTGTTTACATCAAATCATCATACAAAATATAAAGAGCATTCCTCTTAGCCTCTCAACCCCACATAATGCAACCCTATTAACCCCACATCACTTAAACCCCTTGACCCAACATCACTCCAACCCCTTTAACCCTAAATCATTTTAAACCTTCTGAGCTTAAATCACGCTCAGCCCTTCCATCCGTCATCAATGAAATCCCTTTAACGCCACATCACTAATAACCATTTTGCCCCTCCCCTCAACCCCACATCACTCTCTTCTCTTTACCCCACCTCCCCCATTCCTTACATGTCTCTGATATGACTGACCTTGTTGACATGCAAGCCAATACAGAGGCACGGAGTACAGGGAGAGATTCTCTGGGATTCCAGGGCGCTTTGATCCTGTTTACAAAATAAACATACCTCCCACTGATGGGAACACCAGCCTTCCGCACGATAACAAATGCATGAGAACACATCTTTTGCGCTCGTTTGCTCAGTGTTTAACTGCATAAAAACACGTCTCCTGCGCTGCTATTTTGACAAAAATTGCTGTGTCTCCGGAATTATATTTTTATTTGTGTAAACAGTACCTTAATTACAAGAAATTCTTTCACTTGATAGAAGGCATGCTGTTTTTTCACAAGTGAGTGGATGCCAAACAATTAAAAAACAAAACACTTCTCCCATCCAGTAAATGAATTCCGGAGAAATTAATCATCTTGCTTAAAAACGTATTTATGTCAGTTTAAAAAATCTATGTTGAATCCATTTTATAATATTTACTTGGGATAAAGACAGAAGTTCCAACAATTTCTATTAATAGATTATTAGTTAAATTTCTTTTAGCTAGAGTTGGCAAGACACTTCACTTAGCCGTGTCTGTCAGATGGGGACATAAGTCGAGACGTCCTGTGTATCGGAGCATGTTAAAGATATTTGATAGTAAAAAAACACGTCCGTGTCCGAATGGTTAACAACGTTGTGTTGTAAACCTTCGCCTCTCACTGCTGCAGGTGCGAATCCAACTGGGAGCTCGACTTGTGAGAAAGTGTCGATTCTTACGGATGACGGGAGGTGTACAGTACTGGTTCTACCAAGGAAAACTGATTGGTCTGCCGCCATCACAAAAACTCGACCTTCATATATAGCCTTACATGTGTTGAAGATGACGTAAAACACCATACAAACAAATTGATAGTAACAGAAGGGTTGGTTTCACTTGATTTCTATGTATCCTCCATCTCTCTCTTGGGAACTGTTGATCAGCCGTTAAACAACAACTCAAATTCAGCTCGAACTTCTCACACATCTTCGTCTAAACACAAGGAATGTTGGTACATTTGTCCAATAACTCTGATTTTCATTTTGGTAAAATTATGTACCTTTTTCATAAAACAGTTAAATAGTGATTTGAACCTGTTAGTGGTAACAACAATTACTGAAATGAGTGTGTGGAGTTACAAAGCAATTCAAAATGTCTTCTTTTTTTTGTGTGGATTGTGAGTTTTTTCTTCATATTGGGAAAAAAAGTAGGGTTTAGGCCGTTATTTGTCCCTGTGGCACAAATAGAAAAAGCCTGCAATACAATAAACGCTTAGTTGATCAATGCAAGTAATTAATAATGATTTGCAAATACTTAAGTTAGCGGGACGACACAAGTTTTAAAGGGTTTTTTGTGCTTTTCTGGAACTGGTTTCATTTAAAAATCATGGAAAAAGCTGGATATGATCTTTTAAAATTTGCAAACAATCTCAAACGGAGGCAGCCATCTTGTATTGCATATTGATATCACTGCAAATACACGTAAATCGTAAATACAGTATAAATAGTTTACTTTGTATTTATAATTTAATACATTTATTTGCTTCAACATAGCTCGAAATTAGCACTAGTCCGGTAGCCCGGGGCTAGTAAAAATGCTGCCGGGCTACCAAATGTGTGTGTCTGGGTAGTCAGTCCGATGGCTAGTAAAATTGTGTTCAAATAAGAAATAAATTATAAAATCAACAGGTTGTGTACAGAGAACACTTTCTAACCTAACCTTTAAAAATTTCATATTTCCATAGTTTCAATAACAATTGCCTCAGTAATTAAAATGAATGTTTTTCATGAAAAGAAATTGATGCTTTTGTGTGCTTGGATAACCTTGCATACATAAGAAATGTGGAGATACCTTCAAAATGCATTTAAAACTCATGTTTCATGAAACCAAAACTCAATTATTTTTTTCGGTTGAATATTACATTGGGCTAGTAAATTTTAAGCAGGTCGTGATTTTACCCAACTACTAGACCGGTTGTCTAATAAACTGAAAGTGTTACACTATCCATTATCTATTTCCATTTATAGAAAAAGGCGCGATGACGTCATCATTCAAAGATGGATGCCTCCATTCGAGTCTTTTTGAACATTTTCAAAAGGTCATATCTCCTATATTTGTTAAGATATTTTGATGATATTTTCAGCTTTTTCCACGGGTTTTAAAACCCTTTTAAATGAAACTAGTTCCAGAATACTGCAACATCCCCTTTAAAGAAATCAAGACTACCATGTGTTCCTTTAAGTACTGTTTTAGTACTTAGAGATATTCTTCAATACTTCTGTTTTAAAACTTAAGGATTATGCATTAGCAGAGGATTATTTATTGTTTTCCGCGTTTATGTTTTCATCGCCGAGCAGCTGGTGGTCTCAGTGAATTTCACCAGGCATTTTATACTCCCTCGTAACTCGAGGGATAAATGGATTTAACAAATTTCATTTTACTAAGTACTTGATTGATGGGAAAACCTGAAACACAAAGTCGTAAGTCATGTTTTTATTCTAAATGATCGTACAGCAGTAGGGGCAATCCGGGTAAATACGGACGTTTTTTACACGCCACGCTTTAAATCATACATGAGACAGCATATAAGTGTCACCACTCACTCGCGTTCAGTTTCCTACGATTTTTTCAGCCATCACATCATCGTTTGCTATGATCGAGGTTGTGATTTTGATTTAAAGAGTGGCATTTTCTTAAAATTGGGAAAAACTACAGTAAAACATTCAAAATTGTGTCTTTCATACTGTTTATAGTACACCAAGATCAACAGAGGCATTTAAACGCATTTCATACTCTATACTTATCAACAACCAAAAAAGTCCCCATTTTTTTACCTATCAATATTATGATTTTTATTCTAAAAATCCGGAAAAATATATGTCTTGGCATTGGGCATGTGACCCAGTAGCGGCTATAAAAACAGCAAAACCCCCCACCACTACAGTATGTAACCCCCACCACTACAGTTACTACAGTATGTAACCCCCACCACTACAGTTTGTAACCCCCACCACTACAGTATGTAACCCCCACCACTACAGTATGTAACCCCCACCACTACAGTATGTAGCCCCCACCACTACAGTATCACCACTACAGTATGTAACCCCCACCACTACAGTATGTAACCCCCACCACTACAGTATGTAACCCCCCCCACTACAGTATGTAACCCCCACCACTACAGTATGTAACCCCACCACTACAGTATGTAACCCCCACCACTACAGTATGTAACCCCCACCACTACAGTATGTAACCCCCACCACTACAGTATGTAACCCCCACCACTACAGTATGTAACCCCCACCACTACAGTATGTAACCCCCACCACTACAGTATGTTTTATATTTTCCTGAACAGAGGAATCCGTTCAACTGTGACCATTATTAAATAATAATTACATATTTATTACTCAGTTTTAAACAACATCATCATAACTATCGTTCACTATTAAAATGGTAACAATAAATTGGAATATTGTGACGGACTATCATGTTGGGATGGCTCGACGAACAAGGTGAAACCAGAATACCCTCCATTCTATGGTGATGTTGGGATGGATCCACGAACGAGGGGAACCCAGAATGCCCTCCATTCTATGGTGATGTAGGAATGGATCCACGAACAAGGTGAACCCAGAATACCCTCCATTCTATGGTGATGTAGGGATGGATCAACGAACAAGGGGAACCCAGAATACCCTCCATTCTATGGTGATGTAGGAATGGATCCACGAACAAGGTGAACCCAGAATACCCCTCATTTACAAAACAGGGATTATAATATGAACTAATAACATTATCTACAACAATTATTATGTATATACTAGGGTGTTCATACATTTTTTCCTTGAACTTAAAATATCCTCCATTTTACAGGGATATCGGGATGTGCCGACAAACGACGTGAACCCAGAATACCTCCCATTTTACAGGGTCATCGGGATGTGCCGACAAACGACGTGAACCCAGAATACCTCCCATTTTACAGGGATATCGGAATGTGCCGACAAACGACGTGAACCCAGAATACCTCCCATTTTTCAGGGTCATCGGGATGTGCCGACAAACGACTTGAACCCAGAATACCTCCCATTTTTCAGGGATTATCGGAATGTGCCGACAAACGACGTGAACCCAGAATACCTCCCATTTTACAGGGATATCGGAATGTGTCAACAAACAACGTGAACCCAAAATACCTCCCATTTTTCAGGGATATCGGGATGTGCCGACAAACAACGTGAACCCAAAATACCTCCCATTTTTCAGGGTTATCGGGATGTGTCGACAAACGACGTGAACCCAGAATACCTCCCATTTTTCAGGGTTATCGGGATGTGTCGACAAACGACGTGAACCCAGAATACCTCCCATTTTTCAGGGTTATCGGGATGTGTCGACAAACGACGTGAACCCAGAATACCTCCCATTTTTCAGGGATATCGGGATGTGCCGACAAACGACGTGAACCCAGAATACCTCCCATTTTTCAGGGATATCGGAATGTGCCGACAAACGACTTGAACCCAGAATACCTCCCATTTTTCAGGGATATCGGAATGTGCCGACAAACGACGTGAACCCAGAATACCTCCCATTTTTCAGGGATATCGGAATGTGCCGACAAACGACGTGAACCCAGAATACCTCCCATTTTTCAGGGATATCGGAATGTGCCGACAAACGACGTGAACCCAGAATACCTCACATTTTTCAGGGATATCGGGATGTGCCGACAAACGACGTGAACCCAGAATACCTCCCATTTTTCAGGGATATCGGAATGTGCCGACAAACGACTTGAACCCAGAATACCTCCCATTTTTCAGGGATATCGGAATGTGCCGACAAACGACGTGAACCCAGAATACCTCCCATTTTTCAGGGATATCGGAATGTGCCGACAAACGACGTGAACCCAGAATACCTCCCATTTTTCAGGGATATCGGAATGTGCCGACAAACGACGTGAACCCAGAATACCTCCCATTTTTCAGGGATATCGGAATGTGCCGACAAACAACGTGAACCCAGAATACCTCCCATTTTTCAGGGATATCGGAATGTGCCGACAAACGACGTGAACCCAGAATACCTCCCATTTTTCAGGGATATCGGAATGTGCCGACAAACGACTTGAACCCAGAATACCTCCCATTTTTCAGGGATATCGGAATGTGCCGACAAACGACGTGAACCCAGAATACCTCCCATTTTTCAGGGATATCGGAATGTGCCGACAAACGACGTGAACCCAGAATACCTCCCATTTTTCAGGGATATCGGAATGTGCCGACAAACAACGTGAACCCAGAATACCTCCCATTTTTCAGGGATATCGGAATGTGCCGACAAACAACGTGAACCCAGAATACCTCCCATTTTTCAGGGATATCGGAATGTTCCGACAAACGACGTGAACCCAGAATACCTCCCATTTTTCAGGGATATCGGAATGTGCCGACAAACAACGTGAACCCAGAATACCTCCCATTTTTCAGGGATTATCGGAATGTGCCGACAAACGACGTGAAACCAGAATACCTCCCATTTTTCAGGGATATCGGAATGTGCCGACAAACAACGTGAACCCAGAATACCTCCCATTTTTTTTCAAAACAGGGTTAATGACATGAACCATACCCCATTATTCACAACAATTATTATGTTATATAATAGGGTGTTCACACATTTTTTTTCTTCTTCAATCAGGTCTTCAATCAAATCCCACAGGATAATAGCTTCATCTATCACCGAGTAATGTCGACTTTATGGATTCCAACTCAGAACACGCCATGAAAGAATTACTGCCGAATCAAAGCCAGATGTCTAATGGCGCAGAGGTGTGAAAATATCTCTGCTTTTAGTGGGTTTATGTCTTCCTGCAATTTTATGTATTTACAAGTGTATGCAACGGAAATTATTGCAGTAGAATTACATATAAATGTCTCTGAAGTTTTGTGTAAAATTTCAATTTTTCTTTTTTTTTTAAATCTTTTTCACTCCAATTGGGAAAAAACATACTTTTTGCTATTGGGAATGGTACCGTTTTTATATAAGGGAAAAACAAACCTGTTTATATCATAAAGGTGTCAACGTTTCACGGCAGATTATGTATTTATATATTGACAAGCGCATACAAACACGACTGCTCCAGCATAAATGCTGATTTACTATTTCTTTTTCATGAGTTTTTATATATCTAAAACTGTTTACTGTTTCTTAAACCAGTCCGATACTGTCGACTTCGACACATCTTTATATATCTTGATCATCTTTGATGCTTGATTTTTAATACAAACATCTTGACTCTTTAAGCAGAAAAATAATTGATTTGTATGGTGTTTTACATCATCTTCAACACATGTCAGGTTATATGTGACAGTCTTTTTTTTTTTTGTGGTGGAGGCAGACCACCCACTTTTCCTGGGTAGAACCAGAACTGTACACCTCCTGACATCCGTAAGAATCAACACTTCTTCACAAGTCGAGCTCCCAGTGGGATTCGACTCACAGCGGTGAGAGGCGAGAAGGGTTGCAACGCAATGTCGTCAAACATTCGGCCATGGAGATATTTTTGGTGTTTATTGTGACATGTGATTAACATTAATGTAACAAGCATAAGCGTACCATATGTGGAGAGTCTATATGACTGTGGCCCATCATGCCACTGTATCCACCTCCGCCCATATTTCCCATGATCCCGTTGGAATGTGACGACGACATCATATGACCAGACATCCCAGAATGCCCTCCAGGTATCCCAGGTATCCCAGAATGCCCCTGTGATCCCGGGATCTGTCCTTCTGCGTGGTTCCGTAATACGTGGATAGCATCATCCAAACGTTCTTCCATACGACCCTGTGATAAGACATGAGAATACATAAAATTTAGTTTGTGATTTTGTTTTTTGTTTCCTGACAGGTGTAACATGATGACAACAAAACTTTTATATTCTGCTTAATGCCTTTAAAGTGCTTTAAAAATCAGTTTACGACAATTATTATATCAATCAGTACACAGAATAAATCGTGTTTGTGGATAAGCACAACAGCAATATTCAGAAATCTGAATTCTAACAATATAATTCAGTAGCTCGCAGACAGGCAAGATTTTCTCATACTTAAATACCACCAATTGGTTTTGCTAAAAAAAAATGCTTAGTCTAAACACACTGTAGAATAAATAACATTAATAACAGTCATAACAATAGCTAGATCTGCACCTAAGAACACAACATAAATAAAACAAAAAACTTAACTTAGCAACACCAATCACCAATATAGCTTGTTGTAGACATGCTTTGAATTAAATCGTTTGTTAAATGATCACATTTTTTTAATATATTTTTTTGAACGTCAACAGCTGCTATCAAAATGGCAACTTCAGTGCCATTTATTTACATCATGCGCGTACAGATCTGCAGTGTTTGATTTTTCCAAAAGGTTGAACTTCAAAAGTGAAAAAACTGAGATTTTACGTATGGATGTTTTTGTTTTTTTGTGTCTTTTTTTTAATAAAATGGCCAAAATCTTGTTTATGGTAAGTGCTTCCAAAGAGAAAATCAATCATGAAGATCACTGCTTGTGAGGATCACTGTTTGATGCAGCAGACGTGACAGATTATAGGCATCTTTCATAGGTATCCGGTGAAGATCAGGAACTTAAACACAAGGTATAAGCGTTTTTTAATGGAAACGAGGCTCTGCCGAGCGTCCGATTGATTATAACAGTTACTGCGATTGAAACTCTTTCTTTTTTTGACAACCACAGACCCCACAGACCCTCAGTCGTCTGCCATCAGGCAGAGGTTTGACAATAGTAAATATCGATGAAAGCACAAAATATTTCATTTATCTTACAAAATCTACTTTACTGCCACCAACAACTAACTAAATTCTATATACCGGACTACCATGCAATCAACGGTTTGTCATATTGAAGTCACCTAGAACAGGAAAATGAAAAATAACTTCTATCTATATTAATATCTCAAGAAACAACACTCTTGGAGAGAGAAACAAGAACACCCCCCCACCCCCTCCCACCCAAAAAAAAACCACACACATTTTTGACTCATTTGACCTTTGTTGACCTTCTAGTGATATATCACAGATTATAGTGAGACTATATAATATGGTTTTATTAGAATATGTGTGGTCTTCTATAATGCACATGTATAAAAATTGCTCTAGATTGAACCAAAATGTTTAACTGAACAAATTGTCTTCAGGCCAACCTTTCCCGACCCAAAATTACAACATTTACTGCGAGATACAACATTTACTGCGAGATACACGAAATAAATAAACATGGAACCCACCAATATAATCATAATCATGCGAGAGATGCCATTGAATGTACACATGCACTATGGTTGTACAGCATACCTGCCCACTTATAGTCCTCATCTCATAACCTTTGACATACTTTTTTATTTATGTCCTCCATCCTATATTTTCGAATGCAAACCGCTATGACGCGGTTACCGTGCCGAAAGTGTATATAATAAGGTTTGCATGGTGGTGACGTGTTCCGGGCCGAAAGTGAAAATACGACAAAACCTAGACATGCACAGTGAGGACTGTTTATGACTATTTCTGATCCGAATGCCTTGTACACAAATTGCACATGGCCCTCAAACCCATGCGCAATTTGTAAATTCGGAGGGAGGTCTGCCTCCATAAGAAAGGTCTATTTTGCTTTATTTAAAAATTTAATTTTTTTTTTCTTATATTAAAAACTCACTGTTTTCAATACAAACTAGTAGACAAGTATGTTATATAGATATGAAGAAGCATGAAAAAGACGTCAACCAATCAGATAGAGCATTACATCAGAACCACCAGTATTTACGACAAAATTGCCTGAACTGAAGTTTTTATCCCTTTTCAAATCATTTATATAAAATAAACAGCACAATTTGTGATGGGGTTTTTCTTATAGGAGGTTACCATGACCTATATAATCAAATATAATTAAATCTCAATTCCTTCAAATAAATGTTCCTATAAGTATACAACTATACATGTTAATACTACACTAAACCATGTTGTTGTCTTTAATTTTGCATTTATATAAAATGTTTTCAATATAAATTCTGGAAGTGAAAATTATTCGAATTTTGAAATTTAATTATCTATAGATGAGTAACCATGTTCTAAAATATCCCCGCATTGAGAAAAATCTTTTATTGCAATAAGTTCAATAAAACCTTGATTTGTTTTAGATTATGGCCTTGCTGGAACCATGAATGTGGTAAGAAAAAGTTCTGGCACAACGCCCAAATATTGTCATTTCCGGCACAATGCCCAAATATGGTCATTTCCGGCACAAAATGCCCAAATATGGTGATCCTGTTGCACCCAGTTACCTCTATATCATCTCTCAGAACATGAATGGCAACATCTAGCCTCTCTTCCAATCCACTTTTCTATTGGCCGAGAAAGATTTAAATGCACCAATGAAAATGTGTGTTAGTAAAAGAGAAAGAATGAAAACATGCTGCACCATGACAAAATTATACCAGTTTAAACATGGATGAGACTTGTAGAAAAATAATTATGTTTCTCAAAATGATATAAATGAATCTGAGGTGATGTAAGCTTCTCGTATAACAAGACGAATGGTATGTACATATGTACCAGCGGCAACCTCGATGCAAAACTTTACCAAGATTTCAGGGGGACTGGGAACACGTGGTGGACATACTTTTTTACGACCCAGGGTTTCCCCCAGAAAATTGTGAAGGCATGT